>CM021110.1:175162349-175265961 GCA_007115665.2 Sequoiadendron giganteum
TCTCCCTCCCTCTCTCTCCCTCTTTCTCTCCCACTCTCTCTTTATCTCCCACTCTCTCTTTCTCTCTCCCTCCCTTTCCCTCCCCCTCCCTCTTTCTCTCCCACTATCTCTTTCTAACCCTCTCCCTCTCCCTCCCTTCCTCCCTCTCTCTCTCTTTCTCTCCCAATCTCCCTCTCTGCCTCTCCCTCCCTCCCTCCCTTCTTGCCTCACCCTCCCTCCCCCCTCCCTCCCTTTCTCTCCCTCTTTCTCTCCCACTCTTCCTCTCTCCCTCTCCCTCTCTCTTTCTCTCCCTCACTCTCTCTTTCTCTCCCACTCTCCCTCTCCCTCTTTCTCCCTCTTTCTCTCCCACTCTCCCCCTCTCTCCCTCCCTATCTATCTCCATCTCTCCCACTATCTCTTCCTAACCCTCTCCCTCCCTCTTAGAAAACCATATTTCATATAATGCATGTGTGTTTTGAAGAAGTAGAGATGCTACCGTTTTAGGAAGAAATAACACGCTCACATTATAATGTGCTCGCGTTACAACGCACTCGTTTATAATGCAAGCGCGTTTTGTATTCCACTAAAAACGGTAAAAAAATTGAATATACCGATGATGTCAAGGCCCACAATTTGCATATTCTCCTGGTTTTGAGCGTGCTCTGACAAAAAGTAGCCTTTTGATGATGTTGTGAAGTGTGCAAGCATTTTTTTCACATTCCATCACCTTTTTCATGATCTTTCTACCACCTTCGCATGAAATAGAAGAGTTTCCACATTGAAAGACATATAATATTAATTGAAGTTTGAATTCCATTGAAAAATGATATACAATTGAAGTTTGGAGGGGATTAAACTTTTGAACAAGTCAAATTGTTGTGGAGTTTGAAGAAAGAAGAAGCTAAGCCTACATAATTGGGTTGAACTCCTCCATTTGAAAGTCTGGTTTTTTAGGTATGTGAAGTCTTTAGACATTTTCTTTCATTCTATTATGGCTTGCTTTCAATTTTGTTTGTCATTATAACCTTACATTTTAAATGCACATTTACCTCCTAATAATTCCCATACATGGAAAATGTCTTTAATGACCCTCTTACGACATGGAGATACCCAAAATTGAATCAAATTTCAAAATGGAAGCATAGATTATCAAGGTGCTCCTGCACCACAAACTTATCAAACACTCACAATGCCATTACACTCATTATGATTGTAACTTACATGATATTTATCTTATTTCCCTTCAAACTCAACTCCCCCAATGTATCTAGCTATTTTTGTAACTTCTTAACTAACTTATATCTTCACAACTTTGCCAAAAAATGCAATTTTTTGCATATGTCCATGCTTCCACTTTGAGCCTATCTTGCAATCATGGCATGCCACATTACCACTTTTCTTTAAGGTATTTTGGATTGAAAAAAATCATGTCACATTTGTCTATGCTAGGTTAAATTTTGTACAGGATGATTGTAAGTATTATTTAAATGAAGCCTTGAATGACATATATTTTTCAATTAACTTGAATGGATACATTTTTTAGGAACTAATATTCGTCTCATTACCATGGTATAGATAAAATTATTCACCATGCCGAAGAATTTGACAAAGAGGAAACTAACAAACAAAGAGAATGAAACCTTCAAATAAAAGGAGAGAGTTCAGGTGGCAGAATATCATGAAAAGAAGAAATTGGAAATGATTGAAGAAAACAAGCCAATTGAAGAGGAACCTCAACCATCAAAAAAAGAACGGGAATCAGTAGCACAAAAGGAACGAATGTGAAAGCATCATCGTAAGACAGATTCAGATACCGTAGTTGGAGACACACCCTTTATGGCAAGTGAATATGAAGGGACACCATTAAGCACAAGCGAATATGGAGGGACACCATCTAGCACAAGTGAATATGGATGAAAACCATCTACTGCAAGTGAATATGGAGGGACACCATCTACCTCAAGTGAATATTGTTGGATACCATCCAACACATCTCAAGTTAAGAGTACATCATCACTTGGATTTTACGAAGAAGGTATGCCATCATCCCCATGTGAACCTCAAGGTATGTCTTCTTCTCCACCCTCAATCGAAGGTACAAAATCTAGCCCACCTCAATTAAATATTGATGAAATTCCTAATGTTGAGATGTATGTACCTAGGAGAACACCACCTAGAATTTTGTGTAGAAATCCAAACTATTTGATTAATATTGATGATGATATTTTGCAGCACATGGAAGGTAATATTTCAACATGCACTTGTAGAAGATATGTCGATAAGATTTGGGACCAATTCTTTGAAAGGCTAAATGAGACTGCAAGATGTCAACTATTTTTTGAAATGATGCGAGGTGTAAAGTATAGGAACATCGTGAAGACTCTTGGGTTGAGAACATCGAGTGCATCAAGTGAAGACACTATTATGAAGAATCTAATGGATGCTTATGAGAGTGTGGGTAAGACCTCACGCTCAAAGGATAGTAATGTCACCCGACATGTCATTACATTGACTTTGATAAGATATCAAACAAAGAGATCTCATCTCATTAAAAAGATGAGTGAACACATGAGAATTAGTAGAAAAACTTTATCAAGAGCCATTCAAAGGAGGAAAAGAATTGATGGCAATGATTCAAATGAATTATGGGCATTCTTGGGGAAATTGCCATGAAAAGATAAAGAAGTTGTCGAAGCCTTGAGAACACTAATCGAAGAGTATTGGAAGAATAACACAAGGCCATCTCTGAATCAAAGGGATGTGGTAAGAAGGAGTATCGGTAGTCAGAATCGTGAGCCACATCCAAAGCATTTTTTGGATATGACTCAAACCCAATTTTTTCAAAAATTTGAAAATGATTATCCTCAAATTAGTATTTCTCAAAGATTTTTTGGAATACTTGACAAAATAAAGAGTAGAGCAGACCCAGATGGTTCATTGGATTAATTTGTAAGTATATGCACATTGGTTCTTATTAATGTATACTTGTATGCACATTAATTTGTTTGATGCCAATGCTATCATCTTCTTTTACTTTGTGTATTTGTAAGTAACATACTAAACAGTTATTGGTGTCCCCTTGCAAAAAATGCAGATATATGAGCCATCCAAGCGAATGTTAGCCAGAAAAGCAATGCAACATCCTTATTTTGATGATCTTGACAAATCACAATCATGATTTTAAGCCATTAGAAAAGTGTGTGAAAAGCTTGGTGAGGGACTTTCAAGTTATTCATTTGAAGTTAACCTTATCATGAGTAGCTATGATGTAGATATTATAAGAGCATCTAAAATTTCAACTTACTCTATCCATGAGAGGTGTTGTGTGCAATAGGTATGTTGGAATTCCCAATGAAGATGTATGACCAGGAGTGACTAAGTTGTGAGACCCGCATGCCTATCTATAAGTTCCTTCCATCTATTTTTATTTCATTTCCATTTTGGATGCCCTTTCTTTTTCTCTTTTACTTTGCGTATTTGTAAGTAAACTACTAAAATTTGATTGATCTCTCGTTGCAGAAAATGATGATTTATGAGCCATCAAAGAGAATCTCAGCCAAAAAAGCAATGTGACATCCTTATTATGATGATCTTGACAAATCTCAATTTTTATTTGAAGCCATTATAAAAGAGCGTGTGAAGCTTAGCGAGGGAATCTGAAGTTACTCAATTGAAGTTAACCTCATAATGAGCACCTATGATGTAGACATTTAAAGATAATCTCAAATATATGAGTGACATTGTAAAATATCTGTGAGAATGAATTACCTAAGGCATTGTAATGATATTTACTTACATAATGAGATTTACTCAAATATTGTAGTTTTGGAGTTCATGTTTGGTGCAATAGCACCTTGTTCTGTAAATGCCTTCAATAGGAAAATTTGCAAAATTTAAATTTTGAAATGTAAACAATGTGAAAAATTTCATGTAAAGGTCATATGTAATGTATTCAAAGTCTCAAAGAGGTCATTAGGTGATTAGAGAAGTGATATAAAGCATGTAAGGTTGAATTAGGATGTTTTAGGTGTGTGTGTGTTTATTTGTGCAGGGGAATTCAAGAAACAAAGGAACATACCTTTAAACATTCAAGAACCCCCTTAACTTTTTGAGGCAGAAATTATCATGTATCCAAACCCTCAGATCCACAATTTGTCTCAGGACAAACTCACTCCACCATGCCAAACCAAAACCCTTATTTTATGCTAGTATAAGGAGGGTTTATTGAAAGGAATGGTTCCACACCTTACCAGAACATTCCACCACCTCAAAACTTCTTAAAATCACCTGCAAACACTCAAAATACAATCACCCAACCTCTATATGCAATCTTTTATCAAACCCTAGGGTGAAACCTCATTTTTCATGCCCTTTTCCATCAAAATCTACAGGGGAAGCAACACAAACCCCATAAAATTTATTCCATTTCACTTAGAAATTTCTCGTCTAATCCAATAGGATCATGTTGGGCCCCTCTTGAAAATCCTCTCTCGGTATTGGCTATCTCGAAGTGGTTTTCTCGTGGCGACGGATTTTCACTTGATGGAAAAAGTGTCAAATTCAAGTTGTGAAAAGTTGCAAAGTGGTGCAACTTTTTCTCTAAAACTCGTGTGACCAAACTAACTGATCCAATGTGTCTAAATAGGTATATTTATGCTAGTCATGGTCCTCTTTTGCACTGAAACATGCAGAATCGCTCCAAGCTATGTACCACCAGATCGATCCCTTAAGGGTCCAAATTGCAAAATGGCTGCAAACTTCATCATGCTATTATTCAGATATCGTGATTATTAGAAACTTATCATTTGATCCTATAGGATTGCGTTGGGCCCCTCTACAAAAATCTCTCCCGATTTTGGGCTATCTCAAAGTGGTTTTCTCGTGGTGGCGAATTTTCACTTGATGGAAAAAGTGTCAAATTCAACTTGTGCAAAGTTGCAAAGTGGTGCAACTTTTGCTCTACAACTCGTGTGACCAAACTAACTACTCCAACATGTCCGAATAAGTATGTTTATGTTAGGCATGGTTTTTTTTCGCACTGAAACACGCGGAATCACTCTGAGCTACGTTCCACCAAATCGATCCCTTAAGGGTCCAAAGTGCAAAATAGTTGCAAACTTCAACATGCTATTACTCGTATACCATGATTCTTAGAAACTTCTCATATGATTCACAGGATTGCATTGGGCCTCTTTACAAAAACCTCTCTCATTTTTTTCTATCTTGGAGTGGTTTTCTCGTGGTGGTGGGATTTTCACTTGATGGAAAAAGCGTCAAATGCAAGTAGTGTAAAGTTGCAAAGTGGTGCAAATTTCGCTCTGCAACTCATGTGACCAAGTAGAATATTCCAATGCATTCAAATAGGTATTTTTTATGTTAGGCATGGTCCTCTTTCACACCGAAACATAAGGAATCGCTCTGAGCTATGTTCCACCGAATCAATCCCTTAAGGGTCCAAAGTGCAAAATGGATGCAAACTTCAACATGCTATTACTCGAATACTATGACACTTAGAAAATTCTCGTTTGATCCTATAGGATTGCCTTGGGCCCATCTACAAAACCCTCTCTCATTTTTGTCTATCTTAGAGTGGTTTTCCCGTGGCGGCGGATTTTCACTTGATGGAAAAAGTGTCAAATTCAAGCTGTGCAAAGTTGCAAAGTGGTGCAACTTTCACTCTGCAACTCGTGTTACCAAACTAACTGCTCCAATGTGTTTGAATAGGTATTTTTATGCTAGGCATGGTCCTCTTTCACACTGAAACATGTGGAATCGCTCTGAGCTATGTTCCACCGGATCGATCCCTTAAGGGTTCAAAGTGCAAAATGGCTGCAAACTTCAGCATGCTATTACTTGGATACCTGGATGCTTAAAAACTTCTCGTCTGATCCTACAAGATCGCGTTGGACCCCTCTATGAAAAAAACTCTCAGTTTTGGCTATCTCAAAGTGGTTTTCCCATGGTGGAAAATTTTCACTTGATGGAAAAAGTGTCAAATTCAACTTGTGCAAAGTTGCAAAGTGGTGCAACTTTTGCTCTGCAAATCGTGTGACCAAACTAGCTGATCCAATGCATCTGAATAGGTATTTTTATGCTAGGAATAGTCTTTTTTTGCATCGAAACACGCGGAATCACTCCGAGCTATGTTCCACCGGATCGATCCCTTAAGGGTCCAAAGTGCAAAATGGTTGCAAACTTCAACATGCTATTACTTGGATATTGTGATGCTAAAAAATTCTCATCTAATCCTACAGGATCATGTTGGGCCCCTCTACAAAACCCTCTCTCGGTTTCAGCTATCTTGGAGTGGTTTTCCCGTGGTGACGGATTTTCACTTCATGGAAAAAGCGTCAAATGCAAGCAGTGCAAAGTTGCAAAGTGGTGCAAATTTTTCTTTGCAACTCATGTGACAAAGAGGAATAGTCCAACACGTCTAAATAGGTATTTCTACACTAGGCATGGTCCTCTTTCACACCAAAATACACGGAATCGCTCTGAGCTATGTTCCACTGGATCGATCCCTTATGGGTCCAAAGTGCAAAATGGATGCAAACTTCAGCATGCTATTAGTCAGATACCATGATACTTATAAACTTCTCGTCAAATCCTAAAATATTGCGTTGGGCCCACCTGCAAGAACCTCTCTCGGTTTTGGCTATCTCAGAGTGGTTTTCCCGTGGCAGCGGCTTTTCACTTGATAGAAAAAGTGTCAAATTCAAGCTATGCAAAGTTGCAAAGTGGTGCGACTTTCGCTCTGCAACTCATGTGACCAAGAGGATTGTTCCAACGCATCCGAATAGGTATTTTTACACTAGACATGGTCCTCTTTTGCATCGAAACATGTGAAATCACTCTAAGCTACGTTCCACCATATCGATCCCTTAAGGGTCCAAAGTACAAAATGGCTGCAAACTTTAGCATGCTATTACTCATATACCATGATGCTTAGAAAATTCTCGTCTAATTGTACGAGATTGCGTTGGGCCCCTCTACAATAACCTCTCTTAGTTTTGGCTATCTCAGAGAGGTTTTCTTGTGGCGATGGATTTTCACTTGATGGAAAAAGTGTCAAATTCAAGCTGTGCAAAATTGCAAAGTGATGCAACTTTTTTTTTCCAATTTGTGTGACCAACAATAGGTAGGTTTATGCTAGGCATGGTCCTCTTTCTCACCCAAACACGTCAAATTGATCTGAATTGTGTTCAATCGACTTGATCCCTTATGATGACATGCAAAACAATGGAAAAAAGAAACATACAAACGATGGTTGAGAAGTTTGAGTATTCCCCACAAAAAATGTATGATCATTGGTGTAGAGCACCTTGTTCCTCCATTTGATGAAGAAGGTCTAATTCAGTGGTTTTAGTGATTATTTGATGGTGAATAGGTTGGCCAATAGGTTGTTGTGGGTATTTTGAGCATGCTTTGTCTTGAATAAGGTCAATTAAGACCATTAGGTATGTTTTAGTGTGACTTTTGGTTATAGTGATAAAAAATGTGAAAATTTCAATCTTGCACTAGAAGTTGTCTTTGTAGCCTTTGAAGGAAAATTTGTGAATTTATATATGATTGTGAAAGAATGGAGTTTTGACGATGTAATAAGGCTATTTGTATGCAATTTGTGTGGGTTTAGAGGTCATTAGATGTACTCATTAGGTTGGAAGAGTCTAAAGTTGCAAATTCGTAAGTTGCTTAAAACAACAAATTTGAAATGCAATGGTTACTTGTTTTGAAAGTTGGTTTTTAGTTAGTTGAGGGCATGGATCAGTTAGAGAAGGGTGTAAAACACTATTTAAAGCCTTGAGAGGCTCAAATGGAGATTTTTGATAAACTTTTGGAGAAGCTATAATAAGAATTATTCACATTGTTCTCTATTTTTTAGATTTTTGATACAAACTTGTTGATCTCGTACTTGGTACAACCTCCAAATTTTAGATAAAGAACATATTGGAATATTTTTATGAATCATTTCATGGAATTCCAATTGTAAAATTGTTTCTTTCTTTTAGATAATGTTGTTTAGCATCAATCAATTAATATTCAAGACAAAACATGAAGGACAAAAATGATCAATGCTAGGGCTAACCAATTAATAATTATACATGTGAATAATTCAAGCATGTACATGTCAATAAGGGAAGCACAAGTACTCAAAAAGTATACACACGAATACATAGTATAAACAAATTAATACAAAGTATATGCACAAATACAAGGTATACGCATGAAAACACGTAAGCCACAAAGTATACATTAGAACGCACGTAAATCATAAAGTATACACGTAAGTTGTAAAGTATACACTTGAATACACGTAACTCATATCTATTGAACCATCAATTCATAATGCAAATATGGACATGCATCGATAAAAGATATTTGTATTAACCAAATATCCATGTAGGCATACATCAATATATGTCGGTATAAGTATGAAATATATGTACAAAATAGTCATATAGGCTTATGATAATCCCATATAGGCATACAATGTCAAATATGTCCAATAAAAATATGTACAAAACTACCATGTAGGCATACAACAAAGGGATCTGGAATCAAAATTCATTGCTTTCCATGCCCTGGAAATAAATTCTTTCCCTTTCCTTTTTGATCGGATGGCGATAGGTCTGTCACTCATTTTTGTTGTGCTCGAGAAGTGCTCTTGCTACTCCTCCTAGTGTTTAGTTCATGGTGAATTTTTAATTGTTACAATAAGAAGTAAAGACATGAATATATAGAAATTACATTATAACAAATGATATATTTGACAAAATAATCACTTACCGCCATCTGATGAGCTCTCTCCATGGGGTAAATATTCTCACACCCATGCTCAGGCATGCTCAAGCCCTGTATAAACCATACAAATAGAAATTAAACTACGTGAATAAATAATGGTTTTATTTTTCACTAACTAACCTCTATAACAACAAATGTAAATTGAAATTTACTAATTTGCCTCATACCTCTCCTATCAGAGCCATCGAGGATTGTATAGTAGATGACACATGAATATCCATTGCCCTCATCACATTCGTAGGTGTTTTGTCTTGCATCATATGAAAATAAAACAATAAATTATTCAACGTAATCAACAATGTGCATATAAACTACACAAATCTATTAAGTACTTGATTCATTAGTTAAAATCTTAATTCTATTACCTCTGTGTAGGTTTGAGTACATCCACCGTCACTGGGAAGTGCTCCATCAAAACCTCCAATATTAGTCTATTCGACATCCAAAATCACATATTAACTTACCATTCATAAAAAAATTATATTAACATGCAATAAATTTATAATTGTTTACTAGTTACATACCCTAGTGATAGGTGTACTGCAGAAATAATTTGGTGGGGGGCCGGTGTATCCAGTCTCAACACTGTGACCCTGCAATTTTATTAAAATCATAAAATATTTTTAGTTAATCATGCATTTCAAAATCAAAATTTAATAAATACAATTCAATGAACATGCACTAACTTTTACCTGATTATCAATGCCATATGCCTCATGTGCAAAATATCAATTGCCCTCTCCATCTCCATTGTTGTAGATGGATCCTGAGTACCAGTCTCCTAAGTGTCGACGGGGTCCTATGGACAAGTAGCCCCACAAGATTGGCACACATGTGTTCAACGACCACCACTCAAAGACTCCCTTGGATGGCGTTGTAGAATAGGGCTAGTATGATGGATGACACTCTGGTTCAAAGTGTTGATCACCTGCAATGTCTCTACGTTAGCACTTTCCTTCACGATGGAAGGCATAACAACGTGCTCATGATCTGTCCTAGCGAGAGCTCGTCTACCTTGCCGCGTAGGATCCAGCTATGCACCAGGTCTATCCTGAGTTGACCCCCCACCTCTCCCCTGGAAATCCATCATATCAAAATAATTTTGGATTTTGTTCAATATGAACTCACTGTATAGTTTCCTAAGGAAATATTGCAGGACCTCTCAATTGTTGCACGTTGGGTAATCGAAGAACATGTACCACCTATTGTAAAATTGTTCCCTAATTTGTTGGTGGTGGCACCAATAGATAGGAAACCTCTTCACATTGAGGTTAATATTTTGTTTTTTGTGTGGGTTGGTGAATAATGAGCACAAATCACCTTTTGTAATTTTTAAATCCTTTACATCTTTGTATGATAGTTTATTTGCATAATAATCCCTAGCCGCCTACC
Source organism: Sequoiadendron giganteum (assembly GCA_007115665.2). Taxonomy (NCBI): domain Eukaryota; kingdom Viridiplantae; phylum Streptophyta; class Pinopsida; order Cupressales; family Cupressaceae; genus Sequoiadendron; species Sequoiadendron giganteum. Next base: position 175,172,523 of record CM021110.1, read on the forward strand.
TCTTATCTTGCCATCTAGTTATTTTTTTGCTAATTGAATCTACATTTTTTACCATATCTTTCAATTAATTTGCTAGGGTCATTCTTTCTGTAGTTGAACCATTTGGATCACTCAACCTACTGATCAAATCCTCAATTTTTTTTTTGTTGTTCTCAATTTCACTCATTAAATTTTGTTGAGTGCAAGGAGGGGGTTGAGTGATTGGTGGAGGAGGCTGTTGTTGTAGTTGATTTTGATCTTGAGGATTTGGTTGGTCTTCCTGTTGAGGATCTTGAGGGTTTGCAGGTTGATTTGCATCTCCTAAAAATTAAAACAAATATATATCAAATTCAACCTAAAACTAAAAAATTTAACCTAAAACTAACTAATTCAAAACAAAAACCACAAATCCTTACCTCTCACATCTCCTCCTCATCGTGGCACCATCATTGTGAAGAAATGGAATTTTTTGGTGAAACAATTTGTTGAATTTCTCCTCATAGAATGTGAGCACGTAAGTATGGGGGTTTTGGTCGTGGTTGCAAGAAAAAAATAGTTGAAATAACAATGACAGGTTTTCACTTTTTCTTTTCTTTTCAAAAGTTTTTTGAAAGGTGTCCACGGAATTGCTACCCATTTCCATGCACCCGTCCATGGACCACTTTTTGGGTATCCTTAACTAGAACCACTTTGTCATGTAGGCAAGTTTCACTTAAATCCAAGCCCATAGCTTTGATGTTGTAATCTTCCATCTGCATTTCTCCCTCTAGCTTGGATATTAGCAGCTTCATGGTAGCAATCAACAGAGAATCCCACTCTTCATTGAAACAAACCTCAATCTTCTTAGTACTTGGTTGTACCACATTTTTTATCTTTAGTTTATGTTTTCCTAGTTGTCGAGCCAACTTCATCGCATCAAGATGACCTCAGAGACTATGTGGATTATTGATTCTTTATGCAGCAATAGAAGCACCTGGAGGGAGACTGAATAGGGTGACAAAAGGAGAAGCCTCAGTTCTATGGGATTGTAGAGAGGTGAAGGGGAGCATTATCATAGAAAATGGTGGGATACTATATGGGGATTGTAGAGGGGGAATACACATTTGAGTGAAAGGGGAAGTGGGCAAAAAAAGTGACATTTTCCTAGAAGTAGATGGATTCGATGAAATTGGCAACATGGATGCTTCAACTTTTTCAATGGGGCCCCTTGACAGGTCGATTAAAGAATCAATCATGACCAGTGTGGGTGATGCTCACTCGACCTGTGGGGTTTTCTCATAGGGCTCATTGTTGAATATGACCAGGGGTTCATTTAGAACAAAAAGATCAAAGTTTATGGATGGAGGAGTCTTTTCCACAAACAGGGGTGGAGGAACAACCAAAGATACAAAGGCAGAAAGAAGAGGGGAGAAAGACTTACTTGGGTCGCCGAAGTTGAATATCCAAGCGGAGCAGACTCCACTTCTTCCTCTCCTTTGATTGGTGCACTAGGTCCACCTAGGTCTTGGACTGGTCTTTTCTTTGTATGAGTGGAACTAGCAGATTCAGATCCCTTGGTGACGAATCCTGTAAAAATTGGCCTTCTATAGCCACAACAAACCTCTTTGGGGACTGTCGGGTCCTTTTTCCTTTTCCTTGGGCATTGATGGAGGATGTGACCTGTGAGTCCCTTCATTTTGACCCATTTCCTTTTTTTGGGCTCCTGAGGCTGGGAAGTGTGGAGAAAAATCTCTCCCTATTCAATCTCTTGATCAATCTTAGGATTACTATCCTCAATTTCAGCTTCTTTTTCATAAATCTCATCAAACCTTTCATCATGTGGCTGGAAATCTCCATACATGGCATTGAGGCTCTTCATTTCCTATCAAAAGCTCTATAAATCCACCTTCTTTCTCTCTGACCACCCTAGGCGCTTCAATTGTGTATTTAGGGACTTCCCATTGGAATTCTTGGCTAGTACTCCATCATCTTGACATAAAATTCAAGCCACGTTGGTTGGTCAAATGGTATGAAGGTTAATTCAAGATACAATTATGGCCTCTCTTCAGTTGAGTTCTTTCTTGATTCAAAATACTCCAGCCTCTCATGCCTCACTGTTGGGAGGTGCTTTATCGGGTTGTAGCTCCATGCATCACAAATGAGAACTAGTCCCAAGTGCTCCAATTTGTTAGTAAGCACCTCCTGTGCCTTTCATTTTATCAGTGTTACCTGGCTGGTGGCAATGGCAAGGGGAGTCAGGTAAAGCCCTGTCTTGTTCCTTCGACACCATAGGCATTGTCGGCGATAGTTACCTGACAGTACGCCTCCAAATTAAAAACCCTATCTATTAAAAATTTAGGGAGCTTGAAAGGCTCCTTAATGAAACCATGAAATTTGATGAATGTGAAATCAGCTCCCAAAAAAAATCCACCGGGGTTTGTGAGGTTTTTATCCATTGCAAGACTTCAGGAGAGAAATGACTTGAAGGGCATGAGGATAGTTCTACGCGTACTAGTCTTGTAAAATAATCCACAAACCAATAATAATCCCATGTCTTTTAAAGCACATGGGTCCAAAATGAAATTAGCTGGTATGACCCCTTAACATCAAACCTAAATAATGACAAGTATCTTTTGAGGAACTTAGAGTTTTGGCATAAGATCAAATGCACTAGAAAAGAAGAGTACCTGAATTTGCATTTAGTGCCATAATACCTCAACTGTTCTAGAATCTTTTCAACTATTATCTCTACAAAATCATAATATTTCTAGCTCTTTAACCTCTTGAGCATAAAGGCCATGCCCATCTAAAAAGGATGAACCTTTTCATTATCATCGTAGTTGTAGATATAGGCCAACATTGCAAAAATGGCCTAATGATCTATTTTTGAATTTCCTATGTAGCAAAGGGAAGAGCAGTTGCCCTCCTTCCGGCCTCTCCTCAATTTCATCTTCATACAAAAGCCAATTGTTTAGTTTTGGTTTTCCAGAAATCTCCATTGCTTCTTGGTCAAAGCTCTCGACATCCTAGTTCATAGGGATACATAACATATCCTATATGGTTGTTGCATTGATTGTAACCCTTATCTTGTTGCTGGCTATAAACCCTATTTCATTGCCAAATCCTTTGGCACATGCATCTATCAGCTCTGGACATGGGTGTACAACGGGCAACATGAATTGTGGAAAAATACAATTATAGAGTTGTGATGCAAAACCTTCAGCTGTCGCATGTTTGATCATTCTTTTTAATGAACCTTCCCTAAGGATTTTAGAGTTCGCCACCACTTTTGGGTCAAAAATTGTGTCTGCAAAATCTAGCACGACCTCTTTCTTAACATGGGCACCTTATTGTAACAATTTGGTATGGGAAAAACACTTCTCTTTTGGTGTTAAGGCATTAGTGAATGAATCTCTCCCAGAAACATTGACATAGCCTAGTCTTTTGGATGAGGATCCAGCCCTTCTACCAAAATTTGATGCTTTTGCCATTATTGTACTAAAAATTTGTAGAGATATTCCTTAGAGAAACGACTACTTGCATTTTGTTACTTAGCAAAAATTGATTTTGGGTGCATTCAATTCTTCTTGCACGTACATGCTTTAAGGCACCACCACTACCACTAGCTTACTAAATGTTGCCATCGAGGCGATAAGTTTGGATTTGGGATCCATATCCCTTGAGAATTCCAAATTCTCCACAATAATGTAATCAGTACATTCTCCTTCACGCCTTTTCACAAATAAGCTTTAAGTTTTTGAAAAGCATGTTTTTAGCCATGGGAAGTGTGCTTAAGCAGTGTAAAGTACTCTAAAAAGACATGTATATTTAATTTGTCCAAACTTAGCATGTTAATCAATATATTTTCCCACAAACAAGCGAGCTGGTGTTGATGACGACAATGGACACATGGCAGTGATCAACATATGCAAGCATTTACTCCCAATGCCCAAATTTATTTCTTAAGGCTTGGTGACAGATTTTTCATATGATTCATCTCTCATCCTTTGGTTCCTTTGTTATTTTTTCATTGCCATCCGGTGGGTGATGGATTTTCCATTGGTTGAGCTCGTCAACACACCTTTTCTGTAAATAGCTATGCCACATTAGTGAAATATTCATTTGAAAAATCTCTTTTAGCTAGCAATCCTTCCTTGTTGTATCCCATTTCGCTAGCTTTAGCCTATTTTCCATCATGGCATCTAGCCTAGGCACTCCCATTCAGCTTCTAGCATGAAGGCCACAATACTCCTTCATGGGAAAAATTATTAGTGATTGAATTAAATTCCTGGTGAGGAAGAACGACCGCCTTACTGTAGTGGCATTTAAGTGGGTGCTCGACAAGGACTATGTGAAGGATGAGAACTAGTTGTCATGTAATTCCAATGTCATCTCCCACTTTGTGGCCTCCCTTCTCGACTTGGATATATCCAAGCCTTGGATAATTGAGTTGTGCCATGCCATGTTCGATTCTCTATATTTGGATAGACTTAGCGAAATCAGGAAAGTGGCCATCCTTGGTGGTGGTATTCTGAATGCTATGGACCTCCACAAGCACATGGATTATGGGGAAGACGTGGTCTAGCTACCTCTCCTTACTGATTTTTGAACTATGGACCTTGAGAGGCATCACTCATTTTCTTGTCCTACGACTTCCTTCTTGCTAAGGGAGTTCGATGTGGAGCATGTTCCTGGGCTCAACTGGAAAATTTATTTTGAATTTCTGGTGTATATCCTTGGGAATGAGGACTGAGGTCCTTGGTGTGTCGAGCCTATGCGTGTTGTGTGTTGACCCCCTTTTCCACCCTGTTGAAGAAGAAGAAGAATAACTCGACGAAGTTTCATTTCAAATACCTAGCAACGCCCTGGAGGCTTTAAATTCACTGCCTTTTTTGACCATGCCTCCTTTTTTCCTTTTTGAACTATAACTTTTTGGGTTTGCTCGAGCAATATTTTAAACTTCTCGGAGCCTCGGGCTTGTATTACATTGTAAAAAAATTATGAACATAAGATATAATACACTTTTGTTTCTTCATGTGTTATTCTTATTTCTTTATTCACAACAATAATCGTATTTTATAAAAAAATTAGATATGGTACATAACTATGAAAATTTTAAAAGAACACATGCACTTTAATGGAAAAAATTTAGATGAATACCATTTACTAGTATATCCAGAATTTTTCCATCCATGTCTCATAGATCATACACATTCTTTTCTTTGCACGTGTGAATGTGGAAGGGACCCTTCCATAACGCTTCAGATTTTGTGTGTTGCCTTGGTTTTGCAGCACACTCATCGTACTTTAGCACCAAGCTCCCTTCCTAGAAATCTGGGTTGAAGGCCTTTTTGTCAAACCACCATTTGACTATCTTCTGGCGACCAATCATGGCTTCATAGGATTTTCCCCTCTTTTCTCCAAGGTTCAGGAGTTCTGCCAACTTTAGTTCCATTTTGCTACTTTCTTCGACTTCCAAAGCCTTTAGCAATTGTAACGTCAGAATCTTTGTAGAAACAGGTAAAATCACCTCCTTTCCATATAATAGTTCATAAAGAGAAGCCTTTAATATTTTTTTGGGCGTAATTTTTTCAGCCCATAGAGTGGCTCGTAGGTGCTTGTGCCATTCCCTTTGTCTTTTCGACCCAATGCACTTGATTAACCTAATCAGGTTCTTGTTGATTGATTATGCTAGCCCATTTCCTTGCAGGTAGTAATTCGATGAAGTCTTGAGGTAGACCCTTTGCTTGAGAGAGAAATATGACATCCCAGAACCCACAAAATCTCGCACATTATTAGATATGATAGTTTTTGGTGAACCAAACCTTGCTACTAGCTCCCCAAGAAAATTGACAATTTCATTTTTTGTAGCATTTTTCAGAGCAATTTCCTCCATCCATCTTGTGAAATAGTCAGTTTCCGTAAGAATCTACTTATAGCTCGCTCGAACTGGAAATAGGATTTATCATCTCGATGAAATCCAAACCCCATTGGGTAAAGGTTCTTCAGCTACAGTCAGGCTTAGGAGCATGGTGGAATTCTTTTGCTTGCTAGCAAAATATTGGCACTGAGTACATATTTTCACCAAGTGGTGTGCTTCGAAAATCCTAGAAGGCCAATAATATCATTCCCACATTATCTTCAAATCAGTATTCTTGGTGGAGAAATTTCCACCCTCAAGAGTGCTATGAAATACATTTAAAACTCTTTCCACTTGTGGCTTGTCTAAGCATCGGATCGAGATACCATCATAATTTCTTTTGAAAAAATACCCTCAATTAGTACATACTGGGTGCCTTGCAGTCGGTAGTATTACCTTTTGTGAGGTGAAATTTTGATCATGTATTGCCCCTTTTGTATATATTGTTTTTGATCCATCCACAACTCGTCGGACTTGAACTAGTTTATGTAGGCCTGGTCAGTTTCTTCTTTCACCAAGGAGCTTAACTCTTGCACAAGGTATTCACAAAGACCTCTTCCCTGAACTAGCTTGGTTGGTCTAATATCCACATCATATTCTAGGATCTTTGGTGATCCAATTGGCCCTCTTTTCAGTTAATTCACCCTCAGTGATATACTCCCAAACACTGGGATGGTCGACGAGAATGGTGATTCTATTGGCCGATACCAAGTGTTAAAATTTCTTTAGGATTTTAACAATAAAAAAATATTGTTTCTCAACAAATTTTTACCTAACCTCATATCCTTTGAGAGTCCTAGAGTGGAATGTGATGGGATGCTCTCTGCTATTGTCTTTTTCTTTCTGAGTGAGCACCAAAGCTATGTTGTGTTGGTTGTTGTAGATGTAGAGTAGGAATCCTTGGAGAAGTTTGGGTTAGCTAACACCAGGGCCATGGAGATGGCTTCTTTTATTTGCTCAAAAAATTTCTTACCTTTAGGGGTCCATTTTAACATTAGATTCTTTTTTAACATCAACGTGATAGGTCTCGCTATACTCGTGAAGTCCGAAATGAACCGGCTAACAAAATTAATCTTCCCCAAAAAAGAATGCAACCCCTTCTAGTTGACTGGTAGTGGTAGCTCTACTATAGATTTCACCCTTTCAGTATCTATCACTATTCCTTCTTTTGATACCAAAAAACTGAGTAGCTTGCCTTAGGGCACTCTAAAAACATATTTTTTGGGATTTGAGGAAATCTTGAATTGTTGACATTTCTGGAAGACCTTTTCTAGATGATCAAAGTGATTATCCTTTGACTTTGAAAATCCTTTAGGTCATCCAAATATATTAGAATAATCTAATTAATTAAACCTTTGAAAGTGATATTCATTGCTCGTTGAAAGGTTGTGCCAACATTGGAGAGTCTGAAGGGAATGTTTGAGTATGCAAACGTTCTCTACTTAGTAGTGAACATTGTTTTATGGTGATCTCCTTCTTTGGCATAGACCTGGTTATAACCCAAAAAACCATCGAGCAATAAGAAAAAAATTGATCTGACCATAGTCTGTAGAATCTTCTCCATTGATGGCAAAGAGTAGTGATCCTTTAGCGATGCTTTGTTTAAATCCCTGAAATCCACACAGAGCTAAATATCGCCATTATTTTTTAAAACTGGTACAAGATTAGACACCTAGATATAATGTTTAATCAGGTATATGATCCTTCATTTGATTAATTTAGTGAGCTATTGTGCCATCAATGCTTCGACGTTTAGATTAACTGGCCTTTTTTTGTTGGACAGGCTTCGAGCCTTTGGCTAAGTCAATAGTATGCTTAATTGTGTCGGGATCGTATCCTTTGAGATCCTCATAGGTCCAAGCTATGACCCCATCATATTTAGAAAAAAAACCCTTTTCATCTCTCTTTGTCCTTCTGTGGAGTGTCCCTTCCGACCTTTAATTTTCTATTGTTTTCGACATCAAGATCTTCATAGTCTCTCTCATTGGCATGAACCTTTGTTTGTTATATATCGCATCCTTGCAGTCAAAAATATTTTCAAGAGAGATTAAACATTGAGGAAGCTTATTGCCTTTTAACTAGATCACTTGCCCTTCAGAGGGCTCTGCTTCAGAATATGAATGGTCGAGATATTTTTCTTCTTTCTGTAAAAAGGTGGCAATCTAAACATCATCCTTAAACACCTATCATTTTTTATTATTGTCCAAAATTATTGGTCAGATGATGATCTGTATTGCATTCTACTTCGTTGCTGAATCAGAAATTGGCTCAAATTGTGAACCAATCAAAGCCATCTGATTAGCAACATCATTCTTGGAACATGGGATAACCTAAATGTTAAAAGCCTCAAAAATCTCAATCATATCCCATATTTTATGTCTATACGACTTCATTCTTATATTTTTGGTAATTGCCTATTCATGGACTTGACTTACAACCAACTCTGAATCTCTGAATGCTTGTATTCTCTTTATGCTTATGAACCCCAATCCTATACCTACACAAACATATCAAAAAAACACAATGTTAGATCAAATGCAAGTAAGAGCAAGGATTCTCCATGAAATCCATTTAAATTGCAAAGAACAAGAAATGAGGTGAAGAACACAAGCAAACATAAATAAAAGATATCAAATATTATTCAATGTAAATCAAACTCTTGATCTCATGGGGGAGTTGGTGCCAGTTATGTATAGAAATTGGCCCTTTCCCAATTCCTTAGTAAGATATTTGATGATTTGGTGATGGTTGTAGCTCCTTGATGAGATTTTGGCATAACCTAGCTATGAAACCATAAAATGATGAACATTTGATATGAAATGTATAAAATTAGCTCTCAATGTGAGGAGAGTAAATTTGCATTCAAACTGTGGATGGAGAATGAGAGGAAGAGTCTCTCATTTATAGATTTCCAAATTGGAAGAATAAGCAAGATTGATCAATGTGGGATCATTCAACATCCAATGGCCAAGTGCCACTTGTCAAGATGTGAATGGATGAAGGTTGTGCACATTTTGATCAAGGTGCCAATAAATGATATTAGGTGGAATTTGAAATTAGTGAAATGACTTGTTGGAGAGGGAAGAAAATGGATTTATGGCCACTTGGCTCAAGGCAAAAGGACTTGTAAGGTGAAATAAATGCCTTGTTGGAAAGACTAAGTCCATTTGGATTTGAATTCAAATTTAAGGGAATATTCTCCTCTTATTCCATGTTGAGAGAAAATAGGTATTTTAATAAATCAAAGTAATTGACTTATTGTGCACGTTGCATTCTCTAGAGGATGTGACATGATTTAAGATTAAATTAATTAAAGATTAATTAATTTAATGAGGAATTAGGAGATGTGACAATTTAGACTTAAATTTATGTATTGATTTAAATCAAATTGAGAGGAAGGGTTTAATTAAATAAATGTTTTGATTTATTTAACTAAGGGGATAACGTTAGATTAAATAAAATAAGGTTTGATTTATTCAATTTAATAAGAAGACTTTAGAGACTTAATTTAAATAAAATGAATTATTTAAATGAACAAAGATAGAGGATTAATTAAATTAAATTGATTAATTTAATCAGTAGAGGAGAAAGACCTAATTAAATAAATAATGATTTATTTAATTAAGGGATGAAAGGTGATGATAAGATGAGGATGATTCAGGATGAAACGGTGTTAGTAATTAGGATCAAGTGTGTCGGTCAATTTTCCATGTCTACAACGCCCATCAGTCTTGCAAGGAACAAATCATGGACCAAAGCTTCATATTCCACATCATTATTCGAGCATGGGAACTAGAAACAAAAATATTTGAGGGTCTCTGACCCTGTCGGGTATACTAGTCGGACACCTACTCTAGAATTAGCCTTGTATTTGGTGCCATCAAAATATAATTTCCATAGATTGTTGTCACCTAGACCATTAGGCTCTTCTCGTTCTACTAATTTTGGGAAGACTTGGTCATCGTCGAAGATCATATAGGTGCCTAACCTAGTAGCATGAAATTCTTCATATGGGTTAGAGTCAATAAATCAGTTAAGAAGGACCTCTTCTTAGAGGGTCCGATCACTTGTGTCTTCCTCATCTTCTAGCATCTCTACACAATACATCTCCGTTTGTGAGAAAGAGGTATGTGTCTCTTTAAAGCATAGGATCACATTTTGCACTATGTGTTCCAAATGCAAGGATTTGGATAGGATCTTCATCTTTTCCCCATGCTTGGTTTGCAATATTAGGTGAAACCAATCGAGCACTAAATATCCATCAAGTTTTGCTATAAAGTCCCTTGAAAGGAAAATCCTGAATATTGAGAGAATGTCTATCACAACTTCTTCTTGTGTGATTGTTTGGATTGGACATGAGAAGAGGGTCAAAGATAGATCCTTGATGCAACCGACGATTGAAACTTTATTCCGATCTAATTGCATGATTCCTTTCTCAAGAGGCTCATACTTGATTTTTAGGGCATTGGCCACTTGTTTAGGCATGACCATAGTAATAGCTCCCGAATCAATCATGTTATTGTGTAAAAGCTTATCTCCCACAATAAGTGTTAAAAATAAAGGCATGGGCTTTGGATTTCTTACCTCTTTTTCCTTTGCATTGTCTGTGACATTCACATAAGCCACAACTCTTGAAGGTTAGGGGTCCGAGGTGAGACCTTTGTCTGCAGTGGAATCACATTCGTTTGTGATATTTGTTCTTCCTTCTTAATGTTTCTTGGAGAAATTTATTTTGCTCAGGAATGGATATTACGTCCCATAGAGACACATAAGCAGGTTCCATCTTTAATTATTCAGCCACATTGAGCATTCTGATTGGTGGGGTCTTGGGTTTGAATGGTGGTATCTCTCTTGTCTTTGAGAGGAGCTAATCTGATGTGAGTGGACTCGACACTTTATCCATCTCCTTTTTTGGCAATGGCAGAGCTTGCGACTATTGAGTAGGTCAGGAAATGACCTGTAAAGCTTTATTTTCTTGTGGTTTGTTGCACGTATTTTCCAGTGAGCCTTCTTTTAAACCTCATGTTGTAGTTTCAATGTACTTTTGGGGCACTATTCATCAGAGCATCATTTGTAAATATTGTGTCCTCTTCCTCCATCCATGAGAAAAGTTCTTGGTCTGGTGCAATATCCAACTCTTGTTTTGAAGACATTCCTTGTGTTTGCGCTCTAAAGTGGGCATTCTCCATTTCAAGAGATTGATATTCTTTTGTACTTGAGAACATGCTCTGGCTTCTTTGCTCTGCTATTTTTTGTTACAGATTTCCTCTCGGACAGTTTCAGGGCATGATTATTATTACACATGAAGCACCATGCATTCTCGTCCTTCACCAAGTTGTTTTGGCTTGGGACTAAATCTTTGCCTAGACTGCTCTTGACAACTTGAAGTGGCATGGTAACTAGGACTATCTGGTTTGTGGATGCCAAATGTTGACCTCCTCCTTTCAAGGATCCTTGGTACGCGTTCTGTTGATAAGATGGACTTCCTCCTTGATAGGTCTATGTGGCTTGCTTCATAGGTGTTTCTTGTTGTCATCAAATGAGCACTAGCTCATTAACAAAGGACCACATGATATTCTTCATATCATTGGCATCCACTACTAATGAAGAGGAGTCAAACATTCTTGGTTGTGCAGTGGAGTATACATACATGGATGGTAGTATTGTTGATGTGGTTTCTTGTGGAGCAAAGGTGCTTATAGTGATTTCTTCTCAGGGGACACCAAATATTTCTATGAACACGAGCATTGGTGGATGTGGTGGAAGCTTCCTAGTGTCGATTAGACTGTTCTTTGTGTGTACAACAAAATCATGTGTTAGGAAAAATATCTCCTCCCATAGATGTTATCATGACTGTGATGTTCAAATTGAAAGCCTTTAGGTAAAAGAATGAATGCCATCATGGTCAGAGGAATGTCAATCATAGGCATTCTTTGCCAGGTTTTGTGAAACATGGTGTTGAATTCACTCATGGCCTCTTGTGAGGCCCTTTTGATGGTGATTAATTGATGTGGCAATGATGAGCAATCTCCCTTTTCGGAGAAACGTTCAAACAACTTCTCTCTCAACTGATCCCAAGAGAGGATAGAACTAGAAGCCAAAGACCTATACCAATCCCGAGATTTTCCCTTGAAAGATGCAGCCAACAACCTAAGAGCAATATTTTTTTCCCCTATGTTATTTACTCTGCATGCCTCCACTATCTCTTGGAGGTGTTCGGAGTAGGTTTTGAAATCCTCTCCAAAAAACTTTGGGATGGCTTTGAGGGCATTGGCAGGTATGTCAAGCCATATGTTTGGGGGTTTAGGAAGTTGTAGAAGACTATCGCTATCCCAGATTATTAAATTTGTAGGAGAGAGGGCAACTAGATGAGCCATTGAAAACATATTATTATGGATAGGGTATACTGGTATTCTAATTTTAAATTTTTGACCTCCTGGTGGAGTAGATAAAGCTCTAGATCTTGGGCTAAAGCTTCTTTCCCTACTACTACTTACAAGTGATACAAAACCTGTAAGTCTTCTTCTCCTTGATACCGAGGAAGGTAATTGGGAGTACTAGAAATGGCCTCTTGAGGACACTCTTGTTTGGATTCTGGGCATGAAAATTCCAACCTCTTTTCTTGATTTGATTTAAGAAATATTTCTAACTTCTAATCAAATGTTCAAAAAACTTCAGTCCCGCCAGGCATGCTAGAAAAATACCTGTTGATCATCAAAGCTTATGGGAAATGCAGTAAGTGGGGGACCAATTTGCACCTCACTAAATAACCTCCGTGATTTTTACAGAAAGTTGACTTTTCATTGTGTTTGGAAAAAGGTAGAAAGAAATACAAATAAAACATGAAAATGGTAATGTTCCAAAGCTTTTACAACATTTAAAATGTCAACTTATTCCTTATGATATGGTAGACACAAAATGCCGCAGACCCTTCATTGTTAAGAAGAGAATGAGCAACAAACGCTCAGTAAAAGAACAGTGTAGTCTTTCAAATCTCCCCATGAGAAGCATCCATTAAGGTTCGATCAGACATAATAAAACTCTACAAATTAACATAAATATCCAGAAAATTACAAAACCCTTTCAACCTTTACAACATAATATGAAAAACAACAATTTTTATAAAAAATAGAAAAGTTCAAAGACATTCTCCTTTTTTTGAAAGCTATCATTCAACATAGAATCCTAACAACATGGAAATTAGCTACCCGAACTATCAAAATAAGATTTACACAATATTTTTAACATGAACGAAACATAAAGAAGAAATTTGACAATGCACAGTTTCAAAGATTTCCTCTAAATAGATCAAACTTCAATATCAAATAAACTAAAAAACAAAGGTCGGATGCCAATTCGATGATAGTTTGAGTTAAAATATAACATTCCAAAGAATAATAGTACTCTATAAAACTTTCTACTTTTGAAAACATAAAAGCTTCCTACTAGATCTATTTGCTTAAAAAAGTTTTTCAAAGTCACTTTATCTAACTATTTGCTCATGCTAACACCCCATATTTATAGCCCATAGAAGAGAAAACTATGACCAACATTTTGAAAGAAGAAATTGCAAGATGCCTTCACCTGATTTCCCAAACTCCGATCTTAGATCTTGATTAGATAGTAACAATCTTTGCTCGTTAAGTCCCAACTTCTTTATTAATGACTTTAGATATTTAGCGAAGATAGTTATCAGAAAGTAATCAAATTATAACACAGTATGGAAAAAATATGATCGATCAACCATACAAACTGATGGTGTTGACTCGAAGGTTCAACCCTGAAGACAAGACACCCACCGCATTCTGAAAAACTATGCTTGAAGAGATCATTCCACAAAAAAGACAAACTGTCCAAACAAATAGATGATGTGTTGAGCAAGCGGGAAATCTCAGATTTATGAGAATGGCTTTGAGTAAAATGACTATATCCCTCCCCCATTCCATTTTTTTAATTCCCTTATACCTCTAACTCCATTTTCCACCATATAACCCCATATTCTCTCTCCTATTTGACTCAAACAACCTTGTTTTCCTATTGTGAGATCAACCAAAAAACATTTTTTCTAGCCAATCTCTCGAGGGGCAACCAACCTCCATTGTTTGGTCCACAGGAGAATACTAGGGCATGCCATCACCTAAAACTTTTCACACCAACATGTCTTTGAAACAACACAATACACACATTGTCTCAAAGAGGGGGAACATGTAGACACCTAAAAATGACTAACACATTTTGTCTAATTCATCAACATTTCTCATCAATCACCATTAATATTAATGAAATAATTTTGAATTATTTAATTAATTTGTATATTTCTATTATTCACTTCAATTAAATAATTTTGAATTATTTAATTAATTTCTAAATTCCTCATCTATTTTAATTAAATAATTACAAAATATTCAATTAATCATGCATTCTTCTCATCCACCATAATTAAATAATTAACTAGCATTTCCTCTAAAATTAAATAAATTTATTTATCTTTAATTTATTTTAAAAATAAACAAAACTAATATTTTATTAATTTCCTAATTATATCTTCATCTCATGTAAATGAATTAAATAAATTTATATAATTAATTATATTAATATTCTCATATCTCCTAACTTAGTGAGTTGACTAAAAAAGCAACTCATGATCACTCCTACTCACTCTCACTTCACTCATCCATGCAACCAATTAACTCATCATCCTAGTCTCTCATCTTGACACATGTCATTTGTACATTCATCATGATCCTCAATCAATCTCACCCACCAATATTTTAAATCATCCTCCATTGTTGATCAGTATCAAGTGAAATCTATAAATATACCATCATTCAAGCCCTCAAATCCATCCATAATTTATGTAAGAATCAATGCTATCACTATGTCCATTTGTGAATCAAGGTTATGCTAAAGTAAAGAGAAATCAACATTACAAATTACAATTTGTAGTAATATCAAGTAGATTAGAGTAAGGTATAGGCACATTTATGGAGGTAACATTGATTTAATTTGATTTACTTTGCTTCTACACACACTCTCATTGAAGTGGTTATTGTGTTTTTGAATTGGGTTTTATTGTATTATCCTTTTCAAATTCATTAGTTTAATACACTCACAATAGGAAATTAGAATCACAATTGACTTAAGTAGGTTTAAATAAGATACATATCATAACTCAAAAGTTGAGTGAGACAAGATAAGAAAACACACAAACCATCCCATATCGATTATCTTTAAATTAATCACCATTGGTGCAACTTGTTTGTGCACATTTCATTTAAAATATTAAGCACATTTGCACCAAAAAAAATACTCTAAGAACAACATATATGACCAACATGTAATATCCATAAAATTGTATCATGATCATATATAGATATACATCATTTACTACTAACATAATCTAGATGATGATAAGATAAGTAATTAAAATAATCCATATTTAATCACTAGTTAAATTACTAACAATGAAATGCATAAAATAATCAATAATAATAGAATATAAATCATAACAATGATTCTAAAATATTGGTACAAGTTAAAGCATATAATAATAGTATATGTATCCAAAATACACATAATAAATATCCAAATGGAAATATAAAACATTATTCATTAGTCAAATATTAAAATAAGGAACATAAATTGTGGACTTTGCTCTTACTAATGAACCACATTCTAGTCTTAGCTACTCAAATTCAGCCTTGAAATAGTCCTTTTACCTATATCTTTAATTCTACTCCAAAATCTCAATCCATGCTCTACACACAAAATAAATCTTAAACCTTTCGTTTAAATAGGAAGCTACAAAACCCTTAATAAAATAGATTCTTATCCCAATATCAAATTAAGTTAGCCTCATGAAATAATTATCTTTAAAAACTCTTTTCATCAACTTCTAGGCATCAAAAATTAATATACTCTTTAGCACTATGAAAGAGAGTCTCCATTGAGGATCATCATGGTCCCAAATTGCCAAACATACCCACTTTTATCTTGAAAATGAATCCAATCAGCACATTTTTGCACCACAAGTCATGGGATGAATCATTATCCTCCAATTAAAGGAAATGAACTCCAATTTGAATATTTCCTTTGTTCCACCTTAAACCATGAAATATAAGAAAATAGAGCTCAATTGGTGCCATTATACAACTTTTAAATCATGAAATATATTTTATACACTATCACATAGGACAATACTATCAATTAGGATTTTATATTCATGCAACAAACAAAACTAAACCAATTATAATTTTCAATCACCATGTAATTCTTAGGCTTTCTATAGACTACTATCAAAACTAGAAAGCCAAACTCTAACAAGAACTCCAAAATCTACTAAAAAACTTGTAAAGAAAATAAAATAAATATTTTTGGGTGATGAAAGATTTCAAAGCCCCTAAGATTTTCTTGTATAAAACACCCCAAATAAAAAAATACAATATTAGATCTAGCAATAAGGACTAGATGGTATAAACATCCTTTGAGTTGGCATCCCAGCCTTATGACATCCTCAAAAATTGATTGGGTTCTAGAAAATATGGAAGCATATTTACGTACACCTAGATTCTAGTTTTAGAAATAAGAACTAGGACCTATATTGACCTCATTTTCCCATAATAAGGTATGTTATACTCATCTCCACTCCTTGAGCATTAGAGTCCTACTTATACAATCCACTTCTCTAAGTGAGCTTCTATTATATTTTCCTATAGTATAGGTCGCTCAACTAAGTTCTAACCACATATCTATATATGTTCAACCACAACTTCCTCATCAAACTATCACTCCTCCAAGTATCTATTAATACTCTTGAATTAGTCTATAATAGTTTACTTCATATTCCCATGATTCTTGTTAAAATACCATTCATTCTCTCTCCTTTTATGGAGACCCCATTCAACCCATAAAATTCTTGGAGTTCATTTTACATCTCCTCATGGAAATCTATTATTACCAACTTCAAGTTCCTACTAGCATTATCCCATCCTCTATCTGGCTTAAACTCACTATTTTGTCTATTTTCTTAGATATTATCTAAATTCCCACCAATATCTTCACTTAAAGGTATTACCACACACTAGATAAAAATCTTATCATCAATAATCTCAAGTTTAGTATAATTTGTGTATAATCCCTTTTTATTCCTCCATTTAGTCTCTTCCACCCAAGAAACTTATATTATTCAACACAACCAAGTACCTACTTGATGCATTACTCTATACCACATCTTTTAAATTTCTCTCAAAATTGATCCATACCATGTTAGAGAAAAGTACCCAGGAGCATCTACAAACCAAGAGAAACCTTCATGAATGAGAGAAGCAACACAGGAGAAGCTATTTCACCAGGAGTGAAGAATGAAAAAAATGAGATGAAAAATAATGTACACAACATGCCTTAAAAAGGCACGAGAAGGTAACCGACATATAAAATCAAATTAAATTATAGTTACAAATTATTAAATGCAAAACCACCCTATGTTAGCTTAAGAGAATGGGAACGGTAAAAACCGTTCACTCTAACATACCATATGGTTTAGATCTGTCACTCAACCTAGGGATCTCACATAATCCTTGATTTTCATTACTATTGTCAATAAAGACATAATTTCTTCAATTTATCCTTTGAAGGAATTCCCCAAATCCATAGATATAACCTTTGGTCTCATTGTAGTCTCCTCTACACCCTTTGTGATGCTACATATTCATCTAATCCTAACTATCTATAGTTTAATCCAACCTATATTAATCCAAAATGCTTCAAATATTCTCCCACTTATGTTACTCCAAACACATATCATCTAATTTTGAGTTTGTTATTTTTTCCTCAAGTGTGCTTGAATAAATCTTCATCTAAGTAATTTTTTCTATATTGTACTCCACTTTATCAAATTTCTGATTGTCACTTCATCATTATCTTCTTCTTCATGAAGTCTTTAGAATCTACACTAATGCATTCACCACTTGAAATATTTATAAAATTTCCAACACCCTTAGAATTATTCTTAAGTACCCACTATCTAGTGGTGTTCTTCCTCTAGATCTATTTTCTAAAAAAATTAGTTTATTCTAGCTTACAAACCCTCTATGTTTTTCCATCTCTCAATGTGTTCCAACAATAACACATGAACTTGGCATCTATACTCAATATGACACTTTTAGCAACACATGTAACATGTCCACTTATTTGGAAATAAAATATACAATCCTAAACTCATGACAATGAATGTAATGCCACATAATTGCAAATATGTTTTTAGCTATTGAGTTATACTTCTCCAAGTTTGTGACCTAGTTCAACAAAACATTGTATGAAAAGTTCCTTCGTCATCACTTCTGATCTTATTCTAGAGTAAAGTATACTATTATTCCTCAATGTTTCTCCTTATTTAGGCATCAATTTAGTTTCTTCTATCTCTTGGTCCTTAACACCAAGCATCATTTCTTGTTCTATTAGTCATGCATAGCCTCTCTAGATTTCTTGATTTCTCACAACATCCACTTGATTCATATTGGGAAATTCATCTTCCTTACCTTGTAATGTCAATTTTGGTACCTCAAGTATTCTAGAAGAGTCTACATGATCACCCTTGGAAATTTTTCCTACTATAGCACTAGTTCTAAACACCATTCTCCTTGCTAGTTCGAACTAATCTACCACAATCATCAATCGACCAAGAATCTCATCAATTGGAGAAAGCACCCCATCATTCTATTATTCCATCAACCTTTCAATTATAGACACAACATCCTTGAAAATATCAATTTTATTTTCTTCATACTTCCTTAAGGCTCTTTCCAAACAATGAACTTAGCTCTATCTCTAACAAATAACCCTTTAGTCACCATCTTTCCAACCAAGCCCACCTTGTTATTTCTTGATTTAGATCATGCTAAATAAGTATTTCACTTCTTTGAAACATATCAACACAATATTTCAACACTAAAGATACCTTATCCTTCCTTCGTGATCCACCTCTCTAATAAGTCAACTACATTGCACACACATGTACAAGGTTTTTGTGAACCACTCCATTGAATGGATCACTTGCATCATGACACATAAATAAGAATCTATAATCCACTCCTATAAATAGATAACCTACAATATAATGCATGCATAAGAATCTATGAGTGACTCCTCTAAATGGATTGCATGCATACAATTTTGTAGGTCGTCATCTAATGGATCACATGTAGTGCAAAATATACATAAAATTAGTTTATTGTGGGATTATCACTCACTCCACCAATGACCTATGGTATGATACTATTTTATGTAGTCATGGATGGAGGGTCTAATGAAAGACTATCTATAAATATACTCCTAACCCTTAGATATCAACAACAAACATACAATTTAATCAAATAATGGATACACAATAATACATAGTAAATGGATAGAGAAAATGATGACTTAAGTCATCCATAAATTTATGTCAAGCTACTATACATTACAGTTAGTACTATACATTACAATTAGTCCCTTTAGCCTTACAATGTTTACAAACCAATTATGCAACATGAGTGATACCACAAGTCTTTAGCCCTTTGTCTAGACCACAATCTTGATTAACAATTAGATCTTAACTAATGTGTCATTAGAATTTTGATCTTAGCTACTCAAATTTACCCTTGAAACTTGCCTTCTACCTAGATCTTCAATTCTCCTAAAAAATATTTGTCTAATCTTTAATCTTTCACCAAATTTCTTGCCCTAAATGAGTTTTAAACCATTGGTTTATATAAAAAATTATCAAAGAAACTTCTTAAGAAAATAATACATATCCCAATGTCAAATTAGGTCAACCCCATGAAACAATCATCTTAAATTCAACCTTTTTTCATTCTTTCTCAAGAAATTATTGAAAGATTTTTGGTATTGGTGCTAAGAAATAGGCCTTAGTTAAGGATTAACATTGGCCTCAAATCGCCTAATATGCACCCTCGCACCTTGGGAATGACTCTAGTTAGCTTCTTTCTCCACCAAAAAATTATAGGATGAATCCTTTGTATCCTCCAATTAAAGGAAAACAACTCCATATTTCAACTTCGCACCACCTCAAATCATGAAATATGATCAAATAAGAATTAACTGTTATTATACTTCTAGATGAGGAAATACTCCTTATATCTCACTACACACACAAAACTATGAATTAGGAATTTATCTTAAAAATAATATTAACCACTTACCATGTGCCATTACCATGTGCATTCTTAGGCTTGGTGTAGACTAATATCAAAACTATAAAGTCAAACTCTAACAAGAACTCCAAAATCTGCCAAAATAACAAAAGATCATAGAGAAAACAAAACACATATTTTTAGGTGATGTAAGATTACATGACCCTTGAGATTATCCTACATCCATTTGTAAATCCATCAATCAATTTTATAACATCAATATAAATTTTAGGTCATTTTCTTAGTCCATGTATACTTTCATCTATGTTTGTCAATTTGAGAAACAAAACTTAATCTTTCAAGGTGTAAACCCCAATTGCTTGCTTAAAATATACCTTTGCTTTTCATCTAAATGGATGTAGTCTTGATCTTCCCACTAAAACAAAAACTAAATTGATTGAAGTGCACAACACATATAATATGATTATTTGTTTGCTTGGACTTAATGAGGGATGAACACAATATGATTGTCACAACATAGATTACAAAGATATAGTATTTGAGGTTGAGCCACTATGACCTCCAAAAAAATTAAAAAGGTTTCAATCCTTACAATAAATTAATTACATTGATTACATAAATAGATATGACTAATGGGGCTTATCATACTTTTCTTGTTGACAATGATTAGACATTTTTGTTGGCAAATTGCATGATACTCTTGTTGAGCCTAAACAATCTAGGATTTGCAAAGCCATGACTAGACAAATTGAATGAATAAAACATAAAACCCTAGGTCAATTAGTTTTGCAACATCAATATAAATTTTCAATCATTTTTTTAATCCACACATACTTTCATCTAGGTTTGTCCATTTTGGAACCAAAACTTAATCTATTAGGGTTTAAGCCCCAATTATTTTCTCACAAGTTGTCTTTGCTTTTCATCTTGATGAGGGATCTCTTTAATCTTCCCACTAAAGTAAAAGCCAAATCAATTGTATAAACATAAGTCCAATACAAATTTTAGACAGTCTAAATTCTAAACCTTGCATCTCAACAATTGATAAACTCCAAATCCTAATCATTATATTATTCACCTATTTCCTTTAATATTCATCAAACCATTAATTAAGAAAACCCTAGACACTAAATCTTACATCCATACATATGCATACCCATATGCATATTTATATGTACACACATCTATATACACACATGTGCACATGTATATGCATATGCACACATACATACACAAATACTTTGTAAAAAATAATATTTACCTATAAATTTTTTGTAAAATTAAAATACATGTTTTCAATCGAATTGATTTTGGATGAAACTATTTTAGTCAAAAGTGTTTTTTCCCAAAACTATCATGCCATGTACACTAAGAGCAAACACGACACTATACCATAACTCTGAATTTTAGGCAAAAGTGTCACTTACCATTATCATGAGGCAAACGTAAGTGGCAAGCCTCCAGGATAAAGACACCATAACTCTGATAATGAAGTATCATCCAAGCTAACAGTACAGAAAAACAACAGCCCAATCCAGGCAAAACCATCATAAATGATCCTTAATTTTTGTGCAGAACAAGCATTATGTGGGTTCATGGCATTATCTCTAGAAATTTGATCAAATGTACGCTGTCAGGCTTCTTGGGCAAGACTAACGATCTGTCATGCCAGCAATACAACATCAATCCTCAGTAGTACCAACATCATGGTACCCACAATCAATGGGAGAAATACAAGGAAAATGTTTTGGCATGTCTATTAAAAAGGTAGAACATGAATGTCAGAGAAATAAGACCTGATGAAAGGACAAGGGAATCAAACAAAATGGTACACTGCCTATGTCTCAAAGATATCAGACTATGATCTTTTATTTCTTAGATCAAGCAATTGATGTGACTAAATCTTATTACCAAGCCCATTCCCAGGCTTTCATGGTTCATGCTTTGCTCTTCAATCTGTGCTAAATGTGAAGAGAGGAAGTATAAAAAATGGTTTTGATTCAAAGATGTTCCAACTGGTTTAAACCAGAGTTCCTGAGTGATCAATTGTAAATGTAATCAATTTTTAGTCTTTGGGATGTAGATCGGCTGATTGAGCCGTTGAAAGACACGAACGATCGACGCAAATTCAAGCCTCAACTCATCCATTCGTGTACGATGTAAAGCAGACATTAGAAAATTGTACAGCCCAAAGATAGATTAGACTCGCTTAATATTGAAAACTTAAGACACTTCTTTATGAATTTTATTGATAGTATATATATTTTCTAATGTAAACAACAAATGACAAATGACTGATCTGTGCTCTTTTTAAATATTGAATTTATTTATCATATAAATCTGTGGAAAATATGACGTGGATTTTGATTGAATTTGCTATAAGCTGAACATCTCCATGTTAATGAAATTAAGAGAACTTTTTATAATAATTTAAGTTTAAATCTAGTAAAGTCTGTACATATGAATTACATGTATGGCATCTTGATATGCACTCCAAAAAGCATTTCTCTGTAAAACATTATACAAATAGGAATAGGGCAAAGTACAATAACGTCATACTCTATGAACACTTTTATAAGGCATGTAAAAGATGAACAGGATGTATGATGCCAAAAAAACACTAAAAGTGGCTTTGGTTTTCTCTATTTAAATTATGTTATAGTATCTTAATCTTCATCAGTAGAGCTTTGTATATCTTTGGAAATATATTGGTAGGTAAGTGCATGATATTGGGTCTTTTTTTATTATTAAAAAACACTAAATTTTTTTAATCAAAATTTGTTGTTATTGATATAAATAGTAAAAGTATTTTTAGATAGAATATCAATATGTGTGAAAATATGAAACATAAGATTAATTTCTATTTTTCAAAGATATTTTTTTCTAATATTCAAATGATAAAATTTAATTAAGTGAAGGATGTACAAAAGTTGGCATTTTTAAAAAGGTATGTCATAGACGCACATGTAGAACCCACAAAAAGGTAGTAAATGAAAATATTTTTCAAAATATTTTTATGAATAAGATGCATATGATGTTGAAGTTTGGTTTGAATATTTATTAATAGTTTTTTAGTAAATATATATTTTATATAATTCTTTTATTAAGATTAAGATACAAATTTAAAATTCTTGATATATGATCTTGACATAATTTGACCTTAAGATAAAGTGTAATATGAAATTTTTATAGTGCGCAAAAAATAATATCTAGATTGATCACATAATTTTTTTAATAAAAAAATGAGAAGTTATTAAAAACAAGTCATTTCAAGTTTATAAGACATTATGTTTAAAAATAAAAGGAAAAATAGATTTAACATTAAAAAATTATGAAAATTAGACATTCTCATCTTTAATAGGTTTTAATCTTATCAAAAATATTGAAAATAAAGTCATCAACCATATTGTTGAAGTCAATTTTACTAGTAGATGTTATGATGACATTGTATTTGCAAGTACAAGGCTTAGAGTCAAATTTGCAAGCATATAACCAAGATAAAAAGTGTGAGGAGTGGGTACGATTGGAGGAGGGGAGGGAGGTTTTTCAATTTAATTCTAATGTGTATCTTCTATAAATTAATACTCATTATCTTTTTTATTAGATATACATTTATGTAATGGGTACCCATTATGAAGACAATGAAAAATGCCCATAGGCATAGGAAAAAAGATATATAGTTTACTAATAGATACTCATTGATAAATTTATATATAAATTAGTAACAAGTCTCTATTACTAATGGGTATCTACTCAAGTTTTAAGACTCCAAATGATAACAAGCCTTTGTTCTTTGAAAGCGGGTATACAATTTTTGGGGAACAAATCCTATTCTTTGTGGCTTTTTTTGGCCCACAAGTTAACCCCTTTAAGTGGACATATTATCTTGTACTTACATTGGTTCCTACTTGGTTTTGATTCTCCTCAATTACTTTTTATTATTTATTTGGTATTTTGGGGGTTCTATATTTCACTGTTAGTGTTTAGTATATCTTTAGTATTGGTACCAATTTTGGAAATTTTTAGTTGAATATTTTCCTACAATACCTTTGTCCATTAGCTCAAATTCTTTATTGTATGCATATTTTCCATTTCCATCACTTTGTTGGAGTTTCATGTTATCAATTTAGTAGGATTTAAGTATTTTCTCAAGGGTTCTACAAGTAAAGGAATTTCCCAAGGTTTCTACAAGTAAAGGAATTTTAAATGGTATTAATATTCCCTAAAAGTCTAAATTATTGACATTAAGAGATTCTCAAGGTTTACAGGTTTACAAGTTCTCAAGTATTCTTGCAACAATTATAAACTAGCTAGCACTTTTGAAAATTTTTAGCTGAATATCTATTTACAATTTATAGTTTCCCAACACCAAAATCTAGATTTTATGGTTTTATATTCATTTGGAATGATGTTACTATACTCAAGCATTAGCTCAAGTCCTTTGTTACATGCATAATGTTCCATTCAGATCACCTTGTCAAAGTTTATTGTTGACATTGCACTAGGATTTAAATATTTGTCCAAAGGGTTTTGTGAGCAAAGGAATTTGTAGGGGTATTACTATTTCCCAAAATTATGGATTCTTGACATTCAAGTGATTCCAAAGATTTCAAGATTTTAAGATTTTCAAATAGTTTTATAATAACTACAAAATTACATGAACTCCTTTCTTTTTTGATCCATCATGTAAGTTCACAAATAATTATGGTGTGGACTTTGATTGAGGCTACCATAAGCTAAACATCTCCACATTAACTATAGTTAAAAATAACCTTTTTAATTTGCTCACAAGTTTTATAAGCAAAGAAATTTTCAAGGGTATTTTTTCCCTAAAATTTGTGGTTCCCAACATTCATGTGATTATCAAGGTTTCATGGTTTTCAAGTAGCCTTGTAATATCTACAAACTTGCATAAAATCCCTACTTTTTCATCTGTTATACATTAGTGGAATTTTTAGGCTTTTGGCCTAGTTATGTAGCAACTACAAGACTACATGAATACCCTAATTATTGAATTTATTTCTATAACTTGGTAGAATAATTTTAGCTTTGGTGTAACCTTGCAAAACTACAAGACTTCTCAAGAAAATTATATATTCTCGTCTATAGTGTAGGAAATTGTATACCTTTACAATTTCACACTATGTTTGCACCCCCTTAATTAAGTGGACTTAATTAAGCCTCTAATCGACCAAATTATGCATTCCAAAGCCTTATTATTTCCGTTTTCTGAAAGGGAAATCCATATTAAACAATTACCAACATCAATTAAATCATATCAAGTGGAAACTGAGTGTCCTAGACTTAGGTCCTAGGACCCATTCGCCCTAGCCTTTAAGTCCTAGGACCCAATTTTTAATATGTTTTTGGTGGAATTTTAATGATTCAAATTCAAGTTTCAAGTGTTGGCTTTTGGAATCTAATTTTTCAAGAAATTAGATAAACATCTATAAATACATAACCTTTTTATCAATTCAAATCTAAGTGGCATGATCAAGACTTAATATGAGAAAATATTATTGTCAAGAGCATTGAAGAGCAACATTATTAGTCATCTACAACAACAATCAAGATCCTATCTTCATGTCAAATTTCATGTGTGTTCATGTCATGTTTTGGAGCTAACATTGTGATGTAGGTTTCAAGCATTCAAGCATCAATCAATCAAGCCAATTTGAATGCAAGATCCAAGCCTTAGAGTGATGAGTTTGACTTATGTTTTTTAAGGGAAGTCATTAAGGATTTAGTGAGTTGTAACAAGCTTTGTTCATTCATCAAGTCCTTAATTTTCCATTATTTCATTATCAAGGTTTAATTACCAAACATGGGATTTGACTAAGGCAAACCCCCATTCACCCAAAAATAAACATGTTTTCTTCTCTCTTTGTATGTGCAGATTTACAAGTGAAGAAGGACTAAAAGTTGATCAAAGGAGCAATTTTGTAAAGTTGCATAGGTTGTCAAGCTATGAAAACTCGCCTACTGATTTTACTTTTAAATTTCTGACAGTCAAACCTGGAGAAATCAAAAGCTTAGATTTGGGATTAGAGGATGCAAAAACTAATTTTGGACACCCTACCTAGGACCCATTCGCCTTAGGGTGAACCATTCCTACTATAGGCCCTGAAACCCACTTTTTATGACATGTTCACACCATCCTACCCTTTTAAGATCTTCCTACAAATTGTCTTTTATGTTTATGTTATCATAGAAATTTGTATTTCAAGTGTTAGGTCATATAATTCACTTAGTTTATGCACTTTAAATAATTCCAAAACACTGCAAATTAGTCATTTTTGTCACAAGAAAGTAAAGATCCAAGGTCCAAAATAGGGTTGACTCACCTCAAGGTTGAAATTCAACCCTATCCCTTTGTGATCTTCTCTCTTTCTAATGGAATTGGGGGAAAGGTGTGTTTGAATCCTAGGCCATTTTGGTTGAACTCATCCCCCTTTTCCCCTTCTTTTCATTTTGGTGAACCTAGTGTGAAATAATTAAAAATGCACTTGATAGTCCTCTTTACATAGTCAGAAGAATCAATGACAAGCCTACAAATAGGATATTAATTGATCCCGTGTGTGTAGAGAATGTGATCACTAAGGAATTCTTTTTTGTTCATGAACTTTACCAAGATTCTTACCAACAATTAAAAGAATGGATCAAAACACATGATGGTTTTTCTTTCCCTACGATAGGTTCAATCACTCTCCCATTAAAAGTTGGACCAAAACAAATAGATGTCTCATTCTCTATCATCTTATTTTCAAACCAATTTCATGTGAAGTTAGGCTACCCATGGCTATGCTCCATGGATGTTGTCTCATCGATTATTCATAAATGCTTGAAATTTCCATTTGGTAATAAAAAATTTAGAATACATCAGAGTGGTTTTAATCCTTTGTCTTCTTGTGGGAACTTTTAATTGGATTAATTTTGGGCCAAACCCATGGAACCTATTAAGCCTTGCAAGGACTTCTTTTTTAAATCTATCAAAAGTTCAAGGCAAAGCACATAGCAGAATTATCCCTTAGCAATATTCCTGATTCCATGAATGTTATTCCTTCCCAACCTATCATTGATGAACCTATGATTGAGCCAAAATCCTTTCCAAGTAACCAAGGCAAGTCCAACACAATTCACCCACCCATTTCCTACAAAAGATCAAGAGATAACCATACAACTCCTTTGGTGCCTCCTAAAATCAAAAAAGTTTATAAACCTAAGGAGAAAGTGGTTGACCAACCTTTAATGGTTCCTTTCATTCCTCACTTGCGGGAAGAAGAGAAACCTGTCCAACAAAAACTGTCGATGCCTTTGCAATTTTTTATTTTACCTTCACAGCTACGCCTTATTTTTCAAATGCTCACTGACCTCAGAGCATTCCACGTGGCTTCCTCGCGAAGCTTTTCACTTTTCCTTCGCTTCGCTTTTCGACAGTCTTTGTCTGCATGTCGTGTGGCTCACTCTGGTTGTTTTTCGAGTTGGGCCTGCCTCGTACTTTATTTTGCTCGGAGCGCTCCACGTGGCTCATTTTCGAGGCTTTCTGTTGGGCATCTTTTTGAATTTCTACCAGGCTCCATCTGAGCAACACGTGGTGATTTCTTCTACGCCAGTTACCTTGGAATTGTTGCCGAACCTTTTTGTACTCGCATGTTGCCGCTTGTCCTCTCCTGTTGCTACGTGTTTTTCTGTTCTATGTTGTGGCCTCACTGGCATGTTGCTGGCTGGTCGATGATTGCTATGACGGCTCGAGTTGATCTGGGTCGTCGGTCTCCGCGCGTGGGTTGCCCTTCTCTTGATGCATCTTCAGGCGGTGGATTGGCCAATAAATATGGCCATGTCTTCTTTTATTGGTTGTTGGTTAAGTTTTACAAAAACTCTCGAGCACTGCGAAGAAGGCCTTTGTAATTGCTTTATTGAATTTGAAGACTCCAGACTGTGCCAAACAATTTTGGTCTTTCTGTTTATTCATGCATTTAATGAAACTGTTGTTCTGTTTCGTTATCTTGTTTTATTTCATGAATGCCTGTTCTTCAGCTTTTTGTGATTTTTCCATAACTCAATAAATACATACCATGTTTATTTCAACTCTTTTGTGTTAGCTCAGGGTTATGTGGAGATTATGTAATGCAAAAGTGGAAGGTATTCTTGCGATTTAAGTGCTTTTGAGAAAATTATCTTAATTAACAGCAATTTAGTGGTTTGGGCCTTTGCATTCTGCACTGTGCTCTAGTAAAGTTGTCTAAAGACTTTGGCGCATCGCCTGTAGTGTAAATTTTGCATTCCTGCAATCTCCCTTACCTTTTATTTCAACCACTAAATGAAGAGCCGACTTCGGTAAAATCCCGGAGGTCACTTAGCTAGCGCACAATGTCCCCCATTAGCTAAGTTTCCCATAAGACTGTTGCTACATGCAAAATATTGCGTCAACAGTTATTTTTTTGGCACGCCCGGTGGGACCGCGAACTAGCATGTTCACCTGATCTTCATAAGTGTGTATGAGCCATCGACCTGTAACCAAGTCGCAGACTACAAGAGTCCCTGACCAACTTGTACCACCTTTAGTTTCTGTGCACCTGAGAGGTCGTCGAGGTAGCCCTTCACCTCCTCCGTCTCCTCTTTCTTCGACATCACCTAATCCACCCGCACCTATGGCTGCTAGAAATTACATAGCCTGGGACTCTGGCAGCCCATTAGTAGCACCTGTGCCTCCTGCAGTATGGGCCCCCATCCCTGTTTCCGCTCTAAAAGCTATCCCTAAATATTCTAGGGATGAATCAAAGACACCAACGGAGCATTTACAAGATGTAGCAGACGTATGTCTAATACATGGCATATCGAACAAAAATTTATCCCTCAAATTGTTGGCCGCCTCCTTCTGAGGAAAAGCGTTAAACTAGTACAGGACTTTCAAGGCTAGTACTATTGCTAATTGGGACCAGCTCGGAACCCCATTTTATGAGCGTTTTTCAAATGCTGACGACAAATCTTCGATATACCATCAACTGACAAATATAAAGCGAGCCCCTCATGAAGCTCTGCCTGATTTCAATGCGAGGTTCCATTCGACCTGGTAGAGAGTGCCTATGGGCAGCCGACCACCTCCGGATCTAGCATTCATGTTCTACCTAAAGTTGATCAACGCTGATATCTCCATGATTTTACAAGCTCTGGGTGGAGACACTCTTCCTGATACTTATGCCTTGGTCGTCACCGCAGAAAATAATCTGATTGCTGTAGGAAAGTTAGCACCGAGACCCATCATGCCATTGTTCCCCAAGTGCAATGCTGCAGAGGCTGAAATTCCTTCCACCAGCGCGTCTACGGCTCCTCCCCAATCTATGTACATCTATCCTGGAAGTGTTCTAAGCTCGGCCCTGACAACAACCCCAACGGTAGCTCTTGTACCTAATCCCATGGTGGTCGAGATGAAAGAAATGAGGGAACATATGTGGGCTATGACTAATGAATTGACCACCCTAAAGCGATAGCAATATAGCTATCAAAAGCCTCCATATCAAAATTACCAAGTCGAAAAACCTCCGTACCAATCAAATTAGTGGCAAGATAGGTCACGTGGGAATACCTAAGCTCAGCCAAGTAACCAGATGGTTCTAGTAACCCTACCTATGCAGACTATTCATCCTAGTTCGAATAAGGAGCTGGTGGCAGGACAAAACAATTTAGCCGAAGACACCAATTCATGGTGTTTTCCTTGCAATGACGCACATATGCCACGAAACTATCTGCGGGGAAATTTGCAACAACAAATCACAGATCAACATAGCCAAGGCAGTGCATCCATTTCCAGCAACCCACCATATGCCTCTCAGCAAATGGACAATGCAGTCCTCGCCGCGCAAATGCAAAGGATGTCCATCCAGTAAGAGTCGGACATTGTTTCGGACTAGGCTCTCTTTTCTTGGATGGAAGGAGAAGAGTCAGCGTTTCCGAATGATATCCCTATAGATAAAGTACCCCGAGTGCAATCTGACTATAATACGCATTCTAAGCATAGGTTCACTGGAGAGTTTACAGCCTCGCCTACCAATCCTATATCACAATCGACGCCTAGCCCAGTGACAAGCCTATTGCCAATCCCACCACAGTCAGAGACGACTATTCTTAGCTCTATAAATCCACTTCCTCCAAAGGCAAAGGCTCCATTGATCACTTCTGCTATTGCTAAACTACCGGATGTACCGACCGCAAGACCTAAAGAGCAAGCAATCGCAACTCACCAGTCGAAAGCGCAATTCAACGTGGTGGAACAACTAAAGAAGACATCTGCCAACGCCTCTTTGTGGGACATCTTGGCTATTCTGGAGCAAAAGGTGTTGCTAAAAAAGGCATTGTCGGATGAAGAGAATGTGAAGATTCCTACTCACTCTAACAAAGAGGAGGTATCCAAGCTGGCCTTGGATAAGGTGCTAACAATTCAATCGGAAGAGAAGCTTGAATACGGAAAGGAAAGTAAGCCTAAACCTAAGCCTTTCTTTCTAACACTGATTATTGGTGACAAGCTATTGCATAATTATATGATCGACTCTGGTGCTAGCACCACTGTCATGCCAAAGCAAGTAGCTAATGCTTTGGGTCTAAAATATGAGCCTCTGAATAAAGGAGTCATGCAGCTTGATGGAAATAAGGTTGATACTGTTGGGATAATCAAAGGATTACCTATGACTTTGTTTTCCTGCCCTAGTATTATTGTAAATCAGGATACCATACTCATCGATATCCCTCCTCTGTTTGGGATCTATTTGTCCCGAGAGTTCACTGCAAATGTAGGAGGATATCTGGCGCTAGACTGGTCACACTTGATTATGAGGACTAAGCATGGGGCTAAGATGAAACTATTGTTGGAAACTCTGCATTCCGAACATGTTGCTGATGAAGCTCTGCTTAATTTTGAAGCAACACACACTTCAATCTCTCAGGAGGAAAGGTTCAAGGTGGAAGAGGAGGCTACTAGCTCCCAGACAAAAGATGAAGAAAATTTGTTGAATGAATTTATTGGTACAGACCCTTTCGGGAATTACCATGCAACTAGCCTTGGAACCTATGTTATACATGAAGAGGGGCAGATCATGCCCAAAGTTACTAAAGAACCTGAAGACGAAGAATCTTCAGAAATATGGATGTTATACTTTGATGGAGCCAGATGTAGAGCAGGAGCTGGAGTGGGGATTTGTTTGATATCCCCGACTGATGAAAAGACTTTGAGGTCTTACCGATTTCAGTTTGCATGTTCGACTAATGAAGCTGAGTATGAAGGTCTCATCCGTGGTTTAAACTTTGCAGAACAATTGGGTGCAAAGCAGATAAGTGTCTTTGGAGATTCGGAGCTAGTGGTCAACCAGGTCCATAGAACTTCTACTGCAAAGAATGTTCGTATGCGATCCTATCGACATAGAGTCTAGGATCTGATTGATAACTTTGAGGCCTTCAATATTCAGGCTATTCCTAGGGAGATGAATTTTGAAGCCGACGAGATGGCAACTATAGGGGCTCAGTTCGAGCCAGCCTCCGAATTATTAAAAAATGATCATGTAGTGAGGGTAGTTGTAAGACCTGCCATCCCCGATAACAATCAAGATTGGCAAGTGTTTGATAGCGATGCTCATATTGCATAATTCCTCCAGTCATCTGGAGAATTCGCTAATCAGCTACAACCGAAGATTGCCGAAGCTTACGAAGATCAAATCATCCAGTTGAAATCCAACAAGCTCCTGAGAGGCTTGGTCACTCTAGAAAGCTTGTTTGATTCTGATGATGCAACAAGAGACAAAAGGAAGCTTGTGGATGACAAAGGCGATTACACCAATTTGCATATCGGGGAAGATAAAAAGCTCAAGGTTGGAAAAGAAAATTCTCAGAAGAATAAGGATAGGCTAAGGCAAATCTACGAAGAATATCCGAGCGTAGTTGCTTGGTCATATGATGATCTTACAGGATATGATCCAGGAATCATCGAGCATACAATTGAGTTGTCAGAAGGGGCGAAGCCAGTTTTCCATAAGCAAAGACCTGTGAACCAAAAGATAGAATCCCTCATGTCACAGGAGTTAAATAAGTTGATCGCATCCTGGATAGTGTTTTCGATCAAGCACAACACTTGGGTGTCAAACCTGGTGCCGGTTTAGAAGAAAAATGGGGATATACGCCTATGCGTAGACTTCCGAAATTTAAATAGAGCATCCTTAAAGGATCATTACCCCCTCCCCTCAATGGAGGTAATTCTGCAAACTATTGCTGGCTTTGAAATCTTTTCAATGTTGGATGGTTTTTTGGGCTATAACCAGATTTGGGTACAGGAAGAGGACCAATACAAAACAACATTCACTACAAAGTGGGGAATGTATGCATATGCTAAAATGTCTTTCAGGCTCTCAAATGTCAGAGCCACCTTTCAGAGAGCTATGGACATTGCTTTTAAAGATCTGATCCATAAGATTATACTCATCTATCTGGATGACTTAACAGTATTCTCAAAATCGGCTGATGATCATTTTGATCATTTGGAGCTTGTTTTTCAGAAGTGTCAAGAATACGAGATTTCTTTAAACCCGAAGAAGTGTGTATTCGGAGTTCCCCAGGGAAAGTTATTAGGGTATGTTGTCTCCAAGGAAGGAATTGCCATTGATCCAGAAAGAGTGGATACGATCCAGGGACTCTCGTTACCTGTCCACAAAAAGGGGGTGCAGTCTTTCCTGGGTAGGGTCAATTTTATTAGCCAATTTATTGCATATTTTGTAGGTCTTGTTTGACCTATTACCTTAATACTCAAGAAGGATCAAATTTTCAAATGGACGACGGAAACCAGAAAATCTTTCGAACTAATAAAGGAGACTATTTCTTTCACTCCTCTGTTGGTGAACCCCGACCTATCAAAAGATTTCATTATGTATGTTTTTGGTGGTGGCAATAGTATTGCCACGGTGCTTATGCGGAAGGATGATGAAGATACAAGGGATTCTCCCATTGCCTTTTACTCACGAACTTTAAAAGAGTATGAAGTAAAGTATAATTTTGTAGAAAAGCAGGCCTTTGCCATTGTTAAGGGGCTTAAGAAGTTCCGACATTTGATATCATATAATAAGGTGATTGTTTGCGTACTGCATCCTAGTGTGCGAGAGTATATCATGGAGGGAGAAATCACTAAGAAGAGAGCTAATTGGATCACCAAGATCCTAGAATATGATATTGAAGTCAGACCTATCAAGACCATCAAGGGAAAAGGACTGTGCGAGTATATCACTGAAAACAGTGAAACAATGGCAGAGCTTGGAGCTCCGGAGCCTAGGTTAATAAACGAAGAGAATTCTCAGAGCAACTGGCTTGATGATAGAATAAATTTTATGCAGACGAGAAGGTATCCGATTGATCTCCCAACCTTTAAAAGACGTTTCTATCACCTACAGAATAGCAATTATGTTCTTTTGGAGGGTGTCCTGTTTAAAAGAAATTTTAATGGCATCCTGCTAAGATGTGTGAATGAGGAGCAAGCCACAAAGATTTTAGATCAATACCATAATAGCAGTGCCTTTAAAAAATGCAACAAAATTGGAGATTGTTAATTTTCTTGAAGAACTAGTGGCCAGATTTGGCCCGTCTAAAACAATCATCTTTGATAATGCAAAGGCTTTTCTCGGCTCAAAGATGAGCCAGTTCGCACTAAAATATGGAGTGTTCCTGAAGACCTCCTCTAACTACTATCCCTAGGGAAATGGTCTCGCGGAGTCTACTAACAAAAACCTCATCAGGTTGATCAAAATGATAGGCTTCGAACATCAAAAAGAGTGGCATAGGAACCTCCGGACAGCGCTCTGGGTAGATCAAATTACGCCCAAGTAGATACTGAAGACATCTCCTTACAAGATGGTGTACGGGAAGGAGGTATTGCTGCCTATCGCCACAGAAATTCCCGCCCTACAATTGCTCAAGTCCTTGGAAATTGAACAAAATGGAGCAATGGAGGTGAGGTTTTCCAAGTTGCTCGAGGTGCAAGAGAAAAGAGAACACGCCCTGGAAACGATGAACAGCCGCCAACAGGTGGTAAAGAAATGGTTCGACAAAAGGGCTTCTAATCAAGGGTTACAATGCATGGATTTGGTTCTCAAATTCAATGAGCGCGGAGTAAAGCCTGGACAACACGAAAAATTTGACAATCTCTGGGAGGGGCCATTCAAAATTGCCCAGTGTAAAAAGTTCAACTCTTTCGAGTTGGAAGACAAGGAAGGAAATGCCTTGAGTATTCCAGTCAATGGAATACATCTTAAAAGATTTCATTAATTTTTCCCGTGTGTTGTTTTTGTACATTTATATATATATATGTAATTACTCTTCTTTGCTTAAAGTTTTGGATCCCCTCGGTGCAAGAAATGAAATGAAATGACAACAGTAATGCTAGAAATGAAAATATTGTAAATGGGCTAAGTCTTTTGAAAAAGATATATATTCTATTTATATAGCCGAAGATTTACATTATAATTTTTGGAGGCCAGAGGCCTGGTATCAACATTTACATATACCCGCTATAGAGCGGAGCTTGAAGCATATAAAGGCAAAAATTGGGATCATCTTCGTTCTCAAGTCAACCGTGGGAAGGACCAGCAATCATGGCAGCAGGCGGCGCGAGATCAGGAAAAACCATTCTTTCAAAATCTTCGTACCACTGAAGATTTTGGAATGGTTCAATATAGTGCACGCGCATGAGAAAGTAGCAGCCTGTGTAGACCTTGGCACAATGCTCCTCGTGAGTCTCCAACTCGAGCCCGAACAAGAAGGGTCTGGTTGGAACAATGCCTCCATTTAGTTGTTGTAGGCGAATGTTGTGAACCGAGGGAATCCCACAGTCAAATTGGGTCGTGCGCACAATCTGCTCCAAGCCTCTGAGGTAGTGCTGAGGGAAGACTCACTTTGTCAACTTTAGAATTTTGCGTTTGGAAACGCTAATGTCCAATAGCAAGGCAACAAAGTGGGAGCAAATGCTAGTATTCACCCGATACTGCTCCTCATACTCCATGCAGTCTTTGCCAAGGACCCACTTGATCGCCTTCACATACAATAGGTTCTTCACACCTGTCATGCATTTTAGATGCCTGCATCTAATTTTGCCAAGGAAGGCAGCCTGAGTCTTTTTGCAGACAAGCCTTACTGGTGTTTCCATGTTTTTTTTTCTAGCTAAAATAAAATTTGCTAAGTCCTAAAGAAAGCTTGCTAAGCTAAGAGTGCTAGAAAATTTCATGATTTGCTATCCTGCCAAGGGTCTTATTTATAGACTGGTTTAGGTTCACTAACCGAGGAAAATCATGATTATTGACTAAGCCCAAGTGTGTCGCATTGCCTCAGTTTTTCAGTGTTGCAGCGTGCAAGGTGATGGGAAGGTGCAGGTACAAGTTGCAACCGGCTCTACTGAGCTGCCACATCCATTCAAAGATAGGCCAGATGTCGACACAAAGTGTCGTCGTGCCATCCGAATCACCGCGAAATCTTAGGGAAAGCTCTATTGGGCGATGTGCCTTGTACGTACAATGAAATCGGTTAACGCGAATAGCTTGCACAGGAGTGTTCGCAAGGTTACCTTGGTTTTCCTTTCGAGAAAAATCAGGCTCCATCACACGCAAGAGGTTGTCCATTAAATGCTCAATCATTTTGGCTGGTTGGCGATCCTTTCACACGAATGAAGGCTAGCGATGCATAATAGCAACTTGGTATGAATGACTAGCACATACTCTTTTCAGCCACCTTTTTCGAGAAATCGAAAAGGCAAGTTATTGCATGTAGAGAAACATATTTATTGCAAAAGTTACCAAGGATTGAACAACTAAGGCATTCGCAAGAAGAAAAAGTTTTTTGAAAGCTAAGCCGTTTGCCAAAGGTTTGCAAAAAAAAAAGTTCTTGCAAATATAAAAATGGCCGAAATTACAGTGAACCCTTCATAGGTCCTGGCTCCAGTAAAACTAAGCGAGCAAATGAAGAATGCACCCCATGTGCAGCTTTACGACGGGGAGTCTTATGCCACTCCAGGCATACCTACGAAGCCTAACTAGCCTTTCACTCACCCGGTGAACCAGAAGATATTGAGCACGGTTCCTCATAGAGATCAAGCAGTGGTCTTGGAGGATTGGGATAACATCTTTGATCCTAAGTTATTTTGCAATCCTAAGAGCCTTAGGAAGGCTGCATGCGAAAAAATGAAGCATATGACAGACCAATTTCACAAACAGTTATGGTTCGGTGGGCTCGCACAGTAAATGGTTCCTTTGGTACACCCTTTCCCAGAGGTTGTGCCAGCATGCACGACACGTTTCAACCCAAACTGAAGGGTTATCAGCGACAAGGATTTCAGGGTAGTCATTAGCCCTAAGGCTATTAAGGATATGTTGTGTGTCCCGCTTCCCTTGACCCGTGAGGTTGAGATTTTTGAAGTGGAAAGAATGCAACAAAACTGGGGAGAGCTCCAGTCGGAGCCACAGTTTTATCGCTCTGAGCTCAATCAGCAAACGAGTAGTTCAACATCACCCAAATTCCCTTTCAATTTGAAGGCTCTGAAAGCTGGGTCTTCATCTATCGCTTCTATGTTGGCGATGGTGTGCGGCTTGGACTCGGACAAGAGCATTTTTCAGTTTTAGATGTGCCTCTGCTTTATGCTGAAAAGGAATCGCGAGCCTCTACTCCTAGACTTTGCAAGAGTTGTTAGTGATGGAATTTGGTAGCAATTACAGGAGTTTGGGATCAGCTCTAAGTTCAGGTATTCGTCTTTCCTGGCTTACTTGATTTTGCACCAAAACTCGGATTACTTTTCGACATCCATGTTCCTGTCTTTTTTTTATGAGGGTGGTTTAAGGAAGCTGGTTTCGACATGGACCCCTGTCATGTCAAAAACCTTTGATTATTATGCATTTTAGGATTCATTCATAGCCCCGAATATAAGGGATTTGGATAAAGCTAGCCTAAATATGACCGAACGCATATCACCCCGATAGAGGTCTTGGTTGGGGAAGCTAACTCCGCCTTGTAACTGGTTCTTTGGTTTGGATTTCACCATGCTCCACATGCTAGGTTTCGTCTGGGAGCCATTTCAGCTTCCCCATTTTCTTTTCGACAGAGTATTGGCCTTGGAGGCAATGAGGCAACTATGTACCCTTAACAATGATTACTAAAGGGGAAAACACTTAACCTCCTATTTATTATTACCAATCATGTCTGGTTCCGTGTCACTGATTAAAAAGAGGACCTCGAAGATTGATACCTCATTGATTCTACTTTCAAAGTTGGGTCACCTCGGGTTGGTATTAATAGACGATACCTAGAATTACAACCCTGACAATTATTTATCGGGAGTCAGCATCAAGATCCTGCATTCACATTGGCCATTCTGGGACATCCGGAGGAACACCAAGGAGGGAACTCTAAGTAGATATGTTGGCCTTGAGTATTTGCCTACAGTGGATGGTTGACCACCATGGCTGAATTTTTACCACATCGTGGGGAGGGTCAACCCACAGCTGAAAATCAACCCCTCCCTGGTCACCCAATTGAGTAAGCTCGGTTGGATGCCCGAGATGATGCAAGCCTTCTGGGTATACCGACAGGAGATTTTGGTAGCTAGCAAGCTTCATGACGAAGTAGCCCTTGATGAAATATTTGATGACATCTGAGAAAATGAACATTCGGATGTTGAAAGGTCTCTGAACCGCTCAACATCCGTGCAACAATATAGAAGAGAGGAGGCTACAGCGCAATCTGAGGAGGAAGTAACTCAGAATCCCCCTGCCGTTGCCGAGAGACCAATGCATGAGAAGGATATTGGTAAGCAGCTTGTGCAAGAGGAAGAGCCGCACGCACAAACGTCAGAGCCAGCCGCCTCCTCTAAATCAACACGGAGGCAAGCAAGGACTACCAGTGGTAAGAGACAGGTCATTCTTGACCTTGATGATTTTCTAGAGGAGAAGTGGCAACGAACCGTAGAATCTGGTGCGGAGGAGAAACAGTTGATGAAGGAAGTAGTTGACATGACTATGGCTCCGCTTGAGCCTCAGGTAAATTTTCCTCCCTCTTCTCTCTCATCTATGTTGCTGGTCTCTCCTTCGTCTGCCCCTGCTTTTTCTTCTGCACCAGTTCTCTCCGCCACTGGATTTGCTGGGCATTCCAATCTCATGCCTCTTGGTTTCCCACCTTTATCCTCCGCTTTCCAAATCTTGCCCGGAACACAATTTGGTGTAGGTACTGGGCTCATGGGCCAACAATTTTTATCTTCAAGGCTCAACCCTGTGTTGGTGCATCTTCAGTCTTCCCTTACACTTCACTATCATCCCCTCCGAGCAACCAATTCATCCCGCCATTCTCCCCAGCTATTATAACATGACCCAGCAAGACTTCTGATGCGTCGGATATGCTGTCTTTCCCACTAGCTGTCCCTCAGGAGTATCCTTTTGCTAGCGGACTGGGTATTCCGGCTCAGGAATATTTCTCGCAGGTTGATGCAAATAAAAGCGCCCGCACCAACCGAATCAACAAAAGAAGATAGAAAGACGCAACCAGGCAGGCGGAGCCCCACTTGCAAACCGTTTTTAATGAAAGTCAGAATTCCTTGATGTTTGCGAAGATCACTCCTAATTTGATCAAGGCGGTAGGCAAAATGTTGTCGGGTGATTATTCTATGAATGTTGTCGAGTTGGACTTGGAGCAGGCCCGCCCGTGGGATAAAGTTGAGCTGATGGAGGAGACCCAAAAAATAGTGACCACTGATTTTCTCAAGCTCAACTGGCAAGCAAAGAAGAAGGATGACCAGATTGCGGACCTCAAAGGCAAAGTCGACATCTGGGTGAACAAATTTAAGGCCTAGGAGAACGAAATAAGTCGGCTGGAGAAGGAGAGGGGTACCTTCAAAATTAAAATCAAGGAATTGCGGGAGTTGAGCGAAGAGGTCATTCTGACTCTCGAGAAAAAGGTCGAGCAGAGCCGAGCAAACGAGGAGAAACTCCACACTAAGTCTGACCTGCTAAATGAGGGAATGAAAGAGCTTCGACAGAACACCACTGTTGAAATTACTGAAGTGAATGCCAACCTACAGTTGGAAATTCAAAAAAACTAAGCAGGCCGAATTGGCCCTAGCAGAAAAGGAAAAGGAGGTTCTCACTCTGAAAGACTAGCTGGTGGTGCTGGATAGAAGCTTGTCCGAGATAGAGGCGAGTTTGAGCAGCAGAGAGGCAGAATTGGCTACCTTAAAGACCCAACCCCTTGCGTCCCGGATGAGCTCATTGGAAATTTCCAAAGAGTTGCACGCATCATAATGGTACAAGGTGAAGGCTTTGTGCCTTACTCTTCAACCCACCTTAAAGTTTATGACACAAGTGGCTAGCCTCTGTGGGATAGTGAGTGAATCGATACTACAGGTTGAGGAGTTAACTTCTGACAAGGTTCCAGAGGCTAGAATTTTATTGGGTAAGTTGTATACTGCTTCAGATGAAGCATTGAGTGGTGTGGGCATCAATGACCAAACGATAGCAGCTTTGGGCATGAGTAGCCTCATCTCCATGCATGAGGTCATTCAACAGGTAGCAGATTGCAGAGCTCGATTAAACCAAGTTACCAGCGACATGTAGGTGAAGTTTTCCCGCTTGACTCAGAGAGGCCTCCCTTCGCCTTTCATTATGGGCCAGGCGGTAGCGGGCGTGTTGCATATTGTTGCAATGATCGAAGAGAAGAAGCAGGACCTTTCTGTCTTTTAGGCCTTTGATCAATCTCTGACTGCCAAAGAAATCGAGGGAATCGTGCATCAGCTAGTGCAGTTTTTCTTCCAATTGGAATTGGAAACAAAAGCATCAGGCGGATTGCCCTTCAAAGCAATTATTGATCTCAGGCTGGCTCATGAGCATCTGTGAACTCTCTGTGCACCATTGAACGAAGTATGAACCAACTTGCAGGCCGTCCTCTCGAGGTTGTGAGCATTTTTGATGCTGAACCAAAGTTTCTGGGGTTCTCCTTTCCGCGAGCGAAAAGCCCCTATGAGTCGCCAAACTGTCCAACAAAAACTGTCGATGTTTTTGTAGTTTTTTATTTTACCTTCGTGGTTGCACCTTATTTTTCAAATGCTCACTGACCTCGGAGCGTTCCACGTGGCTTCCTCGTGAAGCTTTTCGCTTTTCCTTCGCTTTGCTTTTCAACAGTCTCCGTCTGCGTACCGCATGGCTCACTCTGGCTGTTTTCCGAGTTGGGCCCGCCTCGTACTTTATTTTTCTTGGAGCACTCCACGTGGCTCTCTCTCGAGGCTTCTTGTTGGGTTTCTTTTCGACTTTCTACCAGGCTCCATCTGAGCGACACGTGGTGATTTCTTCTACACCAGTTACCTTGGAATTGTCGTCAAACCTTTTTGTACTCGTCTGTTGCTGCTTGTCCTCTCCTATTTCTACATGGTTTTCTATTCTATGTCGTGGCCTCACTGGCATGCTGCTGGCTGGTCGATGATTGCTGTGACAACTCGAGTTGATCTGGGTCATCGGTCTCTACGCGTGGGTTGCCCTTCTCTTGATGCATCTTCAAGCGGTGGACTGGCCAATAAATATGGCCATGTCTTCTTTTATTGGTTGTTGGTTAAGTTTTACAAAAACTCCCGAGCACTGGGAAGAAGGCCTTTGTAATTGCTTTATTGAATTTGAATACTTCAGATTGTGCCAAACAATTTTGGCCTTTTTGTTTATTCATGCATTTAATGAAACTGTTGTTTTGTGTCATTATCTTGTTTTATTTCATGAATGTCTGTTCTTCAGCTTTCTGTGATTTTTCCGTAACTCAATAAATACAGACCGTGTTTATTTCAACTCTTATGTGTTAGCTCAAGGTTATGTGGAGATTATGTTATGCAAAAGTGGAAGGTATTCTTGCGATTTAAGTTCTTTTGAGAAAATTATCTTAATTAACAGCAATTTAGTGGTTCGGGCCTTTGCATTCTGCACTGTGCTCTAGTAAAGTTGTCTAAAGACTTTGGCGCATCGCTTGTAGTGTAAATTTTACATTCCTGCAATCTCCCTTACCTTTTACTTCACCCACTAAACGAAGAGTCGGCTTCGGTAAAATCCTGGAGGTCACTTAGCTAGCACACAATGTCTCCCATTAGCTAAGTTTCCCATAAGACTGCTGCTACATGCCAAATACTGTGTCAACAAAACCAATGGTTGATAAACCCACTCCAACACCATCACAACTTGAAAACCACACAAGAAGAAACCAAAATTCTAAAGAGCGTAGGTGTAGATGTTGTGCTATTGATCGTTAGTTAGAAGAAAAGAAAAACCAACAAACAAAGATCAAAATCTAACTCAAACAAAGCATGATGAAAAACTGTCTTCTCCACAACAAAAACATGTACAATAGAAATTTTCATTAGACCTCCTGTTGTGATTAATTTGGATGATGATGATGAGATTTTTAATATTGATGAGGAAGTGCATAATGAGTTGAATCTGTTATTTTCCTCTTCCATGATATTATATGGGGGAAACTATGACAATCCTCCTAACAAGAGTGAATCACCACATGTTGAACCTGGTGATTGTCCTAGTATGGCACTTTTTGTTGCCCCTTTGGCTAGTTATTTTCCTTTCTCATACAATGAGCAAGATTGGGATGTGGATGACTTGCTATAGGTTGGCTTGCATTTGACATACTAGTCTTTTATTTGTCTTCTTTTCATCTACTTTGTGATTGCATGAGCGTAATTTCATCCCCCATATTGTGTTACTTGGTGTGTTTATGTTTGTGAGCTTTTCTTTGGGTGACCCTTGTTACTCCATTGATGCAAGGATACAAAGGAAGCAAACCTATCGTGACATTCTTCTATTTGTATCTTCATTCTTCTATATGTCATAAACATTATCTTTTCTTTTGTCTTGCTTTTTTCTTTTGGGGACAATGCAAGGTGTTGAGATATTTAGGTCTCTTCCATGTTGACCCAAAATATTTTCTTTTATTTCCCTCTCT
The DNA here is from genome assembly GCA_007115665.2 of Sequoiadendron giganteum. Classification (NCBI taxonomy): domain Eukaryota; kingdom Viridiplantae; phylum Streptophyta; class Pinopsida; order Cupressales; family Cupressaceae; genus Sequoiadendron; species Sequoiadendron giganteum. The sequence continues at coordinate 175,214,538 of CM021110.1, forward strand.
ATGTGTCATTCTTCCATTGTGTTTTTTGTTCTACGAGCATTGGAGAATGATGATGGCTCTGAGCTCTATTATATCACTATAGCAAAGACATACATTGACCCCAAATTTATGGATCCCTTATGTGTTATCTTTAGGATTTCATTTGGGGGCAACTCCTCTTCATGGTGTATCCTTATTTGGAAATATATCATTGGCATAAGACTTTCCAAATAAGCTCTCATGGCCCTTTTTATCAATTGATATTTATCATTTTCTACTTTAAAGTAATTGCTCACTGTATGGTGTTTAGCAATTTCTTTAAAATGGGGGCATACATTACAAATATTCCATTGGCATTAACCATTTTGGAACTAACTCATGGGTGCACAATTTTTTTGCTGACTTTACCCATGTGCCACCTTTTTTATATATGAGTACACACCTTGTAGACCTAGTGTGTGTTTCTCATCCTTTGGGGCTCACCTAGTGAACAACGAATTTTCACTAGCCCTCATGAGTATTTTGTTCGCATAGTGGAAAATGGGTTTTCACTTGTTAATGTTTTTTTGGACAAACAACTTAGGCTTGATCCATATCTTTTGGACAAACAGTTGAGGCTTAATCCACCCTTTTCCTTTCTTTTTCTCTTTGCATTAATTTTGACATTGTATGATTGTGTATCTTGTGTTGTTGTCGAATGCATGTGTCTCTTTGTGCCTTTGTTGGTTTACTATGAGATATTAGATCTTGGGGGCTTGATCATCCTCCTTGATCCTTGTCATCATGTTTTCCCAACAATTATACAATTGGACCTCTCTTGACTTATTTGTCTACTTTAGTATGAGTCTGAGCGTAAGTTTATCCTCTCACTAAAGTGGGGGCTAAATATAGTGTAGGAAATTGTATACCTTTACAATTTCACACTATGTTTGCAGCCCCTTAAATAATTGGACTTAATTAAGCCTCTAATTGAGCAAATTATGCATTCTAAAGCCTTATTATTCCGAATTTTGAAAGGGAAACCCATATTAAACATTTTTCAACATTAATTAAATCACATTAGAAATTGAGTTTCCTGGACTTAGATCTTAGGACCCATTCGCCCAATGGCCCCTTTAAGTCCTAGGACCTAATTTTTAATATGTTTTTTACAACATTTTAATGATTCAAATTCAAGTTTCAAGTGTTAGCTTTTAGAATCTAATTTTGGGAAATTAGATAAACACCTATAAATACATAATCTTTTTATCAATTCAAATCTAAGTGGCATGATCAAGACTTCATATGAGAAAATATTATTGTCGAGAGAATTGAAGAGCAACATTATTAGTCATCTACAACAACAGTCAAGATCCTATCATCATGTCAAAGTTCATGTGTGTTCATGTCATGTTTTGGAGCTAAAATTGTGATGTAGGTTTCAAGCATTCAAGAATGCATTCAAACATCAATCAATCAATCCAATTCATGCAAGATCCAAGCCTTAGAGTGATGTGTTTGACTTCATCCTCTAAGGTTAGCCATCAATGGTTTGGTGAGTTGTAACAAGCTTTTTTCATTCATCAAGTCCTTCATTTTGTCATTATTTCATTATCAAGGTTTAATTACCAAAAATGGGGTTTGACTACGGCAAACCCCCATTCACCCAAAAACAAAAAAAAAAATCTTCTCTCTTTGTGTGCGCATATTTATAGGTGAAGAAGGATTGGAAGTTGATCAAAGGAGAAATTTTGTAAAGTTGCATAAGTTGTCATCATTGTTGTCAAACTACAAAAACTCACCTACAGATTTCATTTCTTGATTTTTGATAGTCAAAACTTGGAGAAATCAGAAGCTTAGATCTGAGATCAAAGGACTACAAAAACTAATTTTGAACACCCTTTCTAGGACCCATTCACCCTAGGCGAACTAGTCTTGCTACAAGCCCTGAAACCCACTTTTTATGATAGGTGCACACCATCCTACCCTTCTCAGATTTGCTTGCAAATTGTCTTTTTCATTTTTGTTATCATAGAACTTTGTATTTCAAGTGTTAGGTCATACAATTAACTTAGTCTATGCACTTTAAATAATTACAAGATTTTGCAAAAAATCATTTCTATCATAAGAAAGCAGAGATCCAAGGTCCAAAATAGGGTTGACTCACCTCAAGGTTGAAATTCAATCCTATCCCTTTGTGATCTTCTCTCTTTCTAATGAAATTGGGGGAAAGGTGTGTTTGAATCCTAGGCCATTTTGGTTGAATTCATCCCCCCTTTTCTCCTTCTTTTCACCATTGAATAAATTTTTTTCATGATTAGGGGATTTGATGCAAAAAAATTCCATAATTCCACCTTCATCTTCTTCCAATTTACCTTTATGTTCATTGCCATCACTATGAAAATTATTGGAAATTATTTGAAATTATGTAGATGGTTGATAATCCAGGGCATTAGGACACTTTAATATTGTATAATCAAAGATAATTATGTTCACTATGGATGAGTGCAAGATCATGATGGGATAAATAGTGGCAATGGTAAACAAAATTGTTAGATGGAAAGGTGCTAATATTTGGATTTATATTTAGAAATATATGGAAAAATGTCAATCTTTCTAGTTCAAATTTGGATTCCCTCCAAAAATTCCTTGGGATTATCTTAGGTTTCGAGAAGTGGGAGTTCCAAAAATTATCGAGAAACTTTCAAAATCATGTATTTAGTGTTATCTTGAAAATTTCCAGGCTTCATCCTTAAAGCTGAAAAAAATTTCGTTAACCAAATTTAATCAAATGAAAAGGTTTTATAGAGGAGACTCTCAAGATTCTAAAAATATAATATATATACCTTATTATAATTTTAAAATTTAATACTATTAATTTTCTATGTACATTATGTTTAAATTTTTAGTCATAACTTTCAAAATATTTATCTTTATTCAAATACAAAAGATGTGTCACACTCTAGCCTTTATTGGATATAGACTTTCTAAAAAGTTTTGATTTTCATTTTTTCAACTAAAGTAGTTTGGCTAAAAAATATTAATATTTTTAAAACGTTGCAATAAAAAATTCATAAATAATTAATTATTTATATTTTAAAATCAAAAAATTACATCACATCTACTTATGTATCTTTTACTTATATCCAAAATTTAAATATGTTTTTACTCATATTCAGTTTGGCTAGAATTATAGTCCCCAAAATTTACAAGAAGATATTAGTTTTCAAAAATATGGACCAACACATTTTTGTGATGTAATTGTATCAATGCAAATGTCACAATTATATACTCACATATTAGAAATATCATGGCATCTCATGATGAAACTCTAGAATGTGACACAAAAGCACCAAGCTATGACCACATATAGTCTATGCAACCAACAAAGAAACACAAGCAAAACACTTCGTTGATGATGTGACGACATCATCGTGACCTACAACACCAAGAACAAACAAGAAAAAGGTGTAATACTTGACAAGAAATACCTTGGAACATACAACAAATGTTGAGTATGAGAAATTCAAGTTCTCTTAAAATACCCAAATTACCATTCCAACTAAGAAGCTAGACACACAAAGTAGAATGCTAGGAACAATTCTCCTTCGATATTTTTTTTAAAATTTCCAATAAACATTCATTGTCTAAATGATATATAATATAGAGCACAACTGGTCAACAACACATAAACATGATGCCAACATGCAAATATGACTCTAGCACACAATTAGGACACTAATACACCCATGTAGTAGTCCCACAATTGTGTTGTCATCTGGCACTTTATCCTAGATGGATATTTTTTAGAACTAATGTACTAGGTAAAAAAAATACACCTTCCTAGAGCTTCTTAAACATTGAATGGTACTTCAATGTATAATGAACATTGAGAAAGATATACAAGGAGGAAGTAAGATATGGATACAATCACTATGTATAGTGTTAGAAACCCTAGATCAGACATGCAAACCTAAACACCTTCCACAAAAGAGAAAACATAAAAAAGCAGAGCTTTGCATGCGAATGTGCAAAATGACATTATTCAGGAATTCAATATTACAATGAGATGATTTGCTTTATAAAAGCAAAGTATGCAACCCTAATGTTGACCTAAAATTAGCTCAACCTAAGTAAAGTTATGCAAGTGTAATTATATATTAATTACACTAACATATAGTAGTGTTCTTGAACCATCAACCATCACTCAAATAAAGAAAGGAATGCATTCATCTACACATATGTGTTCATTCCATAAGAAGAAGATACTAGGTTTTCAAATTATGCTAAATCACATAGCAAGATATGAGAAAAGTAATACAAGATTCTATTCTCATTTGATATCAATATCAAGATGTGCTAAAAGGAAATGTAGATCAATCATTACTTATATGGGTAGAATATAATCAATACAAATGAGCTCAATATAATAGTTTTAATCATTTCAAGTGATGGAATAATTCCCTAAATTATACATGTCCTTCACAAGAGACAACATAAAAATATGATAATTATTTTTAGAACGAAGGTGTTTCCATCCAAATGTTAGTAGTATGATCATAAGATAGAGGTTACTTCCAAAATAGAAGGATCATTATTTAATAAAAAAGTGATAAATGTATAGTATTACAACAATAATAAAGCACACCAAGGTGCTCTAATAGTCACAAATCACAACATGATTATAAACATAAAACATTGAACAATGATCTCTTCCAACTCCCAAGAGATCTTCAAAAATGGACCAATGGAGAATATTGCATGCTACTTAAACATATTACTATTTTCAAGCACAATATAAGCATATGATACCCTAGGAAACCCCTAAAAGAAGATCATGGACACACCACTATCAAGGAAAAAAATCACACACATAAAAAATCTAAAGCTTGAGACCAACACTCACACAAGAGTCATACAAGGTGGTCTCATACATACAAAAAATGTAAATACATGGTTATCTCAATAGATGATTGAGTATGCTCAACCTAATGAAACAACAATATAAAGAGGTAGCTAAGGTAACATAGTTGTTTTACCCTTGGTTATACATATATAGGCTAGGAAATGAAGTAAACCACAAAAGCTCTTATACTAAGTGTCCACCCCATCTAGTCTCCTTAATTATGCTAAGGACTTCTTCAATGTTTGCACATGTGTAAGAGCTTCTCCAATGCACAAAATTCATGTAGAATCTTCTTCAATACATAAAACCTTTGTAGGAGCTTCTTTAGAGCACAACACATAAATAATATTCTTAATTCAAGTTTGATATTAAAGATTCATTCATTAATTTGTATTACTCAATTTTAAGTAAGGATTCTTCAACACATGCATCAAAACATTTCCCTAAATTTTAGTAATTAGCACTTCAAGCCTACTATGGCTATCCCATAATCCTAAATAATCTAGGGTTCAACTCTTCTTTGGAAACCCCAAGGATAAGTAAAATTTGGTTTTCCAAGAAAAAAATACTTCTGAATGCATATACATTTTAATTTCTATGGAAAAGTTTCCAAGAAAACATGCTTCCCAATGCACACCTAGTTTTTTTCTAAAATTTTAAAGTCATAAAATATTTAAATTTTAAATATACTCTTATGGTCTAAATCTACCCAATTCCATACTTTTCTAATCACAATATTTTAGGAAATTTATATAAGGTTTGGATAATGGTTTTATGGGTTTCCACATCACATGTCCTATTACTCTACATGGATTAGGATGGGTTTATAGAATTAAACAAATACACTCAAAAATATCATAGGGTTACTAACTCAACCATAAAAATAGGATAATTTGAGATGGCTAAGTGAAATCAATGTTATTTTCCTCCACATTCCTTCAATTGGTCAAATAATTATAAATTTCTTCTGCACTCAATCACATGTTGCATGCATCTATGCAATGCATAACAATAGCTAAAGAAAATGATAAAAGTATTCAATTCCATAAGATTCACATATAATAAACATATTTCAACCAAATCATCTATCAAAACAATACAATCAACATAAAATTTAATCAATTAATAAGACAATCATTGCAAGTACTAAATCTAATCAACTAGCATATTTGTTAAATGAAAATAGTAAATTTGAAACACCAATACAAATTTTAAACATAAAATAATACACATATTTATTTCCATATAGATCCAAATATAAATGTCTAAACATGCAAAATTTATCAAGGCATTAGTACCCACAAGCATTAACCAACCAATAAAAATAATAAAGTAGTATCATATAACTCTAATATGCGAGTACAAAAAGAAGAGAAAGGAACAAGCACCTATGAGAATTAAAAGAATGACACAATTTTTTTTAAAATAAAATAGTAATGTCCATTGAAACATTCAATTTTCAGATAATTAATTTAATCTTACAAAAAAAAAGGTAGCCTATAAATTATATTCAATTTCCTACAACTTTATTGCTATCTTATTTTTGAATTGTATAGATAACTAATTTAATTTTTCACATGAATATACTTAAATTTATTCTTTTTATATTTTCATTTTCATTTAGAGATATTTTTTGAACCATCATAATCTTTCTCTCTTGTGTCAATTCATTAAGTAACATTAAAGAAAAATATAAAATAATGCATAAACCACACACAAATGTGACACAAGGATTTACATGTGAAACCCTTTCAAAAGAGACCCACCAATAAAATAATAGTCTTACAATTATATTAACTAGGAAATAATTTTGAAATATAATTAGTCTCTTTTTTAAAAGCTTCAATCTATAAATTATAACATACAACTCAATAATGCTTTGCAATATCATGGCATCATCAAGCTCATCGACCTATTCCATTTGTATTAAAAATTAGATATGGTTTCCAAGTCATTCTTGTAGAATCCCAACCATCTCAATAGTTTTAATAACCATGTGGAATGTCAACAATTATATACTATTAACATGATCATACAATGATGTCAACATACGACATAAAATACCAAATATTATTAGCATTAGAGTGAAATTAACCTTACAAATCCTATTGTGGACACCTAAAATTGACTGATACATTTTCATCTTCTCATTTCATCATTATCCTTATAATTTCTTCTATCTATAATTTATTAAATAATTTTTAATTATTTATTTAAACTAATATTTTCCTCTCTCCATCCATAATAATTAAATAATTTTAATTATTTATTTATAGATTAATCTTTTATCATTTGCACATTAATTAAAGCATTTTAATTATTTAATTAATTCACAACCTATCATTTTCTCTCCAATATTAATTAAATTCAATTTATCTTTTGCTCTATAATTAAATAATTTTAAAAAACTATTTATTTACCTAACACTCCTCTGTTAAATAAATTAAAATAATTTATTTAAAAATAAAATATTTTCTTCTGAAACAAATAAATTATTATTTATTTATTTCTCACACTATCCTTACGAACTAAATAAATTTATCTATTTAATTGTTTGCTGCCCTCCATCAAATTTAAATTATAGGTCTTACCCTATTGTGAATTTTCTCATCCATTGATTTTTCAAGTTAATATCCACCATTGATCAAATACTAGGTGATACATATAAATAAGACCTTCACTCATGCATTATCTCCTAGAATATAATTGTCATATCACAAGATCTATAGCATTATCAAACAATCAAGTATCATTATCATTATAGCATAGGTATTATTTATCTTTGAGCATTTATCATTATCATTGCATCATATCATCATTGTTCTTTCATAGTTATTGTTATTTTGAAGAGCAACCCACAATGGAGCAAATCAAGGTCTTTTCTATGATGACTCTATTTTTTATTCATTTCTAAGTCAAGATCTTGAGTTTCATTGAGTGATTGTTTAAGTGTGAATTTTGTACTTTCATTGCATTGTTACTATTTGTGATTCACATTTTAATCATTCACACCTCTACATATGTTATGAATCTCCAATAGTCTTGGAAGGTGTACTTGGACACCTGAGGTGTATTGGATAAATATTTTTTATTTAGATTCTCCTACTTGAATCTTGATATTATTTTGTATATGTAATAAAATAAATTGCACAATGGAAGAATATGAAAAAAAAAATATGCTACAAATACTTGATAATAATATGCCACTTCGAGCCTGGGAGTAACCTCCTAATCCACTTCGAGGGGATAGCTCCAATAGTCTTCAATAACAAATAAATACTCAACATGATGATAATAACCTACCTATACCTCCTATATATACCATACTTATGCCTAGGATATCACCCAAAATGACCTTGATAACCCTATATAAGCCTTAGGCTTATCTAAATAGCTAAATAACAATATAATAATGATAATATGACTTAATTAAGAGTTAAGGTAGCCACAAGCCGACTACTCATGAAATTATATACACTGTAGGGGTAGGGGCATAACTGATAACATTGCCCTCATTTTTACAAAATAATTGTCCTCAATGCTAACTTTTTCTTTTTCTTCTTCTTCTTCTTCTCCTTTTTTACTTTCGCTTCTTCTTCTACTTTTTCTTATTATTTTTCTTCTTCTTGTTCCTGCTCTTGTCTTGATCTTGGTCATATTCTTTCTCTTTCTCTTTCTCTTTCTCTTTCTCTAAATCTCTTGTTTTTTTTCTTTCTAGATTGTTCTTTCTCTCTCTTTTTATTGCTCTTTTTTTGGTTTACTTCTTGTTCTTGTTCTTTTATTCTTTTTTGTGGCTACATTTTGTTGTGAAGAAGTCTAGAAAGATAATTTTACAGTAAATCACAAAAATGAAGTCAAAATATTAAAAAATTGTAACTTACCAAGACCTAGGTTCCACTTTCCCCGAAAAAATATCCTAAAAATTAGGTGATTTTCAGTCTTGAGAGTGAATTTTTTGGAAACCCTAATTTTCAATAAATCACTTATATATGCTTAAAATTCTATAAAATCTGGACTATAATCTCCTCTATTATTTATTTAAGAACCCACCAAAAATCAGGAAGCAATTCTACAAGAATTGGGAGATATGAACTTTCCAAATAAATTAGGAAAAAACCCTAATTATGCAATAAATCACTCAATTCTACTTCAATCCTTCTAAAATATGGACTATATCTACTTGAATATTTTCTTCAAAAACTTTTAAAAATAAACTAAAAATTCAATAAAATATGAAATATATTTTCTTCTCAAAATGACCTCCAATAAATTAAGAAAATGCCTTGCCTCTATGGTGCCAATATCATGCTCTGATACCACTTGTAATAAAATAACTTGCACAATGGAAGAATATGATAAAAAATATGTTGCAAATACTTGATAATAATATGCCACTTTGAGGGGTATACCTCCAATAAGCTTCAATAACAACTCAATACTCAACATGATGATAATAACCTACCAACCTACCTATACCTCATATATATACCATACTTATGTATTATCACTTAGAACAACCTAGATAACCCTATAATATAAGTCTTAGGCTGACCTAAATAACTAAATAAGAATATAATAATGTTAATATTACTTAATTAAGAGTTAAGGTAGCCACAAGTCAACTACTCATAACATTTTATACTATATGGGTAGGGACATAATAGTATTTGTATTCATGAGGGAGGTGTAGCATAATTGTGGTAGTTTCATTTGACTTTAGACTCATTTAAGGAACTTTCCGTTTCTTAGGTGCTATATAAAGAAGTATAGAATCTTGCCATAATGAATGGGACCCACATGAGTTAGTGGACTTCAAAATAGATTGCTAAACTTGAGGATATGAGATAGTAAGGATTTATTGGTTAAAGATTTTCTTTATGATTACATTTTATATTTTGTGAATCATTGATTGAACCCATGTGATGTCCATGTGAATTCATTAATCATGTTTAGATTATTAGAATATTCTCTCCAAGGTGAGCGTGGGGTTTTTACATGATACCATGGTTTTGGCATCCATTATTTTGGTGAGACAAGTTATGGTTTTGGCCTCTCTATTTGCCTATATATTGGACATATGATATATTGATTTAATATCATTATTTTATAAGTACACAAGTGCTATCAAAGTGTAGATTGTAGTGTGTTGATATTATATCATGTACATTGAATATTGATGCATACTTTCCCTCTTTCTCTGGTGGATTTTTTTCTTGAAAGGGTTTCTCCATGTAGATCTTGTGTCACTATGGTTTGTTAATTTTTATTTTTATTTTGTTTATGCATCTTCACATAATAATTTATGGTAATCCTATATTAATTAAATATTTTTTCATTTTTATACACTTTGAATTTTTTTATTATAGTAGTTTCACCTTGAGTTTCAATATTTGGTCTTAGAGTTGATGATTTTGTATAAAGGGGGACACTTTTTTGTTAAGTTTTGAAGGTTTTTGGTTATAGTGAGATATTTTTCTTTGTGTGGTTTTGTAGGTTTCTAAAGGAGTGAAAATCATGCCCTGTATCTCTTATTTTGATATTAAAAAATTCAATGGAACTCCATCTAAAGATGGAAGATCTTCTTGAAGAAAGATATTAGTGGGTATCATTTGTAAATAAAAAAACTATTCAATATGTTAGCTAAAGATTGGTTAAAGTTGGACAAGAAAGAATGGGGAACCATATAGTTGTGTCACATATTCCATCATCTTGAATGTCTTGAATGAGACCAATGCATACAAGTTATGGAAGATTATATGTGATACTTATCAAACCAAAAGTCTAAAAACTAAGCTATATTTGAAAAGAAAATTATATTATTTAAAAATGAAAGATGGTGATTTAGTTGTAAATTATTTGAATAATTTTGATTGATTTTGAGTCATCTTATTTTGTAGATGTCACAATGTAAGAAGAAGATAAATACATATTATTACTTTGTTCTATCACAATATAATAGAGTGGATGAAAGGTTGAACATAACCTTTTTAGATCAATCTATAATCTTGTTGAGCAATGCTAATCTAAGTTGTGATTTGGGCTAAGGTGGTTAATATAGTTGTTACTTGAAAAATAAGTCTCCCACTTTTGTGCTTGATGTAAAGACACATATGAGATATGTATAGGTAAGAAACATGTTAAATATTTAAGAGTATCTAGCTATGAGGTGTTTTTTCATGTGCTAGAGGAAGAATTTCCTAAGTTAGATTTTAAGATTGAGAAGTGTATTTTTACTAGATATAATAAAAATGTGAAAGCTTATAAACTTTGATATCTAGTGATATTGAAGATTTTCTACTCAAGATGGCATATTCAAGGAACTTAGAGCTTTATCTAAGAATGAATAATTAAAGATAAAGAAGAGCCAAAAGACTAATTTTTAAGACCAAATAAAGTAAGAAGATGCATCTATAAATGATTAAGTGAACATGCTAGTGTGCATGGAGAGAATTTAGGCACATTTGGCATACATTATGAAGAAGAATAAAATGGAAATGTAACAATGTCTGTAGCTATGATTATGAGAAGGTAGAATGTCTATAAGAATTAAAAAATACTTGTAAAATATAGTCCACCAAATTTATTAGTATTTTTCCTCTAGCTTGTATTGATGATGAATCAATCACTATAAGAGATATCTTTCTTCTAATGGGAAAAAGTCTTGGTGAAATGCCATGAAAGAAGAGATGTTGGCATTGTATTAGTTAAGACTTGAGACTTGGTGATTTTTCCTAAGCCCTCTAGTTACAAATGGGTATTTAAATTTTTTAGCTCAAATGGTACAATTGAAAGGTACAAGAATATATTGGCCATAAAAGGGTATTCCCATATTGAGGGAATACAATTCAATAAGAAAGTTTCTCCCATAGCTAACTGAAATTCTATTATAATGTTGTTATATATTTTTGTGATATATGACTTTGAAGTTGAACAAATAAATATTAGTACTATATTCTTGCATGTAGATTTAGAGGAGGAAATTTAAATGAAGTATCCTAAAGAAATTAAGGTGAAGTGAAATGAGGGTCTAGTTTGTAAACTAAAAATGTCTTTGTAGAATCAATCACCACATCTATAGTATCAAATTTTTCATGCATGTGTTAAATTGGGTTTTGCAAGTAGTAATATTGATCATTAGGTACACTAAAAATAAGGGAAATATCTTGAAACTATTTTGTGATAGTTTGACATATGGTAGTAATATTGTAAATATCCCTTTATTGGTAGGCACTAATTTTAGTTTGGGATAATTTTCTAAGTATGTGGAGTCTTAAGAGGACATGTGCAATTTTTCATGTGCAAGTTAAATAGGAAGCCTTACATATGTAATGGTTTATACAAGGCAAGGCATTGCCCAAACAGTGGGATTTCTAAGTATATTCATGTAAAAGTGCAAAAAATAACACTAGAGTGAAAAGATTTTGTAGGTACTTGATAGTAACTCTAGATTACTGTTTGTGTTATCATGGTACTATTAATATTGACAAAGTGTTGAACATACTAATGATTTGTTAAATTTGATTGGGCTAGAGATCTAAATAACTAGAGATCAACTAGTGGTTATGATTTAGTTTGTTTGAAGGCACAATGAATTAGGTGAGTAAGAAATAAAAAATAGCTATACTATTTACTATTAAAGAAAAGTACTACTATGAAACATGCTTGCAAATAAGTAGTGTTAATAAAAAGACTTTGTAATGGTGTTGTTTTAAAGATTTGTGTAGTGTTAAACTATGATTGCTTGAGTGTAATTTTTTTAGATAAAAACCATGTTTTTCATGCTTGGACTAAACATATGAATGTGCAATATCATTTTTCTAGATTATGGTAGAGGTAAATAAAATTTAAATGTATAAAATTGATAGTCAAGTAAATATTGTGGATACTTTGGCTAAACTTGAAAGTACTGATATATTTTGTGGTATGGGGATGCAATAGTTTTATCCCTTTCCAATGCATGAGTTATCTTCTTGAATTATAATGAAAACTCTCTTATGATAAATATCAAGTGGGATAATGTTAGAAATTTTTTGTTCTATTCATCCATATAGATTTCATGGATTAAAATAATATGTTGGATTGTTCAAGGTCCTATTGACAATGTTTGATTATAGACTAGTAAGACACTAAAAAAAGATATGTGATAAGTTATAGTGAGTTTTGTATTTTTTGGTATGATATAGAGACTTTTATTAGCTCAATATTGTTATCATTACATATTTAATATGTTTGGTGAAGAATTTTCTACCACATTTTGGTTTGAGTAATTGCTAAAGTATGTATAACAATTTACAAGTGCATATGTAGGATTTTTGGAGCACGTGTGGTGATAACTAAGGGTATGCATATATTCTATAGGATGCTTAGAGATACTAAAGGTGATTAGAAGTAATAAAATATTTGTATTTATCAATGTAAATAATAGTTTTTTTTTGGTTGTAGTGTAGGAGAGTATATACATAATTTGGGAATTTTGGTCAACAACCTTTGATAAAATGTATGTAATAGTATCCAATAATATATAATGATTATCCATGTGGATAATTCATACTTTTTGATAATCAAGGTGAAAATAATACAATAATAAACTTCTTTGAAGTTTATAAAAATCTAAAATTACTTTCTCAATACAAGATTACCATAATAGACTATGTGAAAATGCACAAACACATAATAATAATAAAATTAAAAAACCATAGTGATGTGTAATTTATGTGGAGAAACTATGTCAAAGAAAAATACACCAAAGAAAGAGGATATAAATATGTATTAATCTTCAATTTACATGATAGAATATCAAAATGGTACACTCTACATTATGAAAACACTTTTATAGCACTCGTGTACCTATAAAATAATGATCTCAGACTAGAATCTCGTACCTCTAATATATAGGCAAAGAGAGATAAAATAAATAAATGGTTTCACCAAAATAATAGACACCAAAACCATGGTATCATGCAAAAATTCCATTCTCACCTTGGAGCTAATCTTTTGAGAATAGTAAACATGATCAATAATTTCACATGGACATCACATGGGCTCAATCAACAAGTACCTAAATGAAAACATAATCACAAGGGCATTTTTTAGTAATAACTTCTTGATGGATCACATCTCAATTCAAACACTCTATTTTTTAGTCTACTAACCCATATAGGTCTCATTTTTTATCATAACGCCTCACCATGGAACCTAGAGAACAACACACTATGTAACTAAATTACCGAATAATTATTATTTTTAAACATTTAATTACAATATGCGAATTAAATAAACAAGTATACAACATTCCCAGGGTTCCACGACAATGCTATGAAAACATACACTAATAGGATAACACAACATAAAACCATAAACATTAATCTTACAAATAAATCTCTGAATAATAATCTCATTTAATAATCATTCATTGTTAAGTTACATGTTCAAAATACAAGAAGCGAGATTGTGACAAATATCGATACAACTAATCATAATATAATGAAGTCTCATATAAGCATCATGAGTGAATACAATATAGATGAAGAACCAGTACAACTATCGATCTCATTCACAAGCATGCTCAATGTCCAACTCCATGAACAAAGTGAAACCAGGAACCTATCAAGAACAATCTCATCTCGAGTTGCATCACCTGCAAGGGGACCCAATGGATGATAGAGAACGTTCCTCCCAACCATGTGGTACTCGAAATACCACCCCCCATGCTAGGAGATAATGTTAGGTACACAAGTCAAATAAACATACAAGAAGACAGAACATAACGTCACACGATTTTCAACCAAAAAATGACATAACGACATCAAAACCATATGACAATAGACAAACTCCTAGAGGAAAAAACATAACCACAAGTGACTCTACACAAGAGACCACAAACATGTACAAGGATAAGAGTGTCATCACACAGTTGTTCTAGGTTACCCTGGTGAATCTTCCTAGATTACTAGCCCTTGTACTGAGTTACCTTAGAAATCTCTACCGATTCTCGGCCCCTAAATGAACTTATGTGGAACTAAAACATTTTTCGAGAGGACAAAGTGAACGACTAGGCCATTCTAGGCCATCTTAACCAACCCTTAACCTAAACAAGCATTAAGGTATAAGGCGAGACAAAACAATTATCTGAGTTATTAAGTGAATACTACCCAACCCCTAATACATTAAGTTTATAGTTTTCACTAGATTATCTACTTCTGATAGGTTACCCTGGTAACCACTTAGGGTTCTGTCCCCTAACGAAAGCCACTGCTCCTATATACAAAACATACTTTTTTGACAAAACACAGAATTTCCATCATGCACAAAAATAAAACATGAATATAAACATCTCCAAAAATACGTAAATCTCATAACGTTCAAATACCATCATATGACAACATAAATATGGTGCATGGAAAAATACCAGTTAAATCATTGAAAAATATTATCAAGGTACAAGCACTTAATGTTAATTAATACAAATTACACTACCTAGCCTCTGGAAGTTTGAAAACACAACAATCCAATAGTACTCTTTTAAAAACATAAACAAATACTAATAAGGTTTTCTACATAATAATCTTTAATGCATCATGAATTCAAGGTTCAATGAAGATATTACTTTGACAAACTAAAAAGTCTTATTTATTGTCTACCAACATATTTGTCATTTGTTCTATTGTGAACTCATTGTTTAAAAAGGTTAATATAATTGACATAAACAAAATATCAATTTATTGTTTTTCAACTAAACAAGATAATTCAATAAACAATCTTCCTTAAAATGTCATAAATACATTTCTTTAAAAAGTATAAAGTTAATTATTTAAATTCAATAAATACATATATAGATATATACATTTGAATTAGCAGCCATAAATCAATACACAGTAAACATCCAAATGTCGAATGCAGTCTAAGGTAGATTCTCTTAAATATACATATAAAACTTATGTATATAAATAAGAATATCAAACACTCAGCCATTTCTATTCTAAGGAATATATACATATTGAACTTATAAAATTCACTGCCAAAAATACTTATATCAAATGCTAGTAATATGCATGCATAGACATGCGTTCAAGAAAGTATCTATGTTCCATTACATGCAAACCATGGCGCAATCAAGAGTTTATCCTCCGTTGGAACCTCCATTTGAACAACCACTATAACCCTACGTTTACATGCACAACTATCTTCAAATATTCATTACTCTCCATGTGAAGGTAGATTCAATGATAAGGCAAGCATAATCTTCAAAGAATGTTGATTCGTTTAGACTAAGACTATGGAAATTAACTAATAGAGAGTTGATCAACCATGATCAGGACAAAAGAAGAAATAAATTTGATTAGTCAAAACAAATGCATGGAGGTATACATCGAATCAAGATGAAGATATTATACTTCTCCCATCATAATTGAAATCGACGGCTAACAATAATGCATGCAATCAGCATAAGCGACTTCATTCAGATTTACAAGTAATAGGCAATGACCGAGGGTGCATGTGGATAAGGAAAAGGATTGTTTAAGCGAATTTCAACAATATGGAAAGCTATAACAACAAACTTATCTTCTTTGAAGTTGAAAAGATATAGATGAAACAATCAGTTGATTCCATGCACCAATACAGGATAGAACAGAAGAAATTAACATTTGATATATCCAGATTTGAGCATGTGTAACACACAGAAAAATAAAGAAAACATAGACTGGACACTATTATCAAGAGACTTGTTGTGCAGGAAAAGCATGAAAACACAAGGAAATGTCCAGAAGACAACCACACCCAAGGAGAAAGGGATGAATCTTCTTATCCTAGACAATGACAAATCCCATCGCAGTCAAGACCAAAAGAGTCACAGATAATAATATTGTTTGTGCAATTGCCAATGATCTTCAAGATCATCTCAATCACTAAATGGAAAGATTGGAATTTAAAAACAAATACCGTGTACAATTTCATTCCAAACTCATTAAGGAAAGAGTACAGGAGTAAAAAGACAACAAGAATGGTCAACAGTGTACATGGTCGGCTCAAGAACTCGCCCAAACATCTAATGAACATGTATTCAAAGGTACATATTTCAATTCTATAATAACAAAGATCATAAGGAGACTAAAAATAATTGACTGCGAGAAAAGAAGAAATAAATAAATCAATAACATACAAACGCATGCTCCTTTATACAACAGCGAAGGAATAATGAATGCCCACCTAAAGACATAGACCTGGCAGCAATTATGATAAGACAGAGCTAGGTTTTCATTTTCTCAAAAATTCCCCTTCAATTTAATCGAATCTTATCAATAACATTTTTGTTTTCTCCTGCCTATTTCGATGGACAACAAGACTCCTTGCCATGGTTCTGACTCACACATTCCGTTGGTGACTAAGCCTGGTATGATGCAGGAGACTAGGGATACTGGGGAAGATTCATATATGGTGGCGAAGAGATTGAACACCCTGGACAAAAGATTTAGGGGCTTGACCCGCTTTACTATGAAACTGAGCCACTTTGTTACTAGTGCGCTGTCAAATGTCATAAAAGAGGAACTGAAGGGGAATAATAGCTAGGAAAACAAAGAATGGATGGGCGATGAGGCAGTGGACCTCCTGATCAAGAACTGGTGTGAGGCCAGTTAGCTGCGCTTGTTGGTGGTCTGTCGGCTGTTTTTTGGCTGTCAGTGTGCTGTCCTTGGGCTATCTCTATGGTTTTTTATGTTAATTTTTCCTGTTGTTGTTTCGTTCCTTTATGGCCCTAGTGGCTCGTTGTGAGGGGTACAACACCCCGTAAATGCTGTTTAACTTTTAAAAAACATTTTTTTTTCTATTGTTTATGCAGGTTATTCAACATAAAAGCTCAACATAAAAAAAAACCCAACACTATAAACGTCATTTTAAAGTTTTGAACTCAAGATCAAGACATTATTATAGAAGAGTATCGGGTGCACTTCTTTGAAATCTGATGACACTGTCAAACATATCAACATATATCAAAAAACACACCATGAAGAAGATTCACAACTTAGCAAGGTACTCACGGGTGAGTAATGCTACACTGTCTCCTTCACCAAGACTGACATGCATCATTTAATCATAAACATCAATTACATCATGATAACATCATTAACACTCTGAAACAACATATTCCATAACACACATGTGTCTATCATAATGTCATCACATGAACATAACCGGATGATCACGATGTCAAATGTATCATCTATAGAGTATAACAACCAGCATAACATCAATGTCATAACTGAAATAATGTAATATAGTATCTAAAGTAGCTAAATGACTAACAAATAGTCATAAGCAAACTGAAACAAATAGTATCAACTGGAGGGACACTACATCCTCCCCCCTAGGATAAGGCTTACTCCTGGAAGCCTGCAAACAAATAAGGATAAAGCTCCCTCATGTGTGTCGCATCCTCCCAAGGAGTTGATGCCTCGTCACTAGGATCCCACTGAACCCTCACCTGATCAATGTCTCGACCCCTGAGGGCAAGCCTCCTACACTGAAGAATATGCCCACCGGCTCCAAAGCCAACTGCATGTCCTCTACCTGTAATGCATTCCAATCGAGCACATGTGAAATATCAGGATGACAAGGCCTAAGAATAGATACATGGAATACATCATGAATGCATGACAAACTGGGTGGTAAATCAAGATGGTATGCTATAGGACCAATCCTCTCTAGAATCTCGAATGGTCCAATGGAACGATGCATGAGCTTAGAGACTTTTTCATAATGGATCAAACTCCTTTACGGACGCACCCAAAGAAATACCCTATCGCCAATTGAAAGCTGATGATCTACTCTATGAGCATTGGCATACTTTTTTTGCCTATCTTGTGCCGCCACCAAGTGTTCTATGATACAATCAACCTACTACTCCATATCCAGAAGCATCTCAGGTCCAAGAAGAACACTATCCTCAAGTCGATCCCAACTCAGTGAAGTCCGGCAAGGACGTCCATATAATGCCTGAAAAGGAGGCATACCTATGGAACTATAAAACCCATTATTATAGGAAACCTCCACCAAGTAGAGATAATCTTCCCAATGCATCTATTGATCCATAACATACATCCTGAGCATATCCTCAAGAATTTGATTGAACCTCTCTATCTATCCATTGATCTCTGGGTGATAAGTTGAACTGAAGTTCAATTGAGTACCTAAGGCATGCTGCAAGGATGTCCATAATACTGATGTAAAAATAGGATCTCTATCTGAAATGATTCTACATGGGATTCCATGCAAACAAACAATATCATCCATGAAGATCTTTGCCATAGATGAGGCATTATAGGATGAACGAACCAGAGAGAAATGTGCTACCTCAGTAAACCTATCAATAGTAACCATGATAGCATCATGTCGATGAGATGAAATAGGCAACCCAAAAATGAAGTCTACCGATATGATATCCCACTTCCATTTAGGAACAAGGTGTGGCTACAACAGTCCTGCAACATGCTGGTGCTCAGCCTTAACTCTCTAGCACTCAAGACATCTCAAAAAGAAATCAGCGATGCCATGCTTTATCCTAGGCCAAAAATACAACTGTCGAACATCCAAATGCATCTTCTTGACACCAGGATGAGCTAAATAAGGTGCTCAATGTGCCTCTAACATAATCAAAGTGTGAAGACCGTCTGCAAGTGGTACATAGATACGACCCAAATGTCACAATAAACTATCTAACTCGAGATTATATCCTGCGAATCTACCCTCCAAGGGTCTATCTTATCCCAACTTCGTCTTCACCTCCTAATATAGTCTTTATGTAGGAAGTGATGCTAATATTTGACTCCTCAAATCAACTCCAAGAATCACGGTAGAAAGCTCATGCCTTCGCTGACTAAGAGTGTCAGCCACTACATTCTCCTTCCCCTGGATAAATTTCACCTCAAAGTCATATTCACATAAGAATTCCATCCACTATCTTTGCCTAGCATTTAGATTAGGCTGCGTGAAAATGTATTGCAGACTACGGTGATCACTCTGAAGTTCAAAATGGTGACCCAACAAGAAATTCCTCCACCGAACTAATGCATGAACAACTGCAGCTAACTCCAAATCATAAGTAGGATAGTTTAGTTCATGATCCTTGAGTTTTCAAGACTCATAAGCAATCACACGACCTTCCTGCATCAAAACGGTGCCTAAACCCTTAAAAGACACATCAGTATAAACAACAAAGTCCTTAGTAGGATCAGGAACGGCTAAGATAGGTGCACTTGTCAACTTTGCCTTGAGTGTCTAAAAAGTCAACTGATACTGATCTGACCAAATGAATTTCTTCCCTTTCCTCTGAAGATAAGTAATAGGACGAGAAATCCTAGAAAACCCCTGAACAAACCATCTGTAATACCCTACAAGACCCATAAAACTGCAAACCTCAGGTACATTGGTAGGCATGAGCCAATCAATGATGGCTTGGATCTTTAAAGGGTCCACTACAATACCCTCTCCAAAGATAACATGACCAAGGCATTTCACTTCAATCTAAAAGAACTCACACTTTGAAAAAATTGCAAACAGTTGATTCACTCTCAAGAGTTGCAGTACCTATCTCATATGCTCCTCATGTTCCTTCATATCTCTCGAATAGATCAAAATATCACCGAGAAACACAAGGAAAAAATGATCAAGGTATGTGTGAAAGACGTTCATCAAACTCATGAAAACGGATGGTGCATTCGTTAACCCGAATGGTACCACTATGAACTCGTGCTTGTAATGAGTTCAAAATGTCGTTTTATGAATGTTCACTTTATAAATGCGCAACTGATGGTATCTTGACTTCATATCTATATTTGAAAACACATTAGCTCCCTTGATCTAATCAAAGAGATCATCGATTCTAGTCAAAGGATATTGATTCTTAACCGGCACTTTGTTCAATTGATGATAATCGATGCATAGCCTGAAAGATTCATCCTTCTTCTTCATGAAGATGATAGGTGCTCCCCAAGGAGAAACACTCGGACGAATAAAACCCTTAGCCAAAATATCCTCCAAATACAAATGAAGCTCTTCCAATTCATGTGTGGTCATTCCATATGAGCCCGAGATATAGGCTCTGCTCTAGGAACCATATCGATTTTGAAATCTATATCACGTTTCAGCGGCATACCAAGAATATCACTCGGAAAAACGTCTACAAATTCCCCAAGGATAGGGTAATCATCAAGAGATACCTCTTGACTCTCCCCTACCTCCAATTCATTAACTATTATCGTAAATAGCTGACAACCCGGTCACATACATCTCCTTAATTGCATAGAAAATATAATCCGCAAGGAGATGGGTCTCTGCACGTCGACTATTTCATCTAGAATCATTTAAGCAATGTACTATCTTTTGTCGACAATTGATAACTGCACAATGGGATTCCAACCAGTCCATATCCAACACAATGTCATACAAACCAAGAGGTGTTACCTGAAGATCTACTGAGGTAGATAGCAATCCAATCCTAAGTCCACAATTGCGTATAAGAGATTCTACTGTAACCTTTACCCCAGAGGCCAATTCCACCTGCCACCTAACACCTTGATTTACATCCACAAGTACACATCGCTCAACAAAAGATGGAGAAATAAATGAATCAGATGCTTCGAAATAAAAAAGAATGGAAAAATTATTACCCTGTAACTGACCTGAAGCCTCAACCACAATATTTTGATGATTTGTCTGACGATTATCCACCATATAAAAAAACTTTGTGAGAACAACCTGCATCTCCAACTATCGGCTCTGAAGTTGTGGGTTGCTGACCAAACCTTGACGTACCTCTCATCGGACACTACCTCGCTATGTGACCCTACTAACCACATGAAAAGCAACCAGTACCCCTGCCAAAACCTCTACCTCCCAAAGGTGCATTCGATTGCAGGAAACTGCCTCTGCTAACTGTATACTATGCACTCTGTGTTGGCTGATCCTGACAGTTTCGCTTATTATGCCACCAGTTACCGTTCTTCCCAGGCTGTGAACTATTACCCGACTGAACTTGAGAACTCTTATTCTTCATTGGGTAACACTGCTTCTACTACTGTCCACCCTTAGCGGGTTCCTATTGGTTCTGAGAGGAACCACCTATCTGAGTCGGACCACCACGCGGACCAAAACCTGCAATAGGTTCACTACCTATCTGAACACCTGTATGTCCACCCAAATCCATAGACATATTCTCCTCCATAATTTGTGCCTTCTCCATGGCTACCTCCATCATCTTCGGCTCGAAGACTCAGAATCCTCCACTAATACGGGCATTCAAGCCCCTGATGAAGTGTTGTACCAACATAGCCTCGTCGTCCACAATCCCGACATATTGTTTGAGCTTGTAGAACCTACGCTCAAACTACTCAACTGACATAGCCATCTGACGCAAATCATGGACCTTGTCTGCACGATGTTGTCTTCAATGCTCTAATAGGAAACACGCTTTGAAACACTCCAAGAACATATCCCATGATACCGAACCAATCTCCAAGTGAAGCTTCTACTCCTCCAAGTGCCACCATGTAGAAGTGAAGCCTTTAAGATGCATAATGGCACATCTAGCTCTAGCGTTGCTACCATAAGGATACATAGAAAAATATCATCCCAAGTCTAATAGCCAAGTTTCCACTTCCAAACCACCACCAGTACCGTCAAATGTGGGAGGCCGTGCCCTCAACAAATCTCTCATATACCCTACAACAATGAAATCTTGCTCCATAGTCTCAACAACCTTCCTAGGTGATTTATCACGCTCTTTATCCACTTCCTGTTCAGTCTCCCATCTAGGACCAAGGCGAGAAAGAACCTGCTCGAGTAAAGGATGCAACAGAGCTCCCTTTGAACCTGGCTAAATCGGAGTTTGTTCATTATTCACCTGATTAACCTAAGGATCTGACTACTCTACATGCTCACTCTCATGAGAACTCTGAGCAGGAGTATCCTAGCAATTAGCCCCATGACCACCACCTTGGCCTCGTCCATGACCCCTACCAGGACGTCTAGGCATGGTCCTACACAATATCAAAGATGAGTCTTAGTTTCAAGACACAAAAAACAACAAGAAAACACACACTACAGAGTCAAACATCTAGGAAAACCTAATGGTCTCACAAGAACCAGAGTACCCAGTGTTAGAACCTTGGGCTCTGATACCAAGTTGTAACACCCCGCCATGGAACCCAGAGCACAACACACTACGTAACTAAATTATCAAATAATTTGTTTTTAAACATTCAATTACAATATGTGAATAGAATAAACAAGTATACAACATTCCCAGGGTTCCACATCAATGCTACAAAACATACACTAATAGGATAACACAACATAAAACCATAAACATTAATCTTACAAATACATCTCTGAAGAATAATCCCATTTAATAATCATTCATTGTTAAGTTACATGTTCAAAATACAACAAGCAAGATTATGAAAAATCTCAATAAAACTATTCATAATACAATGAAGTCTCATATAAGCATCATGAGTGAATACAATATAGATGAAGAACCATTACAACTATCGATCTCGTTCACAAGCACGCTCAACATCCAACTCCATGAACAAAGTGAAACCAGGAACCTGTCAAGAACAATATCATCTCAAGTTGCATCACCTACAAGGGGACCCAATGGAGGATAGAGCATGTTCCTCCCAACCATGTGGTACTCAAAAGCCCACCCCCCATGCTAGGAGATAATGTCAGGGCCACAAGTCAAACAAACATACAAGAAGATAGATCATAACGTCACATGATTGTCAACCACAAAATGACATAACGACATCAAAACCATATGACAACAGACAAACTCCCTCAAAATCCCACCCCCCGTGCTAGGAGATAATGTTAGGTCCACAAGTCAAAAAAACATACAAGAAGACAGATCATAATGTCACACGATTGTCAACCACAAAATGACATAACGACATCAAAACCATATGACAACAGACAAACTCCTAAAAGCCACAACATAACCAAAAGTGACTCTACACAAGAGACCACAAACATGTACAAGGATAAGAGTGTCATCATACAGTCGTTCTAGGTTACCCTAGTGAATCTTCCTAGACTACCAGCCCTCGTATTGAGTTACCTTGGAAATCTCTACCGATTCCCGACCCCTAAATGAACTTATGCGGAACTGAAACACTTTTTGAGAGGACAAAGTGAACGACTATGCCATTCTAGGCCATCTCATCCTACCCTTAACCTAAACAATCATTAAGGTACAAGGCAAGGCAAAACAATTATCTGAGTTATTAAGTGAATACTACCCAACCCCTAATACATTAAGTTTATAGTTTTCACTGGATTATCTCCTTCCGATAGGTTACCCTGGTAACCACTTAGAGTTCCAACCCCTAACGAAAGCCACTCCTCTTATATACAAAACATACTTTTTTGACAAAACACGAAATTTCCATCATGCACAAAAATAAAACATGAATATACACATCTCCAAAAATACGTAAATCTCATAACATTCAAATACCATCATATGACAACATAAATATGGTGCATGGAAAAATCTCAGTTAAATCATTGAAAAATATTATCAAGGTACAAGCAGTTAATGTTAATTAATACAAATTACACTACCTAGCTTCTAAAAGTTCGAAAACACAACAATCCAATAGTACTCTTTTAAAAACATAAACAAATACTAATAAGGTTTTCTACATAATAAGCTTTAATGCATCATGAATTCAAGGTTCAATGAAGATATTACTTTCACAAACTAAAAAGTCCTATTTATTGTCTTCCAACATATTTGTCATTTGTTTCATTGTGAACTCATTGCTTAAAAAGGTTAATACAATTGACATAAATAAAATATCAATTTATTGTTTTCCAACTAAACAAGATTATTTAATAAACAATCTTCCTTAAAATGTCATAAATACATTTCTTTAGAAAGTATAAAGTTAATTATTTAAATTCAATAAATACATACATACATATATATATATATATATATATATATACATTTGAATTAGTAACCATAAATCGATACATAATAAACATCCAAATGTTCACTACAATCTAAGGCAGATTCTCTTAAATATGCATATAAAACTTATGTATATAAATAATAATATCAAACACTCAACCATTTCTATTCTAAGCAATATATATATACATATCGAACTTATAAATTTCACTGCCAAAAATACTTATATCAAATGCTAGTAATATGCATGCATAGACATGCATCCAAGAAAATATCTATGTTCCATTACATGCAAACCATGGTACAATCAAGAGTTTATCTTCCATCGGAACCTCCATTTGAACAACCACTATAACCCTACGTTTACATGCACAACTATCTTCAAATATTCATTACTCTCCATGTGAAGGTAGATTCAACAATAAGGTAAGCATAATCTTCAAAGAATGTTGATTCCTTTAGACTAAGACTATGGAAATTAACCGACAGTGAGTTGATCAACCATGATCAAGACAAAAGAATAAATAAATTTGATTATTCAAAACAAATGCATGGAGGTATGCAGTGAATCAAGATGAAGATATTATATCGCTCCCATCAAAATTTAAATTAACTGCTAACAATAATGCATGCAATCAACATAAGCGACTTCATTCATATTTACAAGTAATAGGCAATGATCGAGGGTGCATGCGGATAAGGAAAAATATTGTTTAAGAAAATTTCAGCGATATGGAAAGCTATAACAATAAACTTATCTGCTTCGAAGCTGAAAAGATAGAGATGAAACAATCAGTTGATTCCATGGAACAAATCAGACATACTAATATAGGATAGAACAAAAGAAAATAGCATTCAATATATCCAAATTTGAGCATGCGTAACACACAATGAAATAAAGAAAACACAGACTGGACGCTATTATCAAGAGACTTGTTGTGCAGGAAAAGCATGAAAACACAAGGAAATTTCCAGAAGACGGTCGCGCACAAGGAGAAAGGGATGAATCTTCTAAGCCTAGACGATGACAAATCCCATCGCAGCCAACCAAAAGAGTCAAGGATAATAATATTGTTTGCACAATTTCCAGTGATCTTCAAGATCATCTCAATCACTAAATGGCAAGATCAAAATTTAAAAACAAATACCGCATACGGTTTCATTCCAAACTTGATAAGGAAAGAGTACAAGAGTAAAAAGACAGCAAGAACGGTTGGCTATGTATATGGCCAGCTCAAGAGCTCACCCAAACATATAATGAACATTTATTCAAAGATACATATTTCAATTATATAATAACATAGATCATAAGGAGTCTAAAAATAATTGACTGCGAGAAAAGTAGAAATAAATAAATCAATAACATACAAACACAGGCTCCTTTATACGATGGTGAAGGAATAACAAATACCCAACTAAAGACATAGACCTAGCAGCAATTATGATAAGACA
The DNA here is from genome assembly GCA_007115665.2 of Sequoiadendron giganteum. Classification (NCBI taxonomy): domain Eukaryota; kingdom Viridiplantae; phylum Streptophyta; class Pinopsida; order Cupressales; family Cupressaceae; genus Sequoiadendron; species Sequoiadendron giganteum. The sequence continues at coordinate 175,240,826 of CM021110.1, forward strand.
GATCTAGGTTTTCATTTTCTCAAAAATTTCCCTTCAATTTAATCGAATCTTAACAATAACATTTTTGTTTTCTATTGTTTATGTAGGTTATTCAGCATACAAGCTCAACATAAAGAAACCCAACACTATAAACGTCATTTTAAATTTTTTAATTCAAGATCAAGACAAAATTATAGAAGAGCACCTAGTGCACTTCTTTGAAATCCAATGAGTGGTGAAGCCAAACACAGAATATTGGACCCAGTATCTTTCCCAACATGAGAAAAGCCTCAAGATTCACAATCTTCAATATTTTTCCAACCAAACACACAAAGAAAGCAGAAATCTTTTCCCAAAACAATATTGCCGTGAAAACAACTTTTCAGCCAAAAACCAATTGTTGTGCACAAAGTTGCATAACCTTTCTTTAATTAATTTTCAATTAAATCTCATTCACAAAACTTAACTGATAGTCTGCATGCACTCAAAATTGAATGGACAGTTAAAACAAATTAATTGTATAAGTTAACAATTCTTTGACAATAAATTCAAGTTGCACAATCAATAAACAATTACATTTAATTAGCATTCTATTTAATTAATTTAAATTTAATCAACTATTTTTAAACATTATATCAAACCTTTATAGAGCAATAATTAACTTTACTTATAAAGTAATCTAACATAACAACTAAATCATAATAGAATCAAATACCTATTAATCAAATCATTTAACTATTTAAACAAATCAATTTCTAACATGATGAAACTACAAACGACATGACAAAATGGATGACAAACATAAACGGGTACACGTTCTATCAAGAACAATGGCTAAGAATGAGGACCTGACACTACCTCCAAACAACATATTTCCATTGGGTCTTGGCATGCTCAGACCTGACAAAGCAGGTGGTGTCAATGCATGTACCTATAAACTACATCAAACGGCAGTGTCAAACATATCAACATTTATCAACAAATACACCGTGAAGAAGAGTAGCAGCATAGCAGGGTACTCACAGGTGAGTAATGCTACACTGTCTCCTTCACCAGGACTGGCATGCATCATTTAATCATAAACATCAATTACATCATGATAACATCATTAACACTTAGAAAAAACATAAACCATAACACACACATGTCTATCATAATGTCATCACATGAACATAACCAGATGATCACGATGTCAAATGTATCATCTATAGATTATAACAACCAACATAACATCAACACCATAAATGAAATAATGTAATATAGTATCAAAAGCAGCTAAATGACTAACAAACGGTCTTAAGAAAACTGAAACAAATAGTATCAACTAGAGGCACACTACAATTATGATGAGATTCTCCACTTCTCCCTTTATGATAGGGAAAGTGCAATAAATGAGTCTAAATTTAAACATAACCACCTCCATAGTGCTCCACTTCCCTCATAAAAATCATATAACAACTAATGTCAATATTCCTATAAGAATCTAAATATAAAATATTTCTTTAGTTACACCTAAGGTGTCAAGTACACCTTCCAAGAGTGTTGGATATTCATAACATATATATATATATATATATAGGATTTGCAAGGTTAATGAACCCACTTGAAATTATAAATTGTAAATAAATCCAAAGGAAATATAAATGAAATTAAGTACAAGATCCAAGGCCAATGGCCTTCCTGTACCAGGAGAATTATTCGCACAATCACTAGCATAGTGAGGGAATCTATAAAATTTTCTTCAGTGTCAACCTTTTGTAATAATAACCTTACCATTCTCTACCATTTATCACATAAATTGATACTAAACATCAATATTGTTAGTATGAGAATGATACATCGAATTGTTGGCCAAAAAATAGCACTATGATTATCACAATTAATTCCAACAATCCTACAATAAAAAAATAAAGTATTTGTCAAAAACAAGCCACCTCCTTAAAGGCATGTGTAGCAGCCATATACTCTACTTTAGTAGTGGATGAAGTGAAAATGGGTTATCTCTTACTCATCTAAATCATTGGACCTCCAAATAAAAAAAATACATAGCTTCACTAATGAACCTTCAATTATCAAAGTTTCCCACCTAATCTATATCCACAAAGCCATGTATGGCTAATTAATTATCCCCATCATCTATACCATAATAATAAAAATAGTAATTAAAAGTCTTATGCAAATAATTGGAAACCTTCTTAGCATAAATCTAATTCTTCTTACTAGGGTTAGACACATAAAATTACTCAAAACTCACATTGCTTGGGAAATATTTGGTATAGCATAAAATTGCATACATCAAGCTATCAACAAGAACAACATAAGGAACATTAGACATATCTTGAAAATCATCAAGTTGATTTAGGAAATATATCTAAAGAAATCTTAGCTCCAATAGGAAATGGAATACTCACTAGTTTACAATCATGCACAATAAGCCACTGTAAAATAGTAGCACCATACTTACTTTGACTTAACCAAAGATTTATATGCACTAGATACTTGTTGATCTCCATCCCAAGAATATATATTTTAACCCCCAAATCATTAATATCAAATATGATAGAAATATAAGTTTTGAGTTTCCCTAATCATCACCTTCATGCTACCAATAAATAACATGTCATCCACATACAATATAATGATTAGAATCTAATCATCAATAATTTTAACATTAACACAATGATCATCCTTGATCCTCAAAAACCTAAAATTAATGCAAAATCATTAAAATTATGATACCACATGTCAGGTGACTATTTTAGTCAATACAATGATAATTTTACCTTGTAAACCGAATGGTCCTTCCCCTTCACAATAAAACCATCAATTGTTGCATATAAACCTCCTCCTCAAGATCCCCATAAGAGAAATAAATATTAACATCTATTTTCTAAATCTTAAAAGCACAAGTTGTGGTAATATATGTTGTTGTTTTAATGAACAAATATAAAGAAATGAAAGCAATCAGAAAATGTAACACATGAGACAATGAACACAATCAGATACCCTGGGAAAACCCTCCTCCTCAGGGAGAAAAACCCAGCAAATGAATCTCTTATATAATGTAGCACAAGAGCAAAAATCTGCTTACAACTCAGGTCCAGTAATGGCCAATAATGAATACAATGAATTCGCACCTCTCCTAGATGCACAAGATACAAATGAATATGTTCTTCCTTGAAATCGGATCTGCTGCTATGAAGATGCGAATTCTGCTCTGCTCTTTAATAGTGAACTTGCTTGAATGGGATGGATTAGATGAGCACATTTAACCTTCTATAAATACATATTGTGATCAACCTTGAAGTGGGTCGGCCCATCTTGAGAAACAAAACAATAATAATAAAGTCAGCTACAATATTAAATGCAATATGATCTTAAGGAAAGTCGACCACAATATTAAATAGCCATAAGGCTACTATTTAATATTCTTCAATCTTCTTGAAGCGCATGAATGGAAGATGCAGCCCGACGCTGCTAACATCAACACTCCCTCTCAGCTAGGGATGAACTTCCACCTGCACAAGCAACACACATCATCTCAATATGATAAAAGAGCTTATCACCTCATCGTGAAAGCACAATAAAATATCACCTCACTATGATATCGGATATCACCTCATCATGATATCAACCATCATGGCTACCTCCATGGATGGTTAGAATGAGAAAATCATCACGGACTCCCTCACGTGATGTTGTCATGGAGTCACACACATGACATCCACCATGGCTCTCCCAAAGGGTGGAAACAAGGGCTTTCACCTCAAATCTCAAAGAGAAATGCATTAAAAAAATCATCACGGATTCCCTCACGTGATGCTATCATGGAGTCACACACATGACATCACCATGGCTCTCCCAGAGGGTGGAAATAAGGGCTTTCACCTCAAATCCCTCTCAATAGAGAAATGCATTATCAAGGGCTTGCACCTCAAATCTCTCTTAATAGAGAAATGCATTATCAAGGGATTTCACCTCGAACTTCTCTCAAAGAAGAACTCATTAAACAAAGGAACACTAATATTGAGACTCCCTCTCAGCAAGGACTTCATTCTCCACCATATCAAGCTTGTCTCGAAGGTACACAACCATTATCCCAAAAAAAATGCTTGATGAGAATGACTGCCATTTGCTCATCAGTTTTGATATACCTCAACTAAATACCATATCTTTGATATAGTGGTATGCTTACTTTATCATGAAACCCATGGAAAGACAGAAGGCTTCTCAAAGATTTGATTAACACAAAGGATGACAGTTGGCTTCAATACTTGTTCAACCAATCCTGTAAGGAACTTTCGAAGCCACGAGCTGCCACACAATTTTTAATGTACTCAACCTCTGCTATACTCAATCCCACAGAAGACTACTTCCTATTGAACCAGGATATCATCGCAGGCCTCAATTGAAACAGCACAACCATCTTCTTTAGATTCACTAGGCTCCCTCTAAATCTTCAATCTGTTGCATCAACCACTTGACCTCATTGCCTGCAATGCTTGCCTTTAGAGAAATGGTTTCCAATGCACACCTCTGTAGAGATTCAAGGTTGCCATAGAACTCCCTCTTAAGGTTAATTCTTCTTTTTCCAAAAGATGACTTCAGCTAATTATTTAGTCTCAAGGCTGCAGGTAGAGTCTCCATCCTTCAACCCATAGGATGCATCATGCTCTTCTTGAAAGCAATCTCTTATGCTTCTGATTTATCCTGAAATCATTAACAAGAGATTACTCATAGTTCATGGAACTCAACTATCTCAAATAGACATACCATAACTAGGAGCATACATGATTGACTATCTCAATAGCATGAATTAGTAGCCACAAAACAATTCATGAACATTATTCAACCATGCAATACTTCAAAAAACTCCTGAGTAATAGATAATTAATTCATCAATCATGACATGTCTTTCTTTCAATTTCTCAGAAGAGCTAATCTCAAAAGACAATCTTCACAATTTAGCATGATACTACTTGCAATGAACAAATCTAAAGAATCTTATCACAGTGATCACTATTTACTGGTCACACATAATCCTAAGTAAATAATGTCAGATTTTAACAACTCAACAAATTGAATTTTAGCCTAGAATGGTGAATACAATCAAAAACAAGGAATACTTATCTCTTAAATTGATGGTACACCATAAAGCTGGATTGGTGGCAGTGTTCCATCTTGGCCACCTTCAATGATGCCATGATTTACACCTAACAAGAAACCACTTCTCGGAGTTTGTAGTGATCCACAGACAATCTCCAAACATAGGTGGCAAATATCTCCAAATAATCAAGGCACCAAAGCTTCCTAGATTTATATGGTGAAATCAATACTGAATAGACATTCTATCTTTATCTGGTCCGATGATCATCATTGTAATTATAGGAAAATCCCCCTTCTCTGGATTGTCGAAAATGATGCAGGAGGAATGTGAAAACAACCTTTCCTTCAGTAGATATTTCTCCTAGCCTTTTCTCCACTGAACATACGCTAAGATTTGCTGACTTATCCTTCTAATAGTAGGAAGAAGCGATATCCTTAATATTTGAATGTGGTCAAAAAAGACCATTCAAATCTTATTCTGAATTTTGTCCTCGAAGACTACCCTAAGCAAATATGATCACGACCTGTAGCTTCAGAAACATGTTGGCACCTCCAACAAGCAATTCCACGAATATAATGTCACGATGATGACTTTCACATAGCTGAAGCGAACTTGTCCAAGGCAGACCCGGCCTTGTGCCCTGATGGTGTTGATCCTGGTAGAAACCACAGTTGTGTGCCATGAGCAGTGGAATTTAAAACATTCTGAATCCTTGGACTTCCTTTATAGCCTTGTAAGTTGTCTGCTTGCTAATTTAAGCAGTGCCTTATAATTTAGAGGAATACATTATTAAATTCCCCGAACTCAATAATGCTTTAGTAGCCTCGAAGGAATAATATGTCGATTTATTCAAATATATCCCTGATTATTAAGAAGCGACAACTTAATGTGACATTGACCAATCCACATGGGATAATCTTGAAGTCTCCCAACCTGGTGAAAGCTCTAGATAATTATCGGCTTGAATCAAATTTAATTCATTAGATGACTTTACCTTGTATTGCCATGTCTTCTATTCCTCTGTCTTTAACTGAGTACTAGTGGCGTCATTTGTATTGAAACTTCGATTGATTTTCTTCCTGAAATCCTTTCATTGTATTGGTCGCATTTCTCTTAGTGTGCCCGATAGAACTAATCACTAAAAGATTTCATGGGCCTGATTATTCTTAATTTCTTCATAAAGCAATTTATGCTATTGTTGGAAATGACAACTCAACTTATTGCCGTCCCTTGATCTTTAGTGACTCATATAGATCCGATAATACTCCCACGATTATCAAATAGTGATGGTAATATAATTTTTTAGAATACCGACTTCATCACTGTAAAGATTATTCAGCGGCACTTCATCGGCAGTGGCTAGCAGTCAAGAATCTCCTGAGAAATTCATCACTTTAACATTCCGACTCCCTTAGAAATTTATGACTCCTGATACTTAACTTGCTTTGTTTCTTAGCATATCTGATCAGAACTTTTACGAACCCGCTCTGATACCATGTTTTTGTTTTAATGAACAGATATATAGAAATGAAATCAATCAGAAAATGCAACACATGAGACAATGAACACAATCAGATACCCTGGGAAAACCCTCCTCCTCAGGGAGAAAAACCCAACAAATGAATCTCTTATATAATGTAGCACAAGAGCAGAAATTTGCTTACAACTCAGGCCTAGTAATGGCCAATAATGAATACAATGAAGTAGCACCTCTCCTAGATGCACAAGATACAAATGAATAAGTTCTTCCTTGAAATCGGATCTGCTGCTATGAAGATGCGAATTCTGCTCTACTCTTTAATAGCAAACTTTCTTGAATGGGATGGATTAGATGAGCACATTCGACCTTCTATAAATACATATTGTGATCAACCTTGAAGTAGGTCGGCCCATCTTGAGAAACAAAACAATAATAATAAAGTTGGCTACAATATTAAATGCAATATGATCTTAAGGAAAGCCAGCCACAATATTAAATAGCCATAAGGCTACTATTTAATATTCTTCAATCTTCTTGAAGCGCATGAGTGGAAGATGCAGCCCGATGCTGCTAACATCAACAATATATAATAGGAATCTAATAGAATTTAACATAGTAATAGGAGAGAAAATTTCACCAAAATTGACTCACTCTCTTTGGGAGTAGTTCTTGGCCACTAGTTTTCCCTTGTACTTCTCTAATCATCTATCTACACCAATTTATTTCTTATATATCCACTTGCAACCAATGGTATTTCTTCCCTCAAACAAACTAATAAGATCTTAAGTGTCATAACTATTAAACAACATCATCTCCTTCTGCATGGGTTGAATCCAAGACTCACTATCCTCCAAAAAGAGAGACCCCCTACAAGATATATGTTCATTCTCACTACTCAATAAAGAAAATAAATAGAAGAAATATTGTGGGTTATACTTGTCAACTAGATTCTATTATCTTTTGGACCTCCTCAAGATAGGAGTAAGGGGTTTTTCCTCTTCTTCTATATTCTCATCCTACACATCCCCATTTAAACTCTATTCTTCATCTCCATCCTCTAATCCACCATTTGTTCTTCCACATGTCTATCTTCATGTTTCTTGAACTTGGTATTAAAATGGATATTTTTGTCCCATATTTTTCCTTTGGTTGTTCTAAAATTGAAAAATCTCTAAACTTCCTAAAAATCACATCTCTATAATAAATCATTTTTGGGTTAGAGGATTCCAAAGCTTATAACCTTTTGTATTCTCACCATAACCTACAAAGATATATCTATGAGATTTTGGAATCATTTTAGATATATTTTCTTGAGGAATATGAACATAAACCTCACAAACAAATGCTCTTAAAAATGAAATAGAATTCTTCTTACTTATCCATGATTCATAAGGTGTTTTGTCAACTAGATCCAAATAAAGAGATCTATCAATAAAATAACAAGCAATACTTACACCCTCTACCAAAAAGCATCAATCTAATTGCATATTACTCAACATAATTCTAGCCCTTTACAATAAGGTTCAACTTATTATTTTTCAACCATATTTTGTTTGGGTGTGTATGACATAGTATTCTATTGATAAATACTTGCATGCTTATAGAAATCATCAAATTCCCTAGAGAAAGATTTACACCATTGTCAAATCTCAATATATTTATTTTATTATAATTTTTTTTGTTAACTAAGGCCTTAGATTCTTTAAACTTAGTGAATATATTAGATTCAAAATATATAAAATAAATATAGGTATACCTAAAGGCGTCATGAATCAATATAAAATAATACTATTATTTTTCTATAGAACCCATATCAACTAGATGAAATATATATGAATAATTTCTTTTCCCCGTAAATTTCAATAGTAAATTAAGATCTATTCTATTTACCAAACACATAATTCTCCTAGAAATCACTTTTACTAGTCTAATAATCAAAACATTGTCAGCCAATTTTTTCATTAATAATACCTTCCCTAATACGTTTTTCATGTATGTGACCCAAGCATTGGTTCCATAACATACATGCATTTTCAAAATTTCCAATTATATCGATAGAGTTACAAAATATGGAGACATCCATTCTAAAAAAAGTCCCAATTTGAGATCCTTTAGCTACTACCAAGTTTCCTCTCACCAACCTAAAACTAGAATTTACAAATTTCACATGCACACTAGAATCATTCAACTTGGATATATAATGCAAGATTCTTGCAAATCGTGGGATATACAAAATATTACTAAGGGTTTTAATTCTATTGAAGTTGGGAAAAACTGACTCCACAACTCCCAAGGATCACGTGTAATCAAACACTTGTCACAAAAAGAGAGAATAGAAAAGCTATGGAGGCCAGGAGCTATTGATCCAAAAAAGCATGAATCATATTAATGTGCATATTCTAATGATTATACAATAGAGAATCCTTATAAAAAGATAATTAACCTAGAAACTAAAAATAATCTAAAATATATGTTGAGAAATTATGTCTCAAACTTACTGGCATGTTAAGATGTTCGGGCTTGTCAATTACTAAATGCATGGTAAAATTCTTAGAAGTTTTGCAAGTAATCGGGCATTGGGCTTCGGGCTTATCACTTACTGAATGCAATTGCAAAGTAGAAGAGTGTCAACAATCGGGCTTCAAATTTTCATCATAAGTTTTACTGGCAGAGTCTGTGGTATTGGGAAGAGTCTATGGTATCGGGTATTGAGAAACCTCGAGGCCCGACCCGTGAAGGGACTTCATGTTTTAAGTTTTCACAGGCAGTAAAGGCTTAATCGATGGGATAGTTAGATATCAGGGAGAGTCTCTTGGTTGTCTCAATATATCAATGAGCGGATAAATGTGTTTCATCGGAGTGACCAAATGACTTCGGCGGGACTCTGAATCTTGTCCCCCCCGACAACTCGATAGGGATTTGAGTTATCATCGGTGGGAGTTGGATACTTCGTTGGGACATGTATTATGGTCTCTTTGAAAAGATGATGGTGTTGATCAATGCAACCCACTACTCCATAGTGTCATGGTGGGACCTGGTCATCATCTAGCGACGGTGCAGGAATTGGTTCGATAATGGTGACATGACAGTGGGGGCCACATGGGGTGGAATAAGCCTCATCAGAGTAACACTTCAATATTGATGGGAGCCGATATGAGGTCCCCCTAATATGGAAATGAGTATGACCCACCAACCCATGAATGGTGACTTGGTGGAACCCGACCATACCAAGTTGGAAAGCAATGATTGTTTGGTGACTATTAAGGGTTGTTTGATCGAGTGACTTGGCAGGGGATGCAGACATCAAAGTGACTTGATGAATTCGAAGAGATCATGAACAAAGTCTCTTCGATGGTTCGCTATGGCAGAAAGTTAGACCATTTGTTGCAGTTGCTTGGGGAATCTGAATTGAATAGTTCCTTGGTTGATTTGGAATGTAGAACAAAAGGTGAATACAAAGAGGTGTACTTGTGATGATGTTTTGTAATGCAGTAAGAATTGTTTTGTTTGATTAGTGAATGAGGTTGGTCGGGGAAATTTTTGTTGTAATTGACAGTGTGAGTTAACATCTTGAAGCATAGTCTATAACTTTGTATGTAATTATTTACTGTAATACAAAGAGATTTTGTTTGGTGTGTGGGTTTTTCTCCCATAAGGTTTTTCCCATGTAAATCTAGTGTTCATTCTATGATTGTGTTAAATTTGTCTACTCTATTATTTTTTTAATGTGCATCTCAATGAACTGTAACTTGAATTTGAATGACATATCTACATTTCTCTTCTAAGAATTGGCATTAGGGAGGAATTTTCGCACTCAGATTTCCTTAAAAGTGGTATCAAAGCCTGGCCAGTTGTGTTATCCTTGTGCGTAGGATGGGTTTTTTGTGCTAATTCTAGAATGGGAGTCTTGCAAAGGAAACTGGTTGTCTAGATTGTAGATTAAGATGCCAACCACATCAGGACGAGTAGAAATTGAAAAGTTCAATGGTGGCAATTTTGAGTTGTGGAAACTCAAAATGGAAGACCTATTGGTGGATAGAGATCTCTGGGTTGCTATGTCTATAACTAAACCAGATCAGGCATGAAACACGAAGATTGGCACCTTGTTGATACAAAATACAAAGGGTTGATTAGACTTTGTCTGGTAGACTCTGTTCTCTTGAACCTCCATGAGGAGAAGATTGCATCTTCATTATGAAAAAAACTTGGTGATATTTATCAGGATGAGTCTTTGGTAAATAAGTTGTTCTTGAGAAAGAAGTTATACTCCTTGAAGATGGAGGAAGGTGCATCTATAGTAGACCTTCTGAATTTGTTTAACATGATTGTTGCTCAGTTGGTGTCTGTAGGTGTAAAGACTCGTAAAGAGGATAAGTGTATGTTTTTGTTATGCTCCTTGACTAACATGTGGGACCATCTAGTGATGGCTATTGGAAGTACAACAACCACTTTCAAGATGGAAGACGTGGTTCCTTCATTATTTTCAAAAGAAATGCAAAGGAAATCTTCTGAGATGGCCAAGGAGGCTCTCATTGTTCGAGGAAGATTGAAGGAGAAAGGCAAGAAGAAAGAAAAAAAGTCTAGATCCAAGTCTGAAGGGAGATCAAAGTCTCTAGGCAAGAATTCCAAGGTGAAATGATGGAATTGTGGGAAAACTAGACATATTTCAAAGGATTGCAAAGAGGAGAAAAATAAGCAGAAAAACTCTTCAGATAACGATTCTTCTCAGAGAAATCTCGATGCCTTCATTGCTTCCTTGCCGACCCAGGCATCAGATTATGTCTGACTGATTGACTCAGGTGCATCTTTTCACATGACATCTCATAGAGATTGGTTCACGAAGTATGGAAAGTATGCTAGTGGAAAGGTGTATCTGGCAAGTGACTCATCTCTTTAAATTTTTGGTTGTGGAAGAGTTAGAATTCAATTTCCTGATGGAAGAATCAAAGAAATTGATGGTGTAATGCTCATACTAGGTCTGACTCGTAATTTTATTTTTGTTAGTAAGTTGAATGATGTTGGCGTGCAAGTTTCATTCTCGAGTGGTGGCTACAAAATTATTAGAGGCTCAATGGTGTTGGCCAAGGGTGCACACATTGGCACTCTATACAGGCTGGACACATATTTTGTTCAATGTAACAGTATCTCTGCAAATTCAAACAAAGTTGCTTGTGTAGGGAGGGAGAACATTGTTCCTCTAGGTGCAAACTCTTTGGAGGTGAAACTCCCAATAGAGAAAACCACGATATGGAATAATAGACTCAAACACATAGGAGAAAAAGACTTGAAAGCCTTGAAAAATAAAAGCCTCGTTGAAGGGCTCAATGATTGTAACCTTGAGTTCGATTTTTGTGAATATTGCATTTATGGAAAGAAACACCATGTTTATTTTTACTCTAGTCCTCATAAATCTTCTATTATACTCGATTATGTTCACTCTGATGTATTTGATCCAGTGAATGTTCCTTCATTATTGAAGTCTAAATATTATGTTTCTTTTATAGATGATTATTCGAGAAGAGCATTTGTTTATTTTCTAAAAAGTAAATAAGAAGTGTTCAGTTGGTCTAAGAAATTTAAATCCTTGGTAGAAAATTAGATTGGTAGAAAAATTAAATGCTTGGGGACAAATAATGGCGGTGAATTTTGTTTTGCAGATTTTTAAAGGTATTGCAAAGACCATGGGATTAAAAGGCATAAAACCACACCTCACACTCCACAATAGAATGGAGTTGTTGAAAGGTTAAATAGAATGTTGATGAAAAGGGAGAGAAGTATGTTGAGAAATGTTAGTCTGGAGCAAAAGTTTTGGGTTGAGGCAATGGCTATAGCATGTTACTTGGTAAATCAATCTCCCTCTTTGGTTCTTGTGGACAACATGCCTTGGAAGCATGGTCTGGTAAGAAGCCCTCTCTAAGAAATATTTGAGTCTTTAGCTGTGAAGTGTATACATATGTTCCTAGTGAAAAAAGATCTAAATTGGAGCATAAGGTTGTTAAATGTATCTTCATTGGTTATGGTGTTGGTGTGAAAAGATACAAGCTTTGGAATCCTATTACTGAGAAGGTATTATATAGAAGAAGTGTAATATTTTGTGAGTTAAAACCTTCTACAGTGGATCTACAATCAAAGATGAAAGAGAAGGAAACAAATATAGTTGAAATTCCTCTAACTCCAGGAAAAGAGGAACTATGAACACCAAGTGTACCTGAATCTGAGGAGAGCTCAAGTAGTTCTGAGAGTTCTGAACAAGAAGAAGAACCATTACCTCGGCCTTAGCCTGTGAGGAGGTCTACACATGAAAGAAGACAACCTAAAAGGTATGGATATTCTATGTTGGATTTGACTTGTGCCTATGCTTTGATTACTAGCACTGACTAGCCTAGGACTGTGAAAGAGGCAATTAAAATGTTTGATTCAGATTCCTGGTTGGAGGCCATGAATGAAATAAATGACATCATTGAAAAAGAATGAAACCTAAGATTTGGTACCTTTTCCTGAAGGTCAAAAGCCTATTGGTTGTAAATGGGCATTTAAAAAGAAAATTGGTCTGGATGGCAGTGCATAGAAGTATAAAGCTAGGTTGGTTGTGAAAGGCTATTCCTAGGTAGAGGGAATTGATTATGGAGAAATATTTTCTCCTATAGCTAAGCTAACATCTATTAGATTTCTATTTTCACTTGTAGCTACATATGACTTAGAGATTGACTAGATGGATGTGAAGACAGTGTTTCTTCGTGGAGATTTAGAAGAGGAAATTTATATGTCTCAACCTAAGCACTTTGTGGAAAGAGTTAAAGAAAATCTGGTTTGCAAGTTAAAGAAATCTCTATATGGTTTAAAACAATCACCTAGAATGTGGTACCATAAGTTTGACACTTTTGTGTTGTCATTGGGATTTGTAAGATCAAAATCAGATCATTATGTGTATTTTACATCTGAAAATGGCCAATTTCTTATTATTGCCCTATACATGGATGATATGTTATTCTTTGGGAATAGTAAGGGTATGATTTCTGATTTAAAATCTCAATTGTTAGCACAGTTTGAAATGAAAGATTTAGGTGTAGCAAGATATATTCTAGGAATGGAAATCATAAGGGATAGAGATGGTAGAAAACTTTGGCTCAACCAAAGTAAGTATATCAATGTTGTCCTTAAGAGGTTTAACATGACAGATTGCAAACAGTTAGTTGTTCCAATGTTGTAACAAACAAAACTCTTTGTTGAGGATTGTCTGAAATCTCCTACTGAGATAGAGGACATGACCAGAGTGCCTTATGCGAGTGTGGTTGGAAGTTTAATGTATGTGATGGCCTATACTAGGCCAAACATTGCCCAAGCAGTGGGAGTACTTAGTCAATTTATGGCTAATCTAGGGAGGCCACATTGGGATGTTGTGAAAAAAATTCAGATACTTGAAGGGTATTGTTGAGTGCGCCTTGTGCTATCATAGACACTCTATTGGATTTAAGAATTCAGTGAGCATTTGTGGATATGTGGATTTTGATTGGGCAGGGGATATTGACAATATAAGATCCACCAGTGGATACATCTTCACATTACATGGTGATGCAGTTAGTTGGATGAGCAGGCGGCAAGCTACAGTCACTTTATCTACTATTGAGGCAGAGTATATGGAAGCAAAACACGCCTGCAAGGAAGTTGTTTGGCTTAAACATTTATGTTCTAATATTGGGTTTAATGCAAGAAAAATTACTATTTTTTGTGACATCTAGAGTGTTATATTTTTGGGAAAAAATCCCACTTGCCATGCCAGGATGAAGCACATTGATGTTTAGTAACATTTTGTTCATGATATGGTGGAGGATGGAAAAGATAATTTACAAAAGGTTGATACTCTAGCGAATGTTGTTGATGCATTGACTAAACCTGTGAGCATAGACAAGTATAGGTGGTGTGCCAAATCGATGGGCCTTGGGGCCTATAACATTCAATAACGTCGAGCTTTGAAGGTGTTGGTGTAATTAATTATTTAATTACACTTTATTAAGTTTACTTAGGTAATAAATAGTTTACTTAATTAATAAGTAAGTTTTATTTAATCGAGCTAATTTTAGTTCAAAATTAGGTTTTACCTTAGGTTTATGCATACATTGCTTTTATAAAGCAATTCATCTCTTGTAATTTCTTAATTCCTAAATATAATAATTTGATTAGAAAGGAGAATAATAATTTGATTAGAGTGTAGTTGCATGGCATGTACTTTGATCTCATCTTCATATTGATGACAACTCACATGAGTTGTATCTGGATTCTATAGTTTCTTTTGGCCACATCTTGCTCATAGCTTGACACATTTTGGTTCACATCTCAGATTGAGAACCTATGGTTAATGATCCTAAATCGCATCAGATTCACATCGAGTCACATCTCAATTTGAGGGCCTTTCATTTTATGGCTAATGTTCCAGAATCTTCATGGTACTTGCTCATATAGATCAGTTTTAGGCACAGTTTCGCATTGGCATCGAGATACACATAGCTTCTGGATTATTTCATCATATCATTCCCTCTTATGGGGGGCATCATTTATTCATCTATTGTTGCTTCATAGATTCCAAGGTTGTTCCAATTTGTGAGTTTTCCAGTGTTCCTTGGCATTGGGTATGTTGTTGCTTTATCATGATTATGCCTGAGTCCTTCAGTGACTCTCATAAGGTTTCTCATAAATAGAGGTATATTTCCTTGCTTGCCAGATTCAAGATTCTAGTGTTACTCCACCAATGTTCTTCTAGTGCTTTTTTGCAGCAGGTCATCTCATTGAGGGGGGGTTTTGTCCCACTGGGTTTTCTCTTCTTTCCCATTCATTACATTTGTACATGGGTACCTAACATGGCCTTGTAGCCGAGACCCATTCATGTTTTTATGCATTCATCCTAGCATTAGGTGCATGCCTTTTAGTCTCCCTAAGTTGCACTTAAGGGAGGGTGTTGGTGTAATTAATTATTTAATTACACTTTATTAAGTTTACTTAGGTAATAATTAGTTTATTTAATTAATAAGTAAGCTTTATTTAGTTGAGCTAATTTTAGTTCAAAATTAGGTTTTAACTTAGCGTTATGCATACATTTCTTTTATAAAGCAATTCATCTCTTGTAATTTATTAATTACCAAATATTATTCATTTGCACATCTTCATGCAAATTGATCTTGTTTTTTCTATTTTTATCTTGTGGAAGGTATTTTATGGTTTGCATGTCTAATCTTGGTTTCTAACAAAAGGTGCCAGTAAGTTCTTCGTCAAGTGGGAGAATGTTGAGAAATTATGTCTCAAACTTACTGGCGTGTTAAGATGTTCAGGCTTCAGGCTTGTCAATTACTAAATGCATGGTAAAAGCCTTAGAAGTTTTGCAAGTAATCAGGCATCGGCCTTTGGGCTTATCAGTTACCGAATACAGCTGCAAAGTAGAAGAGTGTTAGTAATTGGGCTTCGAATTTTCGTCATAATTTTTACTGGCAGAGTTTATGGTATCGGGTATTGAGAAACCTCGAGGCCTGACCTACGAAGGGACTTCATGTTTTAAGTTTGCACAGGCAGTAAAGGCTTCATTGATGGAATAGACAAATATCGGGGAGATTCTCTTGGTTGCCTCCTCAATATACCAATGAGCGGCTAATTGTGTTTCGTTGGAATGACCAAATGATTTCGGTGGGACTCTGAATCTTATCCCCTTGACAACTTGATAGGGCTAGGATTTTTCATTGGTGGGAGTTGGACACTTTGTTGGGACATGCATTATGGTCTCTTCGAAAAGCTGATGGTGTTGATCAATGCAGCCCGCTACCCCGTGGTGCCATGGTGGGACCTGGTCGGCATCTAGTGGGGGTGCGGGGATTGGTTCAATAATGGTGACATGGTGGTGGGGGCCACATGGAGTGGAATAAGCCTCATCAGAGTAACACTTCAATATAGGCTAGAGCTGATATGAGGTCCCCCCGATCTGGCGATGAGTATGATCTGCCAACCCGTGAATGATGACTTGATGGGACCCGACCAAGCCGAGTTGGAAAGTGATGATTGGTTGGTGACCATTGAGGGTTGTTTGATCGAGTGACTTGGTAGGGGATGTGGACATCAAAGTGACTTGGTGAATTCGAAGATAACATGAATAGAGTCTCTTTGATGGTTCGCTATGGAAGATAGTTAAACTATTTGATGCAGTTTCTTAGGTAGTCTGAATCAAACAGTTCCTTGGTTGATTTGGAATGTAGAACAAAAGGTGAATACAAAGAGGTGTTCTTGTGATAATGTTCTATAATGTAGTAAGAACTTTGTTGTTCGTTCAGTGAATGAGATTGATTAGGGAAACTGTTGTTGTAATTGACAGTGTGAGTTAACATCTGGAAGCATAGTCTGTAACTTTGTATGTAATAATTATTTACTATAATACAAAGAGATTTTGTTCGGTGTGTGGTTTTTTCTCTTTTAAGGGTTTTCCCACATAAATCTGGTGTTTGTTTTGTGATTATGTTAATTTTTTCTACTCTTTTATTCTGTTAATGTGCATCTCAATGAACTATAACTTGAATTTGAATGGCATATTTGTATTTCTCTTCTAAGAATTGGCATTAAGGAGGTGTTTTTACACTCAACTTTCCTTACAATATCTTCCACCATATGCTTACTCACTAATATTTATGAACCTTTTTCTTCAAAGTTCCCCAACTTGTGATGCCACAACATACTTGATTATATTTTTGTAACATTGAATAAGTTACATAATGTTGATGATTCCAACCTAAAGATTATTACATGCATAATAATGCTAGCCAACACTAAATTTTATCGATAGACACCTAAAAATGTCTCGATGGATCACATTGGCTAACTAACATCATATCATCTTGAAACCCATCATCTTTTCGCTTAATTGATTAAATTTGCCTAGCTATTTAATTAATTGCATAATTTTCATATATTAATCTAAATGATCTAATCGAGTTAATTCATCCTCTTTCATGCTAACATTTCATCCTATTAAATTATATACATCAAGTTGTTTAATTTAAATCTCTAAGTCCTCTTATTTAATTAAATAACCCTAAGTTATTTAATTAAATATCATAACACTTTTCCCTTTTTCATTAAATCATTTATTTAATGAATATTATTTAATTCTCCTAATTTTCATAATTAAAACTTTATTTAATTATCAAATTACTAATAAATCTAATTCCCCCCACTTGCAAGGGAATATTCCTCATTTGGACATTTCTTCAAAAAAAAAATTCTCATGGAATATTCCTTCCCCTTTTGCACATTAAAACTTTGTTTTAATTTGTTAAATATCTATTTTCCTCACCCATGAAAATATTTTTTAAGAATATTCTCTCTTCATTCATTTGAAAAAAGGAATATTCTCCCTTATAGTTCAAACTTACAAGACTTCTTGTGCAAGTTAAAAGTGTGTTTGTTTGGAAGAATATGAGCCCTTGATTCTTTCCTTGATCCATGTGATCGATGAGAATCCATGATCCATGTTTCATCCTTTCCTTCATCCTTGACCATTGATTAACCTTTTTTATCTCAACCCTTAATTTCTTATTTGTCATATAAACAGGTCACTATTTGGAGACAAATGGATCCATCTTTTAACAATAAACTTATGATGTTAAAATCACTTACACTTGCACTCACATTTAGCACTCATTTAGCATCATTTTACTTGCATATTAGCTTAGCTTCCATTAATGACTTTCATGGTATTATAGATGCATCCATTTAGCTTATTTGGTAATTAGGGTTTATTTAGATTAGCTTTGCACTCACCCTTATCAATCATTTAGCATACATCATGTTAAAATAGCTTGCATCATGTTCATTTAGCTTTAAACCATGTTTCATCACACGTCTATCATCAATTTCATTGATTCTCTTCAATAGAATCGATCTAAACAAGCTCATTTATCCACAGGATTGGGAAAGGGTTGTCATTCCACATCAATGCGACACCACTCCCTTAATAAGATAAGTTTCAATGGATTAGAATAGGTGTTTTAAAAGCTTTTGTAGTTTAATATGTTAGCTTTAATGGATTTCTAGTTTAGTTTTTATTGATTGATCTTATTGGGATTGACGTTTAGTGGCTTGAATATACTTTGTATCCTCATGGATCAAGTGTAGTCAGCCCATACTAATCCATCGGTCACGTTATCTATCCAACTTGTAGCTTCTTTCATCAAAGGAAACATGCACTCCAAAATAAACCATCTTAGAAATAGAAATAAATTTTCTTTCCAAACCTAAAATACACAAAACATCAAAGAGCTTTCTCATATTCTCGTCCATGAAATGAACTTTCATTTTTTCCTAACTAATTAAATGATATTTTTTTGGTCAATAAGCAAGGCATGAGGAGTTGTACCCCATAAAATTATTTGTAAATAAAATATTGATAAAGTGCATGCCCTAGAAAGGGGTGCATAACCTGTTACTCAAACCACCTGTGTTGATAAATCTACAAAAAACTATCGTTGTGGAACTAACCACCCCATCTTAACATGGGAAAACAAGATCATACTACCTAAATTTTTTAGTAATTTTCCTCTTTCATGGCTGATCTTAACGTCATTTGATATGTGGGTTTTTAAGGGGGGTCTTCTTCCTCTTGACTTTTATCCAACCTTGTTCAGACTAAGAATATATGATATGCTCATTTCTTTTTGTGCTAGCAATACAATCCTTAAGATCGCCTTTCTCTAGGGTAGTTGGTGATGCCAAAGTCTTATCCCTCTTTGTCATAGTCTCCACTACTTGCTTCTTATCGACTACCCCAATTATCTACTCTTCAACCCTTGGCATAAATTCTTAACAAATGAATCCTCCATCTATGGAGAGGGAGCACTAGAAATTGGAGGAGAATTGGAAGTTGAATGATGCATCTTCTCTAAAAGCACAGTGGATGCATCCACTATGTAATGTTGTGGCATAGCGCCTTTCCACCAAGACCCCAGAAAATCAGAGTTCGGCTTGGATCTAGCATAATTTGCTGTAATGTGCCCTATTTCCAAGCACCGTCAACAATAGAAGACCAATCCTTCATAATCCAATATCTGATTTCAAAAACGATTTGTAACTCTAAAATTTATATTTACAAGGAGATCCTTGGAGGTGTCCAAATTGACTAGTATGCTAACAAAGGTTGTGTGGGTGAAATCAAAGGTATCACTCTCAACCGTGAATTAAAAGTCACCTAAAATGTTGCCAACTGCTTCAAAACATGAATCAAACCACACCTACAGTAGAAGCTTTGGAAGGCAGACCCAAATGGATTTTACTCTGAACGATTTAGAAAGAGGATTAAAATTGGGATACCAAATTTTGAGAAGGAGCAAATGTTGCCCCAGACCCATCACTCATCAAAATGGCATGGAGATCCTTCACACTATCGAAAACTACAATGAAAAAACCTCATGCGCAAGGGTATACCACTAAATTTCTATTCATCATGGACTTCCAAGATTCGTATGCGGCTGATCGATGTGCCAATGCATTTGGTTGCTTTGGGTGAGTATCCTAGGCAGTGAGTTTGGATCACGTGAGCCACAGAAGCCTTAGATGGGTTCTCAAAAGCCTCGCATGCAAGATTCGCCCTACTTTAGAAGCTCTGATATAATTCTTGGGCGCATTCAGGCGGATTGAGGAACCATTTGATTGCAGAGGGAAAGGTTTGTAGGTTTTCGGAGCATCAGAGTCGCCCGAGGGTGAGCATGAACGAGAGTCACCTCGGGGATCTAAAAGTAGCGAAGCAGTCATTATGAAAAAGAATACTAGGTATATGATAATTTTTTTATCACCATATAAAACCCATTTTCCATCACATTTTATATTCACAAATAACACTTCCTAGGAGGAGTCATGTAATATGATTCACCTAAGAAATCATATGATATAAGCTCATTAGTTCAATTTCAATAGGATATGTACACCAATTACTAAAACAATGAGAGGAGATAAGAAGAGATAAAAAGGAATTCAAGTGAGTTTTAGTAGCTAATATTTTTTTTGAATTGTTGATGATGAAAGTGATATGATAATTTATATTGAATTTTTTAGATTTTGATGTTATTTTATGTTGATCGTAATCCACGTGAGATTGCAATTGGAGCTATTTTAAGTTAGGAAAACTTGTTTATTTAAGTGAGAAGTTGAATGATGTCAACATAAAATATTTAATTATGATCAAGAGTTCTATGCAATTGTAAAATCACTAAAGAAATGAAGGCAATACTTGTTGGGCCAAAAATAATCATTGTATACATCTTGATCATAAAGAATTGTAATATCTAATTATTCAAGGTTAGTTGAATCAAAGGCATGTCAAATGGGTTGAATTTATGTAAGTTTATTTATTTTTGTTAAAACACACCTAAATAGAAAATCAAATAGAGTAGTAGATGCATTGAGTAGAATTCGAGCTACTAGTTTTGATTAATTAAAGAATTTGTATGAGATTGACATTATTTTTTGTGAAATAGAAATCATGTAAGATATCAATAAGTAGTGATAGAACTAAATAGTTGAATTACTTAATTCAAGGAGATTTGTTGTTCAAAGAAAATTATTTATCTATTACAAGAGTTTAATGAAGAAATTTTGATCAAAGACAAGTGTAGGAGAGGATTAATAAGAAAAAATGGGATTGACAAAACAATGGAATTGGTAAGTGAACTTTTTTTTTTTCCAAAAATGTGCAAGAATGTGAACATGTATGTACAAAATTAGAAAATTTGTCAAGTTGTTAAAGGTAGTAGTCAAAATGTTGAACTATATAAGACATTATTGATTTTGAAGGAACCTTGGGAACATATTAGCATTAATTTTGTGTTAGGATTACCAAGGATATAGGGTTTATGATCCTATTTTTTTACTTGTTGATATATTTTCTAAGATGGTACATTTTATTTATTGTAAGAAAACTAATGATGTAGTACACAATCAATTTATTTACAAGAGAAATGGTCATATTGTATGGGTTACCTAAGAGTTTGTAAATTATGAAAGAAATTAGATACTAATTTAAAACTTTATTCAAAGTGTTGTCTACAAATAGATGGATACACAAAAGCTATGAATATGGTTTGGGAAACTTAAGATTTTTATCAAGTGAAAAGATGGGAAATTGGGATTTGATCTTATTGTAAAATGAATTTTCTTATAATAATTTAGTAAATAATAGTACAAGAAAGACACTATTTGAGATTATATGTGAAAAAATCCAAATAAAATTTTAGAAATAAGATATTTTATCACAAATCATAAGAAAAAGGATGCAACTGAAGATTGTGTAGAGCATATGCAAAATTTAGATCAAAAAATAAAAAATTAGTTGAAAAATATGACCCACAAGTATAAAGAGAAAGTAGATAAAAAAGGATAGCATAAGGAGTACAAAGTAAGAGACGAAATGACATTCTATATGATGAAAATATTTCCACATAAAACATACAATAATCTAAAAATGAAGAAAAATGATTTTAAAAAATATATATTTGATAGAATTGTCATAAGATTTTAATATATAATCAGAGTATTTAACATTATAGATTTACACGAGTATCATGACGGATAATTAGGAGATCATATAACATAGATAGATTGAGGTAGTAGGCATTTAAGAAAAAAGTAGAAAAAATTGAAGAGGTACTTGATAAAAGAAATATGGAGTACAAAAAGTTAAAATTACAAAGAATGTGTAATGAAATGGAAGCATAAACTAGTTGAACATTCTATATGGATGTCCAAATATAAGGTTAACTAATTTGGTTATCTTTTATCTCAAAGCCTAAAATGAAAGTGAGAGGTTCATTTTTCAATTACCTAGGGTGTTTGATACAAGAGCAGCTAGGGTGTTTGATTTAGAAGAACCTAGGGTGTAAGAGTGATTTTGCACCAACAAAAAAGCCTTTTAATGCTTATTTATTAATTATATATTTTTTAGTATTTAGGTAGATGCTTTGCAATTATGTGTGCCAAGTTTTTAGCACCACAACTTAATGTGTTTATGTATTATCAATTCAAGGCTTCATGCCTTAAACAACATGTATAGTTAAACTTGAACAAGCTATGTGACATTTACTTTTGAAGATTTTGGATTGCAATTTGGAAGAGAAATTATGTCAAGCATCTAGAATGTTCCATCTAATTTTAATGTGATTAAGATTAATGCATACAAGTTTCTTATTCGAATGAGCTTAACTAGGCCTAGACCATATTGTTCATTGTATAATAGTAAATTATTTGAATGATGTACCAATTATTTGAAACTTGTGTCAATTCTTAGTGTTTCCTACTTCATTATGGGTCTTAAGAGGGGCCATGTATGGAACCACGTTGAATTTGGAGACTTATAGGTTGAGGCACATTGAAGATAATTATTTTGCATGTTAGTAGCAAGCTTGCATGATATACAAGAATGATGCATCAAATTCCAAAACTAACTATTGATCAAATAATTTAACTTTGAGGCGATTGATCCTTAAAACACTTGCTTATGATAATGTATTACATTTTCTAGCCAACACACATCATTTCTATATCTTCTATTGTATACACCTAAAATTGGTCAAGGTAATTGATTAATTAAATACAAGGTATTTAATAAATAAACCTTCTTAATTTGTCTACTTATAAATAAATTGAAAAAATTATTTATATAGTTCACTATCTTAAATTCTTTCTAAAATTATTTTCTTCATGATTTAATTAAATAAACAAATCTAGCTAATTTTTTTATTTGATTAATTCCCTTTCATTAAAATTGAATTTCTAAATTCAATTTTGTCACATTTCTACATAATTTTCTAGCCTCTTTCCACCTCATCTGCCACCTCAGCATGTGTCTCATGAATTTAAATATTTCTAATTTCTAAATAGGAATTTCCATCAACAAACTCCTAACAAAATTGGAGACACATGGCTTCTCCTTTCATTTGATGCCCTTCAAAACTTGGCCATTTGTTCTCTTAAAGGGGGCAACCTCCATGATTCCCTCCAACTTCCTCACTTTATACCGTCAATATCTTTGGATCATAATCTTGACCGTCGAATCCTCCCCTCTACCCTTAAACCTTATACCCTCAACCCCTATACCCTAATTCCATGTATCTCTCCCTCTACCCTCTACTCTTAACCCTTATACCCTCTATCCTCTACCCTCAACCCTTAAACCCTAATCCCTCAACCCTCTACCCTCTACCTTAAACCCCCAACCCTAAACCCTCAACCCTCAAACCATCTACCCTCAACCCTCAACCCAATACCCTCTACCCTCAACCCTAATCCCTCAACCCTTAAACCCTCAAATCCACTTAGTAAACTCTCTACCCTAATCCATCAACTCTCTTAACCCTTAATCCCTCAACCCTCAACCCTCAACCCTTAAACCCTAATCCCTCAATCCCTATACCCTCTACCCTATACATTGGACCCTCAACCCTATACCCTCTACCCTCAACCTTAAACCCCAAATCCTCAACCCTTAAACCATCTACACTCTACCTAATACCCTCCACCCTCAACCCTAATCCCTCAACCCTTAAAACCTTCAACCCACTTAGTAAACTCTCTACCCTAATCCCTCTAATCTCTTGACCCTTAATCCCTCAACCCTCTTGACCATTAATCCCTCAACCCTTAAACCCTAATCCGTCAACCCCTATACTCTGTACCCTATACATTGGACTCTCAACCCTAATCCCCCAACTCTATACTCTCAATCCTCTACCCTCAACCTTAAACCCTCAACCCTTAAACCCTAAACCCTCTACCCTCTACCCTCTACCCTCTATCCTAATTCCTCAACCCTTAAACCCTTAACCCCACTTAGTAAACTCTCTACCCTAATACCTCAACCCTCTTGACCCTTAATCCCTCAACCCTTAAACCCTATTCTCTCAACCTCTATACCCTCTACCCTATACATTTGACCCTCAACCATAATCCCCCAACCCTATACCCTCAACCCTCTACCCTCAAACTTAAACCCTCAACCATTAAACCCTCTACCCTCAATCCTCTACCCTCTACCCTCTAACCTCTACCCTCAACCCTAATTCCTCAATCCTTAAACCCTTAACCCCACTTAGTAAAATATCTACCCTAATCCCTCAACCCTCTTGACCCTTAATTCCTCAACCCTTAAACCCTAATCCCTCAACCCCTATACCCTCTACCCTATACATTGGACCCTCAACCCTAATCCCCCAACCCTATACCCTCAACCCTCTACCCTCAACCTTAAACCCCAACTCTCAACTGTTAAACCATCTACCCTCTACCCTCAACCCTTAAACCCTCAAACCCACATAGTAAACTCTCTACCCTAATACCTCAACTCTCTTGACCCTTAATCCCTCAACCCTCAACCCTTAAACCCTAATCCCTCAAACCCTATACCCTCTACCCTATACTTTGGACCCTCAACCCTCAACCCTCTACCCTCAACCTTAAACCCCTAACCCTCAACCCTTAAACCATCTACCCTTTATCCTCAACCCAATACTATCTACCATCAACCCTAATCCCTCAACCCTTAAACCCTTAAAC
>CM021110.1:175266061-175330172 GCA_007115665.2 Sequoiadendron giganteum
AAACCTTAATCCTCTCAACCCCTATACCCTCTACCCTATACATTAGACCCTCAACCCTAATCCCCCAACCTTATACCCTCAACCCTCTACCCTCAACCTTAAACCCTCAACCCTCAACCCTTAAAACTTCTACCCTCTACCCTATACATTAAACCCTCAACCCTCAATTCTCAACCCTCAATCCTTAATCCCTCAATCCCCAACCCTCATACCCTAAACCCTCAACCATGATACCCTCTACCCTGTACATTGGATTCTCAACCCCAATCCTTCAACCATATGTACCCTCAACCCTAATCCCTCAACCCTATACCCTCAACCCAATATCCTAATCCCTCAACCCTACAGGTCGTCAACCCTATACCCTTTATTATCAACCCTCTACCCTATACATTGGATCCTCAACCCTCATATATATATGTCCCTCCCTCCTCTTCTCTCCTTCTCTCTATCTCACTTCTCCCTCCATCTCTCTATCCATCCAGCCCTCCCTATCTACCCTAATCCCTCAACCCTTAAACCTCAACCCTTAAACCCTTAAACACAAAACCCTAAACCATCAACCCTCAACCCTTAAACCCTCAACCCTCAACCCTCAACCCTTAAACCCTCAACCCTCAACCCAATACCCTCTACCCTAAATCCTGATCCCTCAACCCTAATCCCTCAACCCTTAAACCCTTAAATCCAAGGAAAATCTCTACCCTAATCCCTAAACCCTCAACCCTTAATCCCTCAACCCTTAAACCCTCTACCCTCAACCCTTAAACCCTAATCCCTCAACCCCTATACCCTCTACCCTATACATTGGATCCTCAACCCTAATCCCTTGACCCTATAACCTATACCCTCAATCCTCTACCCTAAACCTTCAACCTTCAACCCTCAACCCTTAATCCCTCAACCCTCAATCCTAAAAACCTAAACCCTCAACCCCTATACCCTCTACCCTTTACATTGGACCCTCAACCTAATCATTCAACCATATACCCTTAAAACTATACCCTAAAACCTCTACCCTCAACCCTAAACCATGATCCCTAAACCATTTAACCCTAAAACCTTAAACCTTCTACCCTATACCCTCAACCCAATACCCTCTATCATCGACCCTAACCCCTTAACCCTCAACCCTTAAACCCTAATATCCTAGAAACCATCAACCCTATAGGTCCTACACCCTATACCCTCAATCCCTATTGCTTCCTCTCTAAACCTTAAACCTTCTACCCTATATCCTCAACCCAATACCCTCTACCATTGACCCTAACCCCTTAACCCTCAACCCTTAAACCCTAATATCCTAGAAACCATCAATCCTATAGGTCCTACACCCTATACCCTCAACCCCTATTGCTTCCTCTCTATCTATACATATCACCTCTCCTTCCTCCTACCCTCTCTAATTGTCTCTATCTACCCTCTCCATCTTTCTACGTACCTCTCGTTCAATCAATCCCTACCACCCTCTCTCACTCCTCTCTATCTCTCTCTATCTCTCTCCCTCTCTCTCCCACTGCCTTTCTCTCCCTCTCTCTCAGGTCTCTCCCTCCCACCACCTCTCTCTCTCAAGTCTCTCCCTCTAGCAACCTACCTAGGTAACTCTCTCTCTCTCCCCTCTCTCTATATATCCCTCCCACCCTACCTAGATAAGTCCCTCTCACTCCACCCCCTATTTCTCTCCATCTCTTAGTTCACTCCCTCCCACACCCTCTCCCTCTCTTGGGTCTCTTACTCACACTTCCTCTCTCTCTCCCACTCCCTCTCACCCCTCTCACACTCTCAAGTCTCTCCCTTTGGCACCCTACCTACATAACTCTCTCTTTCTCTCCATCTCTCTCCCCCCCTCTCTCTCTCTCCCTCTCTCTCAATTATCTCTCTCCCACCCCTCTCTCTCTCCCTCCCTCTATCCCTCCCACCCTACCTAGCTAAGTCTCTCTCTCTCTCTCTCTATTAAACTCTCACTCTCTCCCTCCCCCCTCTCCCCCTCCCACACTACCTAGATGACTCTAGATCTCTCTCTCTCTTAAAATTTTCCCTCCCTCTAAAGACATACATAAATATATACATACTTACATGCATACACACATAATACATATGTACATACAATCCTACATACATACAATCATACAAACATACATGTACATGTTTAGATACACTCTTACATCATATAGGAATACATACAATATACATGCATTGATACATACAGGCATACATACATGCATACATACATACATACATACATACATACATACATACATGCATACATACATGCATACATGACATACAAGCATACATGTACATACAAACATACAAATACATAAACATGCATTCAATAAAGTAGCATTTAACATAAAGAAAGACATAACATGAGCACGAGCGCATTATATCATGCTCGTATTATGTCTTGTTAGACATGTTCCTCACAAACACAAAAAAAGAAGTCAAAACTAAGATATAATGCGCTCGCGTTATATCTTTCTTTGGAAATCTCCAAGCCTTGGGTTTGGTATCTGCCTTAGAATACCAACCCAAAGGCTTGGAGGGAATTCTCAACAACCAAAGACGTGTTTTTGCAAATTCTACAATATTTCACATAATCGGGTTCGTGCTCACCGACAAGATTGCACGTGGCTCAATATCAAACAAATCAAACATCTGGGTAATGTTAGGTTCTCTCTTAGCTATCCAACAATGTAATGTTTTTCACTTTTTGACAATGTTAAGCCTTTCATCCATAAATTTTTTTTTTTGTATGTCTCTTTTTTGGCAAAAAGAAATGTTTGGTATTTTTTTCATTATAAATTAACCATTCATCGAAATTTCAAATAAATTACATTTTTAGAAACTAGACTCCATTCTACAAATTTTAATAAAAATTCAATTAGTTTCCAAAATTTGTAGGGGTAGCACAACCAAAATTATATTTTTCAAGAAGTGTCTACTTCAAAAATTAGTAAAATTTCAAATATTCATTAAAAAATTATTAGAAAAATTGTGCATCAACTACATACTGTTAGCTAACTTCTAACTGTTGCAATTTTAAAAATATTAAAAAAAATTTCACCGTATGAGGGTCGTACAAGAGTTGCTATATTATGTTTTTCTGACAAAAACAACACCAATTTGTGTACGTCCCTCTTTTGAACCCCTTAATCTCAACCATTTTCAAAATAAATTAGTAGTTTAGAAAGTAGACTCAGAGCACTTTGATCCTTGTTTTTGTTCCATCTCAAAATTTTGAGTGTAACTATCCTCAATTTCACGTCCAAGGTCAGTATTTCCTAATTCCAGAAGAAAAAAAGTGGCCACTTAAGCCCCCTTTTTGGGACCCATCTTTCTGCACTTACCCCCATATTAGTTTTGCATTTGTATTTCAAGATTTTCCAAGGCTGGAACAATTTTCAAATGATGTTATCTTTATCATTAAACGGATTGAGTACACTTGACATTACTAAAAACATATCATTTCCATATAGTTGCATAATCATTTTTCATATCATACATACACTAGAATGCATTGAAAACATCATTCATCCATCCATTGCATTTGCATCATATATTTGCATTAGAAAATACAAAAATAACAAACTACATTACATGATCATTTTTCATATCATTTCCATTACATTTGCATCATATATTTGCATCAGGAAAATACAAAATAAGTTGCATCACATTTCATTTGCGTCCATCTCATAGCATAAAACATCATTCATAAAGCATCGTAGAATTTACACATTATCATATCATCATTGCATCCATACATAATCATGCCATAATCAAAATAAGCAACATATAAAAATTAAATAAGCATCATTGCATAGGAACATATAGAATCATCATCACATCCATACATCATTATCATGTAAGCATATAAACCATCACATAGCATACAAAATAGAAATTAAATGCAATCATAATAAGAAATCCATCATAAATATCATATAAACACATATGGATCGCTAATCATCATTGCATGTCATATATAATCTAAAAATCATAATGTTGTAGAAATGATATCAACATATGAAGAGGTACATCATAAAAAATGTGGCAATATATCATAATGTCAATGTATACATCAAAGGTCTCAAATACAACAGATATGATCATGAAGCTATGAGGTGCTCCCCCTAGACCTCATTGGCCTCTCTAAGCTTCCTACACCACCACCTAATGTACCTGCACCTGTACCTGGGTATGGGCCTGGATCTCTATGTGGTGGTTGTGTCACACCCATACTTGTAATCTAAGAGTGGTTGTGTGTTGATCTAGACTGGACATAACTAACTCTTTGCTCTACAGGCACAATGACATGATATTGACCTTTGTAATACTCAGCCTCTTTGACAAATCGTGTGACCTTTCTCATCATATCACTTGTAGTTTTCTCCTTTGCCACTCTCTACAATTTGTCGGCTAAGGCCACTACCTGCTCACCCTGTTGTCTGGTTGCATCCCTCTCAATCGTCAAAGTAGTAACCTGTGTGTGTGCTAGCGCTAGTTCCTATGTTTGTGCCAGTACTTGTCTCAGAGCCTGTGCTAACAATGCCTGAACCTATGCTAGTTGACCCTACAGTGTCTGGACTTGCACCTGTAAAGCAAATATCTATGTCTGATGCTAATGCAAGGGTAGCCCAATTTGTAGATGTTGTTGTGTTGCAGCCACCAGGGACCTCCTTTGCCGATGAGGTACCTAACATCAAATTCTACATTGCCACCACCTCTGCCAGCACCATCACCACCACCACCTCTGTCGCCACCATCTCTGCTACCACCATCACCGCCATCCCCACCATATCCATCCCCATCTCCCCCATCACTGCTCTCTCCCTCCTCCTCCTCCTCATCTCCTCTGTCTCTCCTCCGCTTGGGTGCACATGGTGGTGCCCTCTCATCATCATCTAATAATGGAATGGGCTCATCTGGGCTCAATATCCATGGAAAAGGATGAGTGAATAAGTATTGATCATAGTCCTTTGAGAAGGCAACCTCTATGATCTCATGATGATACTCCCAAATCACCAGGTGCAATCCATAGTACTCCTGACAGGTAGCCTCGTAAGATAGCACAGGTCCCCACTCTGGTATATCTTGTCATCACTGTGCGTAATGCACCACTCCCTGGGGCATGCCATGTACCCTGTCGTACTGTCGATGTACTCTCCCCAGAAGGAATCTCTCAATGATAAAGGGTGTCCTTCCGATCAGATATTTGGCTATGCATGTTGAAAATGAAGGTAAAACTGTAGAATAATTTAGCTTAAAATTTGTAAATCATGTGTAAATGTAGATTCAATTTTAGTATTCTTTGTCACAATCTTTTATGTATGATTACTCTTGAATTAGATCAATTTTAATGTTGTAGAAAGTAGACAAAAGATTGATCGAAGAAGTATAAGACAAAATAGAAAGGACATGACATGTACATGGAGAAAACCCTTTCAGGTAAAAAACTCCACCAAAATTGTTCTTGCTTGTATTATTTAACCTTTCAATGAGTTACAATAATACTCATTCAATTCTCCTTGATATGCTTCTTTTGTCTTCAAGAAATCTTCTTCACAACCTGCAATATTTTCTCACAAAACTCTCTTATACAATTGTTGCAATAATAGACAATATTCTTGCTTACAAACTCGTAAGAGTTAACTTATATAATATCACAAAGCCTCTTGATAAAATCCATAGCTAGGGTTGCTAAGTTGAGTTCAAACATGCATGACAAAGTCAAACAATAGTCTCCCTCAAATTTGGGGCCCAACACTAAAGTGTTAACCTCGTAGATGTCAAAAATATCTTCTAAAAAGCTCATCCTCAAAGAAGGCGTCCAAAATGGGTCCCACTTAACTGAGCATCATAAATATATTTTCCATGCAATAGTTGTAACTCAAAGATGCCAACTTGAGCACCCAAGGTGGGCCCAAGTTAATCTTTGTTAACTGAAACACATCTATTACCAATTCATGCAAAACAATGTGCATGCATGATCCTCCATCTGTTCACTAAATGTATCAACCTGTTATCTATCCATGCAACTCAAGTCAACTAAGATTAACTAACATGCAACTGAAGATAACCGAAACATAACTGAACTGAACTGAATTGAACCGAACTAAACTAAATTGAACTTAATTGACCTAAACTGAATTGACCTAAACTGAATTGACCTAAACTGAATTGAACTGAACTAAACTGAGCTTAACTGAATTGAACTAAACTGAACTGAACTGAACCTCCTATTTTATAGGACCTCAACATGCATAAAATAAAAATCCCTATTTTCTAGGAACCTAAGATGCATTTATCAAGTGTACTCAATTCACCAACAAGTTAACTGAACCAAGGTGGATCCCACCTCCCATGTGGGTGCCCATGTGCTCCTATTTTGTAGAATCTCACTCCAAGG
Source organism: Sequoiadendron giganteum (assembly GCA_007115665.2). Taxonomy (NCBI): domain Eukaryota; kingdom Viridiplantae; phylum Streptophyta; class Pinopsida; order Cupressales; family Cupressaceae; genus Sequoiadendron; species Sequoiadendron giganteum. The sequence goes on from CM021110.1 coordinate 175,272,474, forward strand.
AGTCCCCACATGCTCCTAACACTTAGAAATAACTACAAATGTCAAATTAAATTTTTATTTCATTCCAAATTAATCTCTTCCTAATCCTAGAGTTGTGAAACCCATTCCAAGGACTTAGGAGATACATGAAATATGTTTAGAATGTAATTAAATGAAATCCTATTCCCCAAATTCTCCCACTTGACATTATCATTGCATTTATTCTAAACAAGGAATCATTTAATATAAATCAAGTATAGGACTCAAGGCCAATGGCCTTCCTGCACAAAGAGAACTTTTTTGTAGGAACTGGTTTCATAAGATAATCTGCAACATTGACCAAAGTGTCAACTTTCTCAATCAATACCTTTCCCAAGTCTTTGTAGTATCCATGAGCACCCACCAATCAATCCATGCCAACTTTAAATGCAACTTGCATAATCAAGAAGCTCCAAGGAAATGATTAATACTCAAAACCAAAAAAAAACTACAACCTCTCCAAATTTCATGAAGATAACCATATCCTACCAAAGCTCCCACATAACTGTAATATCAAGCTATACATGGAAACAAGATAAACATTAAAACCATCACTATCAAAAAATCCCACTGAAACATGTAACCAAGCCATCCATGACATCATGATAACCATCTCCTAATGAAGATCATCCATGGCCTCAACACAATCAAAGAATCTATTGTTAACTATACAACTCCCAAAAGGTCAAGTAAAACCATAATCTTTAAACCAAGAAGATCAAACTCAAGGTAACTATCCCCATAACTGGAAATCAACCCATAAACCATGTCATAACATCCCTCAAAATTAATCCTCCAAAACTAACTATCCATAGCTCAAGATCCATGTCTATGAAAGATAAAACATATAAACTCATGCTAAACCATCCTTAAATGAGTTTCCATAATCAACCATGAATCAAATCAATCTCATGAGAAATAAAACCATGAAAGATAAAACATCTTGAAAGATATAATGGGAAAATACCTCTCAAATAAAGAACTACCAAGTGTGTTGAACTCTCATCCAACCAAGGTGTAGGCTTCTCGGTCTTTACTGTTGAAAAAAATATTTTCTTACAAGTAACCATTCCAACATATATCTCTTACCATAAGAGAACTCAAGCCTCACCTATTTCTCCAAGTATCCATGAGGACCTGTAACCAACCAGTCCATGCCAAACTCCAAATGCAACACAACACCATCATGAAGTAATCAGGCAAATGATTAATGTACCCAATACAAAGATAACTACTACAATCAATTTCAAAGCTCCAATCATGAATTAGAAACATAAACATGGCATCCATGATCTAACCATCTCCTCCAAGGAGATCACATGCATCATAACATACATAAACATCCTAGTCTCAAGAGAAAAAGTACCATGCCAAACTCTAAATGAAACAAGAGTAAACCATGACATAACCACTCTAAACCAAGAAAACGTATCCCCAATCACATGAAGATAACCATACCAATGATGTATCCACATCACTGCCAATAACTCCCACTGAACCATGGTACCGAGTCACACATGGCATCGTAACTACCATCCTCTCCATGAAGATCACTCTGAAACATCAAGCAAAGAGTTATCAAAAACAATATTAGCTGAAATAAACAATGCATCATTACTGTCATCTAAGGATTCCTTTGTAGAAGAATCATAACTTTTTTTCTTGTTCTTACAATCCTTCTTCACATGTCCCAGTTTCCCACAGTTCCAACACTTTACCTTACTCTTACCATGGGTTTTAGACCATCCTTTGGACTTACCCTTTCCTTCCTTGTCTCCCTTTGGTTCCTTTTTCTCAAGCCTTCCTCTTATAAACAAGGTATCTTGGGATTCCTCTTTATACTTCCTCCTCATCTCCTCTGATAGGAGAGTAGGAATTATATTGTCCATCTTCGGATTTGCACCACTACCACTGATAGCAACAATTAGATTTTCCCAAGATTCTGGTAAAGATCAAAGTAACAAAATTCATTTATCTTCATCTTCTAGCTTTAGATCTATAGATGCTAACTAACTCATAATCAAATTAAAAGCATTTAAATGATGTGAAACAAAATCACCATCTTTCATCTTTAAAGAATCTAACTGTCTTTTTAGATACAGTTTATTAGTAAGACTTTTAGTTTGATAGATATCACCTATCCTCTTCCACAAATCAAATGCAGTCTTTTCATCTGAAACATTTAAGAGAACAACATCAACGAGACATAATCTTATGGCTCCTCTTGCCTTCTTATCAAGCTTAGCCCAATCCTCATCTGACATAGATGAAGGTGTCTTTGTCTTATTACTTAAACCTAACCACCGATCTCTCTCTTCAAGGAGATCTTTCATTTTTAGTTTCCACATTGCATACCCAGATCCATTGAACCTTTCAATATCTAAATGAGAAGTATAACCCATTGCAACACACTAATTTTCCAAATCAGCAATTTACACAATATTAAAAGCTCCCACTACATCCAAAAATCCTTCAAAATTTTAAGAGAAAGGCGTCCCAAACTCTACCCAACCTCTAGCTTTGATACCAAATGTTGAAAATGAATGTAAAATTATAGAATAATTTAGCTTAAAATTTGTAAATCCTATGTAAATGTAGATTCATAGTATTCTTTGTCACAATCTCCTGTGTACGATTAATCTTGAATTAGATCAATTTTAATGTTGTAGAAAGTAGACAAAAGATTGATAGAAGAAGTATAAGACAAAAATAGAAAGGACACCACATGTATGTGGAGAAAACCCTTTCGGGTAAAAAAATCCACCAGAATTGTTCTTTCTTGTATTATTTAACCTTTCAATGAGTTACAATAATATTGATTCAATTCTCTTTGATATGCTTCTTCTGTCTTCAAGAAATCTTCTTCACAACCTACAATATTTTCTCACAAAAATCTCTCATACAATTGTTGCAATAATAGACAATATTATTTCTTACAAACTCATAAGAGTTAACTTATATAATATCACAAAGCCTCTTGAGAAAATCCATGCCTAGGGTTACCAAGTTGAGTTCAAACATGCATGACAAAGTCAAACAACAGTCTCCCTCAAATTTGGTGCCCAACATTGAAGTGTTAACCTCGTAGATGTCAAAAATATCTTGTGCAAGCTCATCCTCAAAGAAGGCATCCAAAATGGGTCCCACTTAACTGAGCATCATAAATATCTTTTCTATGCAATAGTTGTAACTCAAAGATGCCAACTTGGGCGCCCAAGGTGGGCCCAAGTTAATCTTTGTTAACTGAAACACATTTGTTACCGATTCATGCAAAATAATGTGCATGCATGATCCTCTGTCTGTTAACTGAATGTATCAACTTTTTGTCTATCCATGCAACTCAATTCAATTAAGCTTAACTAACATGGAATTGAAGATAACTGAAACATAACTGAACTAAACTAAACTAAACTGAATTGAACTAAACTGAACTAAAATAAATTGAACTGAACTAAACCTCCTATTTTATAGGACCTCAACATGCATAAAACAAAAATCTCTATTTTCTAGGAACTTGAGATGCATTTATGAAGTGTACTCAATTCACCAACCAGCTAACTGAACCAAGGTGGATCCCACCTCCCATGTGGGTGCCCATGTGCTCCTATTTTGTAGGAGCTCACTCCAATGCGTCCCCACATGCTCCTAACACTTAGAAATAAATACAAATCTCAAATTAAATGTTTATTTCATTCCAAATTAATCTCTTCCTAATCCTAGAGTTGTGAAACCCATTCCAAGGACTTAGGAGATACATGAAATACATTTAGAATGTAATTAAATGGCATCATATTCCCAACAATGCACACATAAGGAATCTATGTATCATCCTCTGGCCACTGCTTACAATCAAGATATGGTCTCCATGTCACATAATATAAATCACCAAGCACTCTCCTCCAGTACTCCAATTTTCCCAACTTATGTTGGACAACTGGACCTATGTATCCATGAACGTATGGCCTCCTAGCTAGCCTCTGTCTCTCCGCAACTGGTCTCATGACAACTATATGCTCCCACACCCATATCTGTAATAATATCACTCCAACTGATAAAATGGATGCTCTAAGGTATACAAATTGGTGAAGATCATGATATAAATGTGCAAGCATGTAGGATCCCCAGGCATATCGAGTCTGATGTATGATTAAGCTCTCTAGTGTCTGACCCCATCCAACTGACAGTCCCTTTGACCTACGGTCGGGACATAAGAATGCACCAATGAATCCAACCAAAACACATGGAAATGTGGCATAGGAATCAACCGTATCCCGCCATGGGTGAACCCACAAAAGTGGTTTATAATTCAAATGAGGAAGGAAAACTTCCAAAAAATGCCCCCTAAAAAAAATCATTTTGAGGGGTTCGAGCGAACCCAAAAGGGGTTCATTCGAACCAGGATTCGATCGAACCCCTTTGAATGTGGAAACATGTGTTTTCCATTGTGGAAGGGGGTTCGCTCAAACCCCCCTTTTCCCACCTTCCCACCCTCTCTCACAAAAAACTTCCAAATTTTTGCCCTTCGAAGTGCAGGTTGAGGATGAAAATGGAGGAGACTTCACAGGCCCAACTAGAAGATGGTAGTCCTCAGAAAAAGCTATCCAACGAATATAATTTTAATATGTTTTGGTTGTATTATGTATGTGTTTTTTTAGTTTTACTAAACATAGGTTTTTCATTGAAAATTAAGCTCTTTGTTTTGGACATGTGGAAAAATAGAAAATTATCAAAATAAATTTTTTAAAAATATGTTCGTGCTGGGTATTGATGTCCTTGATTCATTAAAAAATAAAATTGAATTTTGATACATACAGAAAAAGTTATGTTGTATACAGTTTGCCTATGTCTAAATTGCAATTGGTTTAAATTTGAAACTTGATTAAGGAAAAAATATTCAATAAAAAAATATGAGACCAAATGAAAGAGCTAGATACCGTAGTTCCAAATCTAAATTTGAAAAAATAAGAATTTTATCCTTCATACAAAAAAAATTATGTTGTATACGGTGAGCATCACTTTTTAAAAATGTTGTTTTCTGAAAAAAAACTAGTTTTCATGGGAGATGGAAAAAGAAGTGCAATCTTATTCCAAAAATTTTGAAAAAAATATTTTTAGAATCTATAGACAAAATTTGATGAGACTCTAGTTTGGATCATCTTTAAATTTCTCACAGTTTAGCCACTATAGGTGCCCAAATGTGAATATTTAGTTAGAAATAATAATTTCATTGTCCAGTTTGACCAAAAATTGTAAACCACTATTGTGGGATCACCCCACGGGATCTCATAACCACAAATCTGGTCATCCTCGAAGACTCTCCTCAAGGCATTAGTCCCCCCTACTCAGTGACATCATATTCAACCAAATCTCCAACCACAAGAATCTGTAGAATCTAGTAGACGTCCTCTGGTGTCACGGTCCTCTCACTAGTGGGAAGTGAAAGGTGTTGTGGTCACTGTACCACCTCTTTGCTAGAGCTATCGAGAGTCCTCGATTAATCCTAATCTGGGGATATCTAGTAAGGAAGTCAACCCACACTGTCCAATCACATTTAGATCGGCCTAATCTAAATGTGGTATCAAATTCCAGGTCCTTGGGAAACACTCCCGCGACATCAAGATTGACGAAGGCTCCTATCATCATAACATATTGAACATCAACAATCAATCAATCAAACATCAGTCAACCTATCAATCTAATCATCTCTAATGAGACTTTGATCAAATCTTGCAAGCATCTGTCATGAGGTCAATTTTCATCATCCTATCATTGAATCTCACTTATCATGAGATAAATCATCATCTAATCTATCAACATCAAATCGAACGTTGACGTGATAAAAAAACATTAAAATTAGGGAGTTTAGTCAAAAAGTCATCAATCTGGCATGGATGCACTAAAAGAGTGTCTCAAAGCGCTAAAAACATGAATGCGCCAGAGAAATTCACCAATGCATCACAACAAGGTTTTAATGCGCCAAATCTATGAATGTGCCATTTAATTTCATCAATGCACCATTTCAGTGCTTCAATACGCCAAATCATCCTATGCACTAAATTTTTAATTGAATGCACTAAATCTTAACCTAAATGTGTTAAATTGCTACTTGCACTATTATAGTGACTCAATGCGCTATTTCATGCAATGTATGCGTTAAAAGTCCTGATGCACCACAGGGTAGGTGCATGGAAATGGGTAGTAATTCCATGGACACCCCCTAAAAAAATCTTTGGAAAACCATAACGTGAGCGCATTATAACGTGCTCACGTTATGGCTCGTTATGTCGAGCCTGAGGCTCGACAACTACAAACCAATAACACGAGCGCGTTATAATGCACTCACGTTATTGACTGTTAAAAGCAAAAAAATAAATGTAAATCTCTCATTCGGATTTTGACTGGTTTTTTTTGCAGCCCCGGCCAAAACCACCACAATTTCACGCTCACATTCTAGGAGGATAATTTCAACAAATTTCTTCACCAAAAATCCCTATTTCTTCACAACAATGGTGCCATGACGACGAGGAGCTGTGAGAGGTAAGGATTCTATGGTTTTTGTTTTGAATTAGTTAGTTTTAGGTTGAATTTGATATCTATTTGTTTGAATTTTTAGGAGATGCAAATCAACCTGAAAACCCTCAAAATCCTCAACAAGAAGACCAATCGAATCCTCAAGATCAAAATCAACCACAACATCAACCTCCTCCACCAATGACTCAACCCCCTTCTAGCACTCAACAAATTTAATGTGAAATTGAGAACAAAAAAAATAGAATTGAGGATTTGATCAGTAGGTTGAGTGATCCAAATGGTTCAATCGCAGAAAGAATAACCCTAGCAAATTCATTAAAAGATATGTTAAAAAATTCAGATTCAATTAGCAAATAAATAATTAGATGGCAAGATAGGAGGTAGGCGGCTATGGATTATTATGCAAATAAACTATCATACAAGGATGTGAAGGATTTAAAAATTACAAAAGGTGATTTGTGCTCATTATTCACCGACCCACGCACAAATCAAAATCTTACTCTCAATGCGAAGAGGTTTCCTATCCATTGGTGCCACCACCAAAAGATTGGGGACCAGTTTTATGATAGGTCGTACATGGTCTTCGATTACCCACCGTGCAACAATTGTGAGGTCCCACAATATTTCCCTAGGAAAGTATACAGTGAGTTCATATTGAAAAAAATCCCAAATTATTTTGATATGAGGGATTTCCAGGGGAGAGGTGGGGGGTTAGCTCAGGATAGACCTGGTGCATAGCCAGATCCTACGCGGCAAGGTAGACGAGCTCTTGCTAGGCCACCTTGTGAGCACATTGTTATGCCTTCTATCGTGAAGGAAAGTGTTGACATAGAGACATTGCAGGCAATCAACACTTTGACCCAGAGTGTCATCCATCATACTAGCCCTATTCTACAACGCCATCTAGGGGAGTCTTCGAGTGGTGGCCTTCGAACACATGTGTGTCAATCTTGCGAGGCTACTTGTTCATATGACCCCACCAACACTCAGGAGACTGGTACGCAGGATCCGTCTGCAACTATGGAGATGGAGAGGGCAGCTGACATTTTGCATGAGGCATATGGCATTGATAGTCAGGTGAAAGTTAGTGCATGTGTTCATTGAATTTAATTTATTAAATTTTGATTTTGAAATGCAAGATTAACTAAAAATGTTTTATGATTTTAATAAAATTGCAGGGTCACAGTGTTGAGACTGGATACATCAGCCCCCCACCAACCTATTTCTACAGTTACCTATCGCTAGGGTATGTAACTAGTAAAAAATTATAAATTTATTGCATGTTAATTGCATTGTTTTACAAATGGTAATTTAATATGCGATTTTGGATGTCGAACATACTAATATTGGAGGTTTTGATGGAACACTTCCCAGTGGTGGTGGATTTACTCAAACCTTCACGCAAGTAATAGAATAAAGAGCTTAACTAATGAATCAAGTACTTAATGGATTTGTGTAGTTTATATGCACATCGTTGATTACGTTGAATATTTTGTTGTTTTATTTTCAGTTGTTGCGAGATGATACACCTCCAAATGTGATGAGGACAATGGATATTGGTGTGACATCTACTATACAATCCTCGATGGCTCTGACAGAAGAGGTATGAGGAAAATTAGTAAATTTCAATTTACATTTGTTGTTATAGATGTTAGTTAGTGAAAAATCAAACCATTATTGATTCGCGTAGTTTAATTTCTATTTGTATGGTTTATACAGGGTTTGATCATGCCTGAGCATGGGCGTGAGGATATTTACCTCATGGAGAGAGATCGTGAGATGGCTGTAAGTGATTATTTTGTCAAATATATCATTTTTTATAATGTAATTTCTATATATTCATGTCTTTACTTCTTATTGTAACAGTTAAAACTTCACCATGAACTAAACCCTAGGAGGAGTAGTAGGAGCACTCCACGACTACAACAAAAATGAGTGACAAACCTATCGCCATTTGAGCAAAAAGGAAAAGGAAAGATTTTATTTCCAGGGCATGGAGAGCAATGACTTTTGATTCCAGAGTCCTTTGTTTTATGCCTACATTGCAGTTTTGTACATATTTTTTATTGGACATATTTGACATTGTATGCTTATATGGCTATTTTGTACATATATTTCATACTTATATCGACATATATTGATGTATGTCTACATGGCTATCTGGTTAATACAAATATCTTTTATCGATGCCTATCCATATTTGCATTCTAAATTGATGGTTCAATAGTTATGAGTTACGTGTACTCAAGGTAATTTCTATGTTAATACAAATATCTTTTATCGATGCTTATACTTATGTGATTGATGTATGTTTGTGTATGGGATCATAGTAATTTGTATTTGATGATGCTATTGTGTCTTTAAGGTTTATTTATTAAAGGGTGCATGAAACAAGTTTTAAATCCTTAAAAATATTTGAATTTCTTAGGTTTTTCTATTTGTCAAGTCTGGGCTCCAAGCCCGAGTCCAAGTCAAAAATTGGCTTGTCAAGTCTGAGGCGAGTCCAAGTCTTGTAACACTAGTGTGAACACATCGAGGAATAATGTATATGCCGATGAAGAGAGAACCCATCCTTGTTTCCAAACAAACCATGGTATAGATATGGGTGGTCGAGATAAAACATCACTCTTCTGGATAGTTTGAACCATAATCTTTCATGGCTGCAAACACACCTTCATTATGTGTGTTCTTGATCCTACTAAAGAAATGGTGGAGCATGTTGTAGATCAAATATTGCAACCCTAAGCCCATAAGAAGGTTACTTGTCCTGATTTCCGCAAATGTATTTAAGATGTTCATCCTTCTTGAGTAATGCCAACCATTATCATGGGTTGCCATGCTTCTAATGGAAAGTCAATTTGTTGCAATACCCAAAGGCTAGCAAGTTCATTCACTCTAATACCACTGTAATGACTTGAGCTCTAGATCAATAGATTTTTGATTTATTTCTTATTGGATTGACAAAGGTTGTCATCCAATATTATTAAGATAGATAACAGAGTCCCCAAATTATAAATGAAATAAATTCTGAATATGAAATCTAATTCAAATATTAATTTGATAATGGAAATTTGATAAACAAAATATAATAGTTTTTTATAATTAATCAATTAAAATCATGTGCTAGCTTTGAATATAAATCTTCCTATCATTGATATATAGGTCTTGATAATTGGGATGCCTTTCTTGATCGATACTTTGTACTCATGCATCTAACTTTGAGTCCTTTCCGGATTATATGCTTGAAACGTATACTCCCATATTATAATTTTTTTCTCATATAGACCAATCCCACACTAGGTAATTCAATAATAAAAATAAGTCCACAAATTGATTACCTCGATCTTCCCTTATTCTATTTTATACTCGAAAACTACACAATTGAATCCTAATAGCAATATCACAATTTGACACATTGTAGAAAATACCTCGTACTTATCAATTGATGAGCTAAAGGGGCTCTATAATGAATGTTTCATAAGGCACAACACTTGCTGAAGGTTTTGCAAATGGGGTTGCAAGCTAACCGGGCTTAACCTTGGGGAAAAAACTTTGTGGTTAAGTGCTTGAGCTGGAGTAGTACTGGGATGGGTGACCTCCTGGGAAGGCCTAGTGCCTCACCTTTGTGAGCATCACCTACATGCAATGAGTGCTAAGTGGGCCATTCATTATCATGAGAGATGGGTTCTTGTGAACTCAACCCTCTTTCAATCCATGTCAGCCTTGGGACCGTACAGGAAGCTAGAGGTCGTACCAAGTACGGGATTAACAAGTTTGTATAAGAAATCTAAAAAACAAAGAACAGTGTGAATAATTCTTATCTTATCTTCTCCAAAAGTTCATCAACAACCTCCATTCGAGCCTCTCAAGGCTTTACATAGTGTTTTACACCCTTGTCTAACTGATCCACGCCCTCAACTAACTAAAAACCAACTTTCAAAACAAGTAACCATTGCATTTCAAATTTGTTACTTTAAGCAACTTACAAATTTGCAACTTTAGAATCCTCCAACCTAAGGGATCGATCCGGTGGAACATAGCTCAAAGTGATTCCACGTGTTTCAGTGCGAAAGAGGACCGGGCCTAGCATAAACATACCTATTTGGACGTATTGGAATAGTCCACTTGGTCACACAAGTTGCAGAACGAAAGTTGCACCACTTTGCAACTTTGCATTGCTTGCATTTGATGCTTTTTCCATCAAGTGAAAATCCGCCACCATGGGAAAACCACTCCGAGATAGCCAAAACCGAGAGAGTTTTTTGTAGAGAGGCTCAATGTGATCCTATAGGATTAGACGAAAAGTTTCTAAGCATCACGATATCCAATTAATCGCATGTCGAAGTTTGCATCCATTTTGCACTTTAGACCATTAAGGGATCGATCCGGTGGAACGTAGCTCAGAGAGATTCCACATGTTTCAGTGGGAAAAAATGCCATGCCTAGCATAAACATACCTATTCGGACACATTGGAACAGTTAGTTTGGTCATATGAGTTGTAGAGCGAAAGTTGCACCACTTTGCAACTTTGCACAACTTGAATTTGACACTTTTTCCATCAACTAAAAATCCACCGCCATGAGAAAACCACTCCGAGATAGCCAAAACCAAGAGAGGTTTTTCTAGAGGGGCCCAATGCCTTCTTGTAGGATCAGATGAAAAGTTTCTAAGCGTAACAGTATCCAAGTAATAGCATGTTGAATTTTGCAGCCATTTTGCACTTTGGACCCTTCAGGGATCGATCCGGTGAAACATAGCTCAAAGTGATTCCACATGTTTCAGTGTGAAAGAGGACCATGCATAGCGTAAAAATACCTATTCGAACATGTTGGAATAGTCTGCTTGGTCACACAAGTTGCAGAACGAAAGTTGCACCACTTTGCAACTTTGCACTGCTTGCATTTGATGCTTTTTCCATCAAGTGAAAATATGCCACCACGAGAAAATCACTCCAAGATAGCCAAAACCGAGACAGGTTTTTGTAGAGGGGCTCAATTTTATCTTGTAGGATTAGACGAGAAGTTTCTAAGACTCATGATATCCAAGTAATAACATATTGAAGTTTGCAACCATTTTGCACTTTGGACCCTTAAGGGATCGATCCGATGGAATGTAGCTCAGAGCGATTCCACGTGTTTCAGCGTGAAACAAGACCATGCCTAGTATAAACATACCTATTTGGATGCATTGGAACAGTTAGTTTGGTCATACGAGTTGCAGGGTGAAAGTTGCACCACTTTGCAGCTTTAAACAGCTTGAATTTTACACTTTTTCCATCAAGTGAAAATCCGCCGCAATGAAAAAACCACTCCGAGATAGCCAAAACCAAGAGAAATTTTTCTCGAGGAGCCCAATGCCTTCCTGTAGGATTAGATGAGAAGTTTCTAAGTGTAACGGTATCCAATTAATAGCATGTTGAAGTTTGCAGCCATTTTGCACTTTGGACCCTTCAGGGATTGATCCAGTGGAACATAGCTCAGAACGATTCCATGTGTTTCAGTGCAAAAGAGGACCATGCCTACCGTAAACATACTTATTTAGATGTGTTGGAATGTTCCACTTGGTCACACAAGTTGTAGAACGAAAGTTGCACCACTTTGCAACTTTGCACTGCTTGTATTTGATGCTTTTTCCATCAAGTGAAAATCTGCCACCACGAGAAAATCACTCCGAGATAGCCAAAACCGAGAGAGGTTTTTGTAGAGGGGCTCAATGCGATCCTTTAGGATCAGATGAGAAGTTTCTAAGCATCATGATATCCAAGTAATAGAATGCTAAAGTTTGCAGCCATTTTGCACTTTGGACCCTTAAGGGATCGATCTGGTGGAACATAACTCAGAGCGATTCTATGTGTTTCAGTGCGAAAGAGGACCATGCATAATATAAACATACCTATTCGGATGTGTTGGAACAATCCTCTTGGTCACACGAGTTGCAGAAAAAAAGTTGCAAATTGTTTACATGACCTTTATATGACCTTTTCACATTGTTTACATTTCAAAATTCAAAGTTTGCAAATTTTCCTATTCAACACATTTATAGAACAAGGTGCTACTACACCAAACATGAAATCAAACCTTACAATATTTGAGTATATCTCATTATGTAATTAAATCTTATTACAATGCCTCTGGCACTTCGTTCTCTCAGATCTTTTACAATGTCACTCATACATTCAAGATTATCTTTAAATGTCTACATCATAGGTGCTCATTATGAAGTTAACTTCAAATGAGTAACTTGATATTCCCTCGCTAAGCTTCAAATGCTCTCTTATAATGGCTTGAAATCAAAATTGAGATTTGTCAAAATCATCAAAATAAGTATGTTGCATTGCTTTTTTGGCTGAGATTCTCTTTGATGACTCTTAAATTCGCATTTTTTGCAATGAAAGATCAATCAACCCTTAGTAGTTTACTTTAAAATACACAAAGTAAAAGAGAAAAAGAAAGAGAATCCAAAATGGAAATGCAATAAAAATAGATGGAAGGCACTTACAGATGTTGTATGCAGGCATCAAAATAAGGATGTTGCATTGCTTTTCTGGTTGACATTCTCTTGGATGGCTCATATATTTACATTTTTTGCAAGGGGACACCAATCACTGTAAAAGAAGATGATAGCATTGGCATCGAACAAATTAATATGCATACAAGTATAAATTAATAAGAACCAATGTGCATATACTTACAAATTAATCCAACGAACCATATGGGTCTGCTCTACTCTTTATTGTGTCAAGTATTGCCTCATGGTTAGACTCACGGACCTTCCATAACGTCTTGTTCAAAGGTCTACCCCCATATTTGGTCAAATGAACATTGGATGCCATGAAGAGGTTCGAGTAATGAAGAATCTTATGATGCATGTCAAAGTCCTAAAATAGCCAATGTTTAACACTTGAATGTGGGTACCTTTTAAGCCATGTTCCAGTAACCACAAATGAGCTTGTAGGGTATTCAATGTTTTCTCCATCTATAATTGGGGCCTCCAAAAAAAATTTGGTCTCAACACAACGACACAAGTAATAGTTTTTTTCCCTCTTCATTGTCTTCATCTGAAATAACTGCATAAACATGCCCTGCATTGATATGTGCAAAAAATCTCTTGAAATTTGTCAACATTACGAATACAGTACAAAGTAAGATAACGATATGGAATTTCAACAACTAAGAAATTAGATATATTACCTGGTTGAACTAGATCTGATATGTTGTCAAAGTCGACCAATGATTCCATCTGTGTCAGTTCCAATGCCGTCGGAGGGCGATACGTGTGAAGTGGGCTAAGATAACTTATGAACCATTTGTTAAACCACTCCCTTGACTCACAATCATTCTAGGCTTGCATTATACATGAAGAACAAAAGCATGCAATCTTTTGTGTATCGATACTCCATGAACCTACATTTGAGCTAAGGAAAGAGTGTACCTCACTCGATCCTATTAGTGTACAATAGTCTTCATATGGTGCAATGTTAGTATCATCCATCAACCAAAAAAATCTACGAACTGAAGACATACCTTCATTACTTGGACCCATCAAAGCATTACACCACTCGACGATTGATTTTGCATCTGTCAACTTTGCATTGTCTTTATACTTTAACTCTTCTCGTGCTAATGCTCTTTTCACGCATGCTCCTGCACCATCATGCTCACCCTTTCCATGTCCATCCTCACAAAATTTCCACATATGTTGAACACCTATAATGACATGCATCCTACACAACCTGTAGAACATGCGCGAGTTCTTGAACTGTGCTGAACAGTTATCAGACCATATTATATGTTGATCGTATTCTATGCCCCTCTGAGCCAAACCACTGTAGAACATTTGGAAACAACCTTGCACGAACTCTGGAGAATGTGTGTGATCATCACTAATGTAAAAGAGGTACTCCCTCAATACCTTCCTTTGCTCATCTGTACTATCAGATGCATGAATGAATGCTATGTGCACAAATATCAAAACTTGTGTGGAGTTGTAATACTGTGACTGCACCTCATGTTGTGGCTGTAGAGTGTAGTTCTCTGCAAAGTCAACCATAGATACTATTCTTCCAATTGGAAAGGTGTCCTTGCATAGCTTGTACTGTGTGTCCAACCATCAGGCTCTATGGGTATGCATTGCATACTCAGACAATATATTGTCACGAAATGTGGTCATAAATTGGTACACTGGAATCTTCTCAATAACCAAATCACACCTTTTTTCTTGAGACCCATCTTTTGTAGCATATGCCACTATTTTATACTTCTCGAACTCTACTAGTTTTTGTCCCACCTCATCTGTGCTTTCCATATGTTGACATACTGGCATACGCTGGAAGCCACTGCAACGCTCACATGAACCATCCAAGCATGTTGTCCTATAGAATATCTGGCCATCCTTTATTTCACATTTTTTTTTTTATAAAAACTCTCTTGAAGATTTTGGTGGGGTTTCTATGCCACAATCCTACAAAACATCGTTAGTATGCAAATCTAAACATATAGAACCATAAACATCATAATGGTTAGAAAATTCAATATGTAGTCTACAACAACAAGTAGTGCATGTATGATTTATCTTGACATAAAAAGGTTTAAGTAGTTCAAAAAATCTTTGAGAAATACTAATTTGAGGATAATCATTTTCAAATTTCCGAAAAAATTGGGTTTGAGTCATATCCAAAAAATGATTTGGATGTGGCTCACGATTCCGACTACTGATTCTCCTTTTTACCACATCCCTTTGATTTCGAGATGGCCTTGTGTTATTCTCCCAATACTCTTCAATTAGTGTTCTCAAGGATTCGACAACTTCTTTATCTTTTCGTGACAGTCTCCCCAAGAATGCCCATAATTCATTTGTATCATTGCCCTCAATTCTTCGCTGCCTTTGAATGGCTCTTGATAAATTTTTTCTACTAATTCCCATTTGTTTACTAGTATTTTTAATTAGGTGAGCTCTCTTTGTTTGACAACTTACCAAAGTCGATGTAATGACACGTCGGATGAAATTACTATCCTTTGAGCATGAGGTCTTATCCACACTCTCATAAGCATCCATTAGATTCTTCACAATAGTGTCTTCACTTGATGCATTCGATGTTCTCAACCCAAGAGTCTTCATGATGTTCCTATACTTTACACCCCACATCATTTCAACAAATAGTTGACATCTTACAGTCTCATTTAGCCTTTCAAAGAATCATTCCCAAATCTTATCAACATATCTTCTACAAGTGCGTGTTGAAATATTACCTTCCATGTGCTGCAAAATCTCATCATCAATATTAATCAAATACTTTGGCTTTCTACGCAAAATTCTTGATGGTGTTCTCCTAGGTACATACATCTCAACATTAGGAATTTCATCAATATTTAATTGAGGTGGGCTAGATTGCATACCTTTGATCGAGGGTGGAGAAGAAGACATACCTTGAGGTTCACATGGGGATGATGGCATACCTTCTTCGTCAATTTCGAGTGATGATGTACTCTCAACTTGAGATGTGTTGGATGGTGTCTAACAATATTCACTTGTGGTACATGGTGTCCCTCCATATTCACTTGCAGTAGATGGTGTCCATCCATATTCACTTGTGCTAGATGGTGTCCCTCCATATTCGCTTGTGCTTAATGGTGTCCCTTCATATTCACTTGTCATAGAGGGTGTGTCTCCAACTACGGTATCTGAATCTGTCTTACAACAATGATTTCGCATTCATGCTTGTTGTGTTGCCAATTCCCATTCTCTTTTTGACGGTTGAGGTTCCTCTACAATCGGGTTGTTTTCATCAATCGTTTCCAATTTCTTCTTTCCACGATATGCTGCCACCCGAACTCTCTCCTTTTCTTTCAAGGTTTTGTTCTCTTCGTCTGTTAGTTTCCTCTTTGTCTTTTTCTTCGGCATGGCGAATAATTTTATCTATACCATGGTAATGAGATGAATACTAGTTCCTAAAAAATGTATCCATTCAAGTTAATTGAAAAATATGTCATTGAAGGCTTCATTTAAATAATGCTTACAATCATCATGTACAAAAGTTAACCTAGCATGTAGACAAATGTGTACAAACTATGGAAGCACTAGGCTGGCCAGAGCACATTTCTAACTAAAAGTGAATAACCATGATGGTGATTCTGAAAACTAATGAGTGAATGGCATTGTGAGTGTTTGATAAGTTTGTGGTGTAGGAGCGTCTTGACAATCCATGCTTCCATTTTGAAATTTGATTCAATTTTGGGTATCTTCATGTTGTAAGAGGGTCATTAAAGACATTTTCCATGTACTGGTTATATGAGCTTTCAAAGGCACGTTGTTTGTTATTTATAGGCATTGGGGGGAGTTGGTTGTCATTGAAAAAGGTTTAAACAACCTTCATTGGCTCGACAATACGTTTGAAGGGAGCAATTGACAATTTTTTGAAATTGCTCATTTGAAGCCAGTCAAGGGTTTGAGTAGGATTTAATTATGAAATGACCATCCCACCTACTATTATGACTTGTTTCTCGATGGGATGTCATGTACATTGTTAGAGTATGGTCTTATATTGTTGAACATGCCTTGGAATGAAACTAATGACAATAGGACGGGGTTCTTAGGGTGAAACAAGCACTTTTCCATGAGAATTTGAGGAACCAAGGAGTTATTTTGAAAAAGTATTGAAGGAGTGGTCTATGTAATGAATATTTTTGACCTTGTGCAGGGTATTTTGAAGATGTTTGATGCTTTGGAATGGTCTGGGAAGGCCCGGGTCTAGGAGTTTCTATAAACCCTTCCTCTTTGCATTGAAAAATGGGGGTTGTTGTATTGGAAGCCTAGTTGAGCGAGTAAGGTCCTAAGACCTAGAAAATATCTTGTTTTTAGACCTAATTAAATATTTTTTTGGGTTTGGAAGTCTGGTGTGAGGATCTAAGGGTAGTTCCTTTGTAAAATTGACCTACTTAGAGGCCTAAAATAGTGAAAAGGTTAGTTTTCTTAAAGTTGTCCCAAAGAAGTCATGTGATGGGTTAAGGTATGTCTTGGAACTTTTAAATGGGTGCTAGAATCATTCTTTTATTTTCCTGGTGTTTTGGAAAGTTTTGGAGTTAAGTGCCCAAAACTAGTTTTGCACAGTAACTAGATTCCAAGGGTGAAATGTGGGAAATAGTGTTTATGTTTGTTGTGCAGCTTAGAGGAGTGTTGGGATTGGTCCATTAGGCCTTTTAAATCTTGTTAGATGCCTTGGTTTGGGAGATACATGTGACATTTTTCAGATGCTTGGCTACTAGTAATGTGGATAGTGAACAAAGGAACTAAGTTTGTGTGTAAGGGCATACTCCTGAAAGGTTTCATTTTTGTTATACTAACTCAAAAAAATATTTATTAAGAAAAGAATGGTTTGGTTGTGCCTTAAGAATTATAGTTTGTGTTTGTAAACAATGGTGCCATTATGGAAGATTTAAGACAACTTGTGAATGATATAATCATTGGTTGATGTTTTGAGGAACCTAGTTGATTGTAATTAGTTATTTTCAAGGTGTTTTGAAGGTCCTTAAAAGGAATTGGGAACTCTTAATGCTAATTTGATTATACAAATCAAATGTTTTGTGAAGGGAAATATAGTTGAATAAGTGTGTCAAGAAAGGTGTTGATTTCTTCCTTTGTACTGCATCAGTTTGTGTAGAGGTATTGGAAGGTGTTTGGACCTTTCGAAGGAGTGGGAGAGGCTTGGATTTGTATTAAAGGATGAATTTTGGTGAATGGTTGTGAGTTTCTAATCAACTTTATGCTATGTTACAATCAAATTTATGATGGTTAAACTATTTTTTTGAGTCTGAGAAAGAGTTGAAACCAAGCTCTAATGTTTTGATGAAAAGATGATTGAGTTTGTTTGTTGATCTTCTTCAATTTAATTTAGGGTTAGAAGTACCCTTGATGATTTGTGGATCTTGGTAGATGTTCTGCATCAAGTTTAAAATAGTAATTGGCAAGTATATATAATTGTGTATATAATGGTAATTTAAAATGTGCATTGACAACCTAAGGTTATAATGACAAACAAAAATGAAAGCAAGCCATAATAGAATGAAAGAAAATTTGTAAAGACTTCACATACCTAAAAAACCAGACTTTCAAATGGAGGAGTTCAACCCAATTATGTAGCCTTAGCTTCTTCTTTCTTCAAAATCCACAACAACTTGACTTGTTCAAAAGCTTTTTCCCCTCCAAACTTCAATTGTATATAAGTTTTCAATGGAATTCAAACTTCAATTGATATTATATGTCTTTCAACATGGAAACTCTTCTATTTCATGCAAAGGTGGTAGAAAGATCATGGAAAAGGTGATGGAATTGAAAAACATGCTTGCACACTTCACAACATCATCAAAAATCCATTTTTTATCGGAGCATGCATAGAACCAAGGGAATATGAAGACTGTGGGCCTTGAAATCATGGGTATATAGAGTTTTTTACCGTTTTAGTGGAGTACAACACACGCTCACGTTATAACGCGAGTGTGTTATGTGAAATATGGTTTTATTTGTATATTTCTTTTCTCCCTCTTTGTCTTTACTCTCTATCCTAATTCTATAGTTGTCCCCTGCACACTTATAGTAGAGGAGATAGAGGTGAGTGTGTGTGTGTGTGTGTGTGTGTGTGTGTGTGTGTGAGAGAGAGAGAGAGAGAGAGAGAGAGAGAGGGAGAGAGGGAGGGAGAGGCAAAGGGTTAGAAATAGAAAGTGGGAGACATGGAGGTATATAGGGAGGGAGAGAGGGGGAGAGTGGGAGAAAGAGAGAGAGGGAGAGAAAAAGGGAGAGAGGGAGGGAGAGGGAGTGGGAGAGAAATATGGAGAGAGGGAGGGAGAGGGAGAGGGAGAGGGAGAGGGGGAGAAAGAGAGAGGAGAAAGAGGGAGAGAGGGAGGGAAGAGGGAGAGGGGAGAGAAAGAGATAGTGGGAGAGAGTGGGAGAGAGAGATGAGAGATAGGGAGAGAGTGGGAGAGTGGGAGAGGGGGAGAAAGAGAGAGAGAGAGAGGGAGAGAGGGAGGGAGAGGGAGAGGGGGAGAAAGAGATAGTGGGAGGAAGATGGAGGGAGAGGGAGAGGGAGAGGGAGAGGGAGAGGGTTAGAAATAGAAAGTGGGAGACATGGAGATAGATAGGGAGGGAGAGACGGGTAGAGTGGGAGAAAGAGAGAGTGGGAGAGAAAAATGGAGAGAGGGAGGGAGAGGGAGTGGGAGAGAAAGATGGAGAGAGGGAGGGAGAGGCAGAGGGGGAGAAAGAGAGAGTGGGAGAGAAAGAGGGAAAGAGGGAGGGAGAGGGAGAGGGGGAGAGATGGAGATAGAGAGGGGGGAGTGGGAGAAAGAGAGAGTGGGAGATAGAGAGGGAGGGAGAGAGGGGGAAGAGTGGGAGATAGAGAGGGAGGGAGAGAGGGGGAAGAGTGGGAGATGGTAGATAATTCTCCTTCAACCCTAATCCCTCTACCCCTATACTCTCTTAATCCTTGAACCCTCAACCCTTAAACCCTAATCCCTCAACCCCTATACCCTCTTAATCCCTCAACCCTCAATCCTCAACCCTCAAAATTTAATCCCTCAACCCATATACCCTCTGAATCCCTCAACCATCAACCCTTAAACCCTAATCCATCAACCCCTATAACCTCTACCATATAACCTATTAATCCCTCATCCCTAAAATCTAAACACTTAAACCCTAACTTGTAAACCCTCTAACCTCTACCGTCAATCGTCTACCCTCTACCCTCAACCCTAATCCCCCAACCCTTAAACCCACTTAGTAAACTCTCTACCCTAATCCCTCAACCCTCTCGACTCTTAAACCCTCAACCCTTAAACACTCAACCCTCAACCCTCAACCCTAACCCCTTAAACCCTAAACTGTTAAACCCTCTACCCTCAACCCCTATACCCTCTTAATCCCTCAACCCTCAACCCTCAACCCTCAAACCCTAATCCCCAACCCCTATACCCTCTTAATCCCTCAACCCTATACCCTCTTAATCCCTCTTAATCCCTCAACCCTCAACCCTCAACCCTTAAACCCTCCCTCAAATACCCTCTTAATCCCTCCCTTCAACCCTAATCCCTCTACCCCTATACCCTCTTAATCCTTGAACCCTCAACCCTCAACCCTTAAACCCTAATCCCTCAACCCCTATACCCTCTTAATCCATCAACCCTCAACCCTCAACCCTTAAACTTTAATCCCTCAACCCCTATACCCTAAGAATCCCTCAACCATCAACCCTTAAACCCTAATCCATCAACCCCTATAACTTGTACCCTATAACCTATTAATCCCTCATCCCTAAAATCTAAACCCTTAAACCCTAACCCGTAAACCCTCTACCCTCTACCGTCAATCCTCTACCCTCTACCCTCAACCCTAATCCCCCAACCCTTAAACCCACTTAGTAAACTCTCTACCCTAATCCCTCAACCCTCTTGACTCTTAAACCCTCAACCCTTAAACCCTTAAACACTCAACCCTAAATCCTCGACCCTCAACCCTAACCCCTTAAACCCTGAATTGTTAAACCCTCTACCCTCAACCCTTATACTGTGAAATCCAAGAAAAATATCTACCCTAATCCCTAAACCCTCAACCCTTAATCTCTCAACCCTTATAACCTCTATCCTATATATTGGACCCTCGACCCTATACCTTAAACCCTCAATCTTCAACCCTCAACCCTTAAACCCTCTACCTTTTACCCTATACATTAAACACTCAACCCTCAATTCTCAACCCTCAACCCTTAATCCCTCAACCCTCAATCCTTAAACTCTAAACCCTCTACCCCTTACATTGGACCCTGAACCTAATCCTTCAACCATATACCCTCAAACCTATACCCTAAACCCTCTACCCTCAACCAAGTAAACCCTTAACCCCAAACCCTTCAACCCTAAACCCTTAAAACTTCTACCCTATACCCTTAACCAAATACCCTCTACCATCGACCCTATTCCCTCAACCCTCAAACCTTAAACCCTAATACCCTAGAAACCATCAACCCTATAAATCCTCCACCCTAATCCCTCAACCCTGTACCCTCAAACCCTATCACTTTCTCTCTATCTATACATCTCACCTCTCCCTCCTTCCCTCCCTCCTACCCTCTCTAATTGTCTCTATCTATTGTCTCCCTCTTTTTGCGTACCTCTCGTTCAATCAATCCCTACCACCCTCTCTCACTCCCTCTATCCATCTCTCTTTATGTCCCTCCCACTCTATCCCACTCTCTCCCACTACCTCTCTCTCCCTCTCTCTCATGTCTCTCCTTCCCACACCCTCTCTCTCTCAAGTCTCTCCCTCTGGCAACCTACCTAGGTAACTCTCTCTTTTTCTCTCTCCCCTCTCTCTATCTATCCCTCCAACCTTGCCTAGATAAGTCCCTCTCACTCCACCCCCCTTTCTCTACCTCTATCAAGTCACTCCCTCTCACACCCTCTCCCTCTCTCAGGTCTCTCACTCACACTCCCTCTCACTACCTATCTCTCAAGTCTCTCCCTTTGGCACCCTACCTACATAAACTCTCTCTTTCTCTCTGTCTCTCTCTCCCCCCCTCTCTCTCCCTCTCCCTCAATTCTCTCTCTCCCACCCCCCTCTCTCTCTCTCCCCCTCTCTCCCTCGCTCTATCCCTCCCACCCCACCTAGCTAAGTCCCCCTCACTCTAACCCCTTCTCTCCCACTCCCTCTCTCTTAAACTCTCACTTCCACCCCCTCTCCATCTCTCTAGATTCTCTCTCTCTCTCTAAATTCTCCCTCCATCTAAAGACATACATAAATTCATACATACAAGCATAATACATATAATCTTACATCCATACAAGCATACATACATACATGTACATAAAAACATACAAATATATTAGCATATATTCAATATATTGGAATTTAACATAAAGGAGGACATAACACAAGTGCGTTATGTCCTAGTTGACATGTTCCCCGCAGAAGCAAAAACCATGTGAAAAGTGAGACATAACGCGCTCACGTTATATCTTGCTTTGAGAATTCATGAGCCTTAGGCTTGGTATTTGCCTTGGAATACCAACCCAAAGGCTTGGAGGGCATTCCCAATGACCAGAGACATGTTTTTAAAAATTCCACCATATTTCTCATAATCGAGTTCGTGCTCACCGTCAAGATTGCACGTGGTTCAATATCGAAAAAATCGAACACATGGATAATGTTGGGTTATCTCTTAGATATCCAACGATGTAATTCTTTTCACTTTCTGAAAATGTTAAGTCTTTCATCCATAATTTATTTTATCTGTATGTCTTTTTTTTGCCAAAAAGCAGTGTTTGGTATTTTTTTTGTTATAAATTAACCGTTCATCAATTTTTCAAATAAGTTACATTTTTAGAAACTAGAGTCCATTCTACAAAATTAAAATAAAAAAATAAAAAAAATCAATTAGTTTCCGAAATTTGTAGGGGTAGCACGACCAAAATTATATTTTCAGGAAATGTCCACTTTGCAAATTAGTAAAAAATCAAATATTCATTAAAAAATTATCAGAAAAATCATGCATCAACTACATACTGTTAGCTAACTTTTGACGGTTGCGATTTTAAAAATACTAAAAAAAAGTTCACCATACGAGGGTCGTACAAGAGTTTCTATGTCATGTTTTTCTGACAAAAACAACACCAATTTGTGTACATCCCTCGTTTGAACCCCTTAATCTCAACCATTTTCAAAATAAATTAGTAGTTTAGAAAGTAGACTCGGAGCACTTGAATCCTTCTTTTTGTTCCATCTCAAAATTTTGAGTCTAAGTATCCTCAATTTCACATTCAAGGTCAGTATTTCCTGATTTCAGAAAAAAAGTTGTCCACTTAAGTCCCCTTTTTGGGAACCATCTTGGTGCACTTACCCCACAACATTAACCTATGTGCTAAAAACCTAACCCTATGTGCTAAAAATTTGGATGTGCTATTATAGTCTATCTATGTGCCACTTTGGCAACCTAATGCACTAAAACATAAAAAACAGTTTTGAAACGTGAAAAATGAAAAAATATCTAAATGCACAAATCATGAGGAGGTTTTTTGGGGTACGTACCAAAGGTCCATACGTTGTCAGGCGGTTGTGACGTCGCACGTGCTTGAATCGATGTGTCTGAATGGGAATCACCAGCTTTCTCAAAGTTGCTCAAAATCACTCACTCTCTCAAATTTTCAAACTCACAAATGCACAAATGATTTCCAAACCACCTTTTTTTACCTTTTAAAGGGCAATTAAATGGGATTTTTATGGGATTGATTTATTTATTTTCCAAATGGGGCTCAATTAATCAACAGGGATAGATTTCATTATTATTTTCGGGATATAAATCATTGAAATGCATTGAAAATTTCAAAATCATCAAATCATCAAAAAAAATCAAAATTTCAATTTTTTTTTTGAAAATTTTAAAAATTTCATCGATTTATCTCCTGAGGGGGCATATATCCATCATCACCTAAAAATCAGTGTCTGGGGCATCAATTTTTTTTTGTCAGCACATCAACAAATTTTTCTTTGAAGCAATATGTAAACACATCACTTCAAAGAGGGGCAAAATGTATACACCTAAAATTGGTCAAGATAATCGATTAATTAAAAACAAGGTATTTAATTAATAAACCTTCTTAATTCGTCTACTTATAAACAAATTTAATTTATTTTTTATATAGTTCACTATCTTAAATTCTTTCTAAAATTATTTTCTTCATAATTTAATTAAATAAACAAATCTAACAAATTTGTTTTATTTGATTAATTCTCTCAAATTTGTTTTATTTGATTATTTCCCTTTCATTAAAATTCAATTTTGTCACATTTCTACATAATTTTCTAACCTCTTTCAACCTCATCTGCCACCTCAACATGTGTCTCATGAATTTAAATATTTATAATTTCTAAATAGGAATTTCTATCAACAAACTCCTAACAAGATTGGAGAAAAATGACTTCTCATTTCATTTGATGCCCTTCAACACTTAACCATGTGTTCTCTTAAAGGGGACAACCTCCATGATTCCCTCCAACTTCCTCACTTTCTACCGTTGGATCTCTCTGGATCATAATCTTGACAGTCGAATCCTGTCACATCACAATATGCCTTAGAAATCTTATAAATACAACATTATTCTCCAAATTTTCATAAGACATCTTTGAGAAAACTTACTCCGCAAAAATCGTTTGAGAGCATTAGAACATTAGAGCATTAGAGCATTCAAGATTTAACATAGTATTTGCATACTAATTTAGAATCATGACTTAGTTTATTAGCTGCATTTTCATTATCATAGTAGTTTTACACAACATTTGAACCATAGTCTTTAGCATCATATACATTATCATATCACCATTATCACTTACAACAAATCACATAGTTTATTAAATCATGTAAAAACTATGATTCTTGCATTTTTACAACATCCATTCTCTAGGTTGTCATTCTAAAAGTCGCAGTGCAAAGAAAAATTTGAGAGCCATTATGATTCAAGGAATCCTTAGAAATAGGAAACAATGGAACAACCTTAGGAATTGATTGTGTTTTGAATTTGATTAATTCTATGATTTCAATTCTCTAATATAGTACGTTTCATTGGTTGTGTGTTGATTATTCACTTTACACATATTCACACGACACATCTATATATAAAGAAGTCTTATATCATTTGAGGACAATAGAAGAAAATTATAATAGATAGTTAGACATTGAGATCTATATTGTAATCAAAAGACTAATGCTTAACATAAATGAAGCTATTCTATTGTGAATCAATAAAAAATCAGTTCTTTATATGTATCTATATTATTTCACTATGAATTACATTCAAACATTTCATTTTGCTATAAAGTTTGATAATCTTTATTACACCATTCAAGTTTAATTACATTAATGATAATCAAACATTTCAAAAAAAAAAATTGTCAGCACATCAACAAATTTTTCTTTGAAGCAATACATAAACACATCACTTCAAAGAGGGGCAAAATGTATACACCTAAAATCGGTCAAAATAATCAATTAATTAAAATAAACTTTCTTAATTCGTCTACTTATAAACAAATTTAAAAATTTATTTATATAGTTCACTATCTTAAATTCTTTCTAAAATTATTTTCATGATTTAATTAAATAAATAAATCTAACAAATTTGTTTTATTTGATTAATTCCCTTTCATTAAAATTCAATTTTTAAATTCAATTTTGTCACATTTCTACATAATTTTCTAACCTCTTTCAACCTCATCTGCCACCTCAACATGTGTCTCATGAATTTAAATATTTCTAATTTCTAAATAGGAATTTCTATCAACAAACTCCTAACAAGATTGGAGACAAATGGCTTCTCCTTTCATTTGATGCCCTTCAACACTTGACCATTTGTTCTCTTAAAGGGAACAACCTTCATGATTCCCTCCAACTTCCTCACTTTCTACCGTCAATCTCTCTGGATCATAATCTTGACCGTCGAATCCTGTCACATCACAATATGCCTTAGAAATCTTATAAATACATCATTCTCTAGCTTTTCATAAGACATTTTTGAGCAA
The DNA here is from genome assembly GCA_007115665.2 of Sequoiadendron giganteum. Taxonomy (NCBI): domain Eukaryota; kingdom Viridiplantae; phylum Streptophyta; class Pinopsida; order Cupressales; family Cupressaceae; genus Sequoiadendron; species Sequoiadendron giganteum. The sequence continues at coordinate 175,298,578 of CM021110.1, forward strand.
ACTTACTCTGCACAAATCATTTGAGAGCATTAGAGCATTCAACATTTAACATAGTATTTGCATACTAATTTAGAATCATGGCTTAGTTTATTAGCTTCATTTTCATTATCATAGTAGTTTTACACAACATTTGCATCATAGTCTTTAGCATCATATACATTATTATATCGCCATTATCATTTACAACAAATCACATAGTTTATTAAATCATGTAAAAACTATGATTCTTGCATTTTTACAACATCCATTCTCTAGGTTGTCATTCTAAAAGTCATAGTGCAAAGAAAAATCTCAGAGCCATTATGATTCAAGGAATCCTTAGAAATAGGAAACAATAGAACAACCTTAAGAATTGATTGTGTTTTGAATTTGATTAATTTTGTGATTTCAATTCTCTAATATATATAGTACATTTCATTGGTTGTGTGTTGATTATTCACTTTACACATATTCATACGACACATCTATATATAAAGAAGTCTTCTATCATTTGAGGACAATAGAAGAAAATTATAATAGATAGTTAGACATTGAGATCTATATTATAACCAAAAGACGAATGCTTAACATATATGAAGCTATTCTATTGTGAATCAATAAAATTTCAGTTCTTTATATGTATCTATATTATTTCACTGTGAATTACATTCAAACATTTCATTTTACTATAAAGTTTGATAATCTTTATTACACCATTCAAGCTTTATTACATTAATGATAATCAAACATTTCAACAAATATTTTTCCACAAAACTTTAAAATCAAATTTGATCCATTAGTTTTCAAAATCCTACGGAATATCTTCAAGGAAAGATGATAACCTTTCAATTTCACCCATCAATTCAAAACTATAGATGTAGTTACTCAAATTGTTCCAACTAATCAAGCACCTATCAACATAATAATTAGAAAAGGTCGATTTTTTTTGTTCCTTTCTTATCAATGGGAAAGTGGACGATATTTTCTATATAGTTTTTTCCAATTGGAGGCCATCTGCATCACCTTTATCTGAAAAGTTTGGGCTATGATCCGAGCATCAAAATTTCACATCATAAATTCAATTAATATCATTAAAAATGTTAATTGGAGATTTAAGCCAATAACTTTGCAATTTAATGTAATAATCTCTTATCTTGTGTGTGGGCAGGACAGGGGAATGTTTGATAAGAGCCAAAGATTCAGTATCCACATCCATCTACTTTATCTCTCACGGCTGTATACTTTCTCAGGGCTGTTGAGAATACACCGTGCACCCACTTGATAGCAACTAACGACAATGACAATCGACAAAACTAGGAAAAACATCTTCTCAACTGGCTTCTTTCTTAGTGGAATCAGATTCTTTTGCCTCCTCTGTCCTGTTCATCTACTGCTTGTACTCTCACCTCTAACTTGCAGGATGAACAATAATAACACTAAATCCCGTCATGACCCAATTATTGAACATTCTATTACGTCACTAGACACACTAGCCCATTTATATCTTCTCATCAAATTTCAGTATGATTGCTTACATGCTATAAATCACATCATTTGGTTTTACTTTTAGCTGGCAATGGGCAAAATTTAAGGTCGGATGAGTTCCTAGAAAATGATTGCTCCATTCATGGAAAAGAAAAGCGGATGTTCTAGTGGCTATTGGTTTATTTTATTGGTAGGAATGAAACCAGGTAAAATTTCAACGGTTTCATTACTGTGAACGAAAAACATGAAAGACTATAAGCTGAGAGAGCATGCTTGTGATCCATGATTGCTAAGAGAAGATATAATGTGATCCAGCATTAGAAAGAAAAGAAAGTGTGTACTTATGAATCTCATCAACCATAATAATATTCATATTCAGAAGGTATCTGAGAAGTTTCTACAAATCTTCTGAGAAGTTTCAACATTTATATATAAAATAGAATAGAAGATTTTTAACATACACGAGATCAAAGAAGGCTTATGACACATCAGACCTCACTATTTTGTGAAATGCTGATTTTCTTCTCTCCGCCTTCTCCTCGTTGAATAAATCGTGAAAAGATGTTACTGATAAATTACTTATGTACTTGACCCACATGTCTCTCTATGCACTGCAATCCAGAATATGTCTTTAATTCCTGAGCAACATTAACTGAAGCATTCATAACAGGTCAATCAATGTCTGTGGATAAACTCCATTGCAGCATCTCAAACCCATCATGTTAGAAATAGTACATTTTGCTTCTGAGAGGAACAATCTTAGTTTCAGAGTTATGACAGAAGAAGAATTTCTGAAGCAGAATATACAGAAGTTGAGATGACAATCAATGACGGTACATCAGTTACAAAATAAAACAGGAATATTCTTAATGCAGATCTATTTTGCTTGAGCCGGTCGAGGAATAGATAAGAGAAGAGTGGGAATAATTTGCTGCTATGTCCTTGAAAGAAGTACTGCTTCTGGTGGGGGAGTGAGAATGATCTGCAAGGGAAGGGGACGGAGTCTGTTTAAGCAAATCAATGTGGTGCTTGGCGCAACAGTCGTCAGAATCGTGCTTTATTTCTTTTAAAAGAGCCGCCACGTCCTTCATGGTTGGCCGTTCTTCCGGGCTGGAATTAACACAGAGCAGAGCAGTGCCGAGTGCCTGCAACATCTCCTGGATCTGAGAATCGGGTCTTCCTTGCAGCCTGGGGTCCAAAACATCCACTGCATCTCTCTTATGCTCTAAGCTTTCCTTCACCCAATCCACGATATGCATTCCGTCACGGAACGACGGATCTATTGGCTGCTTTCCCGTCAACACTTCCAACAGCATGACACCATAACTGTAAACATCGATTTTCTCTGTAATTTTCATGGTGTACCCGTATTCTGCACCACCAAACCACCATTTAATTATCTGAATCTACATTACAGACGGTAAAACAAAACCAAAAAAGCCTGGTGACTGACTAACCTGGAGCTATATATCCATAGGAGCCTGCGACGTTGGTTGAGGATTTGCTTAAGTCTGACGACTCCATGAGCTTTGCTAGGCCAAAATCTGCAATATAAGGCTCGTACCGAGAGCCTAATAGTATGTTATTGGCCTTAATGTCGCGATGCACTATAGGGGGCAAGCAGTCGTGGTGCAGATAGGCGAGCCCCTGGGCAGCTCCCAGGACTATGTTGTATCTGATCTCCCATTCCAGCATCCCTCTTTTTTCATGCAGCAATCCGCCCAGGCTTCCGTTGGGCATGTACTCATACATGAGAAGTTTAGTTGTTCTGTTGGTGCAAAAGCCCAAGAGCTTTACTATGTTTCTATGGCGGATCGAACCCAGAGTCTTTACCTCCGCTGCGAAGGAGTCTCTTTGCTGCGCGGCTGTTTTTGACGGCCACAGCTTTTTCACTGCTATAAAATCTCCGTTTGGAATCTGCGCTTTGTACACGACGCCGGAGCAGCCCTTGCCTATGATGTTTGAACTGACCAGATTTTCTATTATATCTTCGACCGAGACAGTTAGTTTCTGGAACAATGTCATCTGCCATGGCCAGCCGATTTCTTGATCTGATTCATCTTGTTCGTGGGGTGCCCTCCGAGCCCTGACCAGGAGAAAAATGCCCAAAAACAACAAGAGTGCAATAACACTAAAGAGCAGGCTTATGATCAGCTTCACTCCCGAGTACTCGGAACGGCTTTCTTGCATTGATGGATTCATTTCTTCAGAAAAACATGAGCTGCACAGTCCTGCGTTGCCGGCAAAGACACTGGGTGGCAATCCTCTGAAGAAACCTGTGTCGGGGAGGGGACCCGTGAAGTTATTGAACGATACGTTCAGAGACACCAAATTTTCCAGCGTACCCAGAACGGTAAGGTTTCCAGACAGCATATTGTGAGAGAGATCCATGGTGGCAAGCTTACTGAGCCTCGAAAGCTCCCAAGGTATAGATCCTGACAGGTAATTCCAGCTCACATTGAATGCAATGTTGAGGCCCTCTATACTTCCCATCTCGGGTGGAATGCCGCCGGTCAGCCGGTTACCGCTGAGATCCAAGAGCTGCAATTTTGTGCACAGGCCGAGCTCTTTCGGAATGAATCCCGACAGTTCATTGTTGTTCAGCAGCAGTTTGTTGAGAGAGCGTGCTGTGTTCGCAAATGCTGCCGCGGGGATTGGATCCGCGAGTTTGTTCATTGATATATCCACCACCTGCAGGCTGCTCAATTGGCCAAGTGTCCCGGGCAAGCTCCCTGTGAGGCGGTTCATGTGGAGATCCAAGTACTGAAGCTCCACGCAATCTCCCATCTCTGATGGAATTGGCCCTGAAAACTGATTATCCGCCAAGTCCAGAAAGTAGAGATTCTTCAACCTCCCAATCTCCGCTGGTATTGCATCGCTTAAACTGTTGCCGCTAAGCCTTACCCGAGCCAATGCACTACAGTTCCCGATCTCCGAAGGCAGAGCGCCAGTTAAATCATTAGACAGAAGAAGCAATTTGCTGAGATTCCTCAACTGAAAGAGGCTGGTGGGAATTGTTCCAGTAAGGTTGTTTTGCGAGAGATCGAGGCCTTGAAGGTTATAGCAATTACCTAGGCTCGAAGGAATTATCCCATCCAATCTGTTCTGCCAGGCGTAGAGCAGAGTCAGATTTTTCAACTGTCCGAATTCATGGGGCACCTGGCCTGAAAGCTGGTTGTTATCGACCTGCAGCTGGCTGAGCCTGCTGCAGTTGACAAGGGCGGCGGGGATCGATCCTGAGAGCTCATTGACGCTCAGCTGAAGCTCCATCAGATTCTTCATCTTCCCAAAGGTAGCCGGGATGCTGCCTGTCAGAGCATTCATAGACAGGTCCATGACGCGAATTCCACTGCAATTGCCCAGCTCCATGGGTATTCTGCCCACCAGATTATTCTGCCAAAGAAAAAGCCTCTGCAGATTCTCAAGTTTACCAAGCTCCCGAGGTATCGGTCCAGAGAGACTGTTGCCATAAAGATACAAGTTCTCAAGCGCAACACACTCTCCCAGCTCAGGAGGGATGGGCCCAGACAAGAGAGCCGTATACAATGCAAGCGTCTTGAGCTTTTTCAAGGCACCGAGCGACGCTGGAATCCGTCCTGAAATGCTGGTCTCTGCCAGACCCAGCATTGTGAGATTGCTACAGTTTCCCAGCTGGGGTGGCAGCTCACCTTCAATGTTCCCGTTGCCTCCTAAGCGAAAAAGCTCCAGATTCCCCAGCCTGCCCAGATCTTCCGGTATTTTCCCTCTCAGCTGATTGTCAAAAAGGACCAAATTGACAAGACTGCTGCAATTCCCCAACTGAGGAGGAATCATTCCTTCCAACTGGTTGGAATTGAGGATGAGAGTCTCCAAATTCTTGAGTCTCCCGATCTCCAAAGGAATGCTCCCTGTCAACCTATTCCTGCTCAGATCCAGAACAATCAAAGCGCTGTAATCGCCAATTTCCCTGGGAATACTCCCGCTCAAATTAGTCTCAGAAAGAACCAACGACTGCAGAGACGTCAGGGCCCCAAGCTGAGAAGGAACGGATCCCATGAGCTCCATGGACTGTAAATTAATATCCACAACCTCACCCAGAGGAGAACAAGAGATCCCAATCCATCCACACGGACCCTGCTCTCGGGCATCCCAAGTAATGAGCCCTGATCCGTTGAGAGTGTCTCGCCACGACAGAAGACTCTGAGCTTGGGGATCACCCCTTGCAACTCCCAATATGGCGACCATCCATAAAATTAAGGCCCCAATCCATTTCGGAGACAATTTTTTACATGATGACGGACACCCCAAGGAAAGAGAAGGCTGGAGCGACATTGGGACGATTGCATCACAGCCTACACTAACATAGTTATGCGTGTCTCTGTCCAACAACTCCACTCTCCTACAATGATAATTTTGGGCGGTGTGCACGCTCAGACTCTTTAACAATTTGTCATACTATCTCGCAACCCGAGTCCCGACCTAAGTATGCATTCATCGTGCAAGAAGATGGAGCCAATTATTATAGCCTTCCTACTATCTAACAGCCCTCTCACTGGATCCAAGGGTCCTCAAATGAAGACATTTTATACTTCAAAGCATGGTAACATTGGCGAAACATGGAAATTGAGACAATATAAAATTATTTCCAGAAATGACATATCATATTCAGGGAGTGGGCTGTGCTGCGGGAATCCGGGGAGTTAGGGAATCCTCCACTAAGCCATTTTAAGCCATCAGATGCAGCCCTGTACTTTTGCATTTAATACAAGCCAAATTTTGGCTGGACACAGCTTGAACGGATACTATTTGGAAGTGTCGTGGTAAGTTGGTGTGTGAGTGAGATGGGATGATGGATGGGTGATCATTGATGAGGAGGCATGACAGAATCTGGCGTGTCACTCACAAGTAAATGCATTAGATTGGATCAAAATGCGAGGTGAAAGCACATGAGAGAAGAATAAGATGAAGAAGAGAAGAGGTTAGAAGGGGCCCGGCCCACATGCTCTCTGCTTCTTACACCACCACCCGACTCTGTAAATCTCTTTTTTTTTTTGCCTCAGTCCGTGATACCCTCTATATTTTTTAGTTTTTCCAGTGTCACCCACCACTTACCTCTCCAATTTCTTTATGCCATTCGCCACTTACTTTCACTTAGTTTATTTGTCCTATGACAGGGGCGCTCATTTTATATGCCTTCTTCTGTTGAGTTCTACCTTTTTCCTTTATATATAATATGTGCAGCGCCATTATGTTGAGGGATTGCATAAGACAAGAGCATGGGCATCATTATTCGTACTGACTGACTGTAGATTTCTCCCCTCACAACCATGGTAGACAAACTGGGTGGAGCTCACATCTTTTCCTTGCTCCTCATGTGGATGAGGCGCCACTGCCCAATCACATCTTTTGTGGACGTCTTATCAGTTACGTGGTTTTATAAAGGGGCAGTCAGTAATCATCAAAAGAAGCGAAGAAGTCGGTTATTTGTATTCATTATCCCCTTGCAATGGACTGACTCAGCTCTGGATTCTCCATTATTTGATTGTGGATTAACTTGCCTCACTTCTAGTGCTTGTGCTAAAAAATCTGATTTACTCTCCTAAAACTCATATACCCACTGAATATATGGAGCTAGTCAAGTCAACTAGAAGATGATATAATCACTAGGAGGAGGAAGAATCATTAAAGGTCCACAAGTTTCTCATATAAAATCAAAGATGAAATGAGTTTAGAGTTAAGACCATATTTTGCATTAAGTTGATGGATTTAATTAGGTCATGTTCAGGAAAGATATAGCTTTGTCTTTTCATCTATTTTTTAATTTTATTTTAGTTTTGGTTGTACAACACTATCTATATGTGATTTTCATTAAATAGTTCATGTATCTTCATCATCATGTCTAACCTGTTTAGATATTATATTTCATATTTAATGTGTGTTTTAAAGTGCAATTTTATTTTAATAATTGTTTTCATTGCTCAATGTCTTTAGTGTTTCTTTTATTTTAAGATTCTCTCATATATAATTATAAACAAAAATGAAAGATAAGTAATGTGACATCTGAAATTAAATTATAATCGGTGTATATGACTTTTCAAATATAATTATAAACAAAAATAAAAGACAAGACAATTGATTTTTGACATCTGAATTTAAGTTAATAATTGATGTACATGACATTTTAAAGTTGTGTTTATTTGTTTATATAATTATTTTAATAATATTTTATATTTCAAATAATATATATATACTTTAATTGTTATGAACTAACATTTAGTGACTTTTAGTTGTGAATAGATAAAAAGATCTCTTTAAAATATATTTAGAGTATATTAATAAATAAAATTAATTAAATGTTAATGATATTTTAATATTTTAATTATAGAAGTTGAGTATGCAAATTAAATTAAATAAGTTAAGATTATAGTTGAACACATGTTAAATTGAAATAAAAGATATTAGGATTATATATGCCTTGTGAGTGAATTTTACCTAATACAACACTATGACAAAGCATTTCAAACATAAAACAACAACTACCTTATTGATTAGAAAGTTAAGGCCTAAATCTTACTAATATAAAAGTTTAAATTGAAGAAACAATCTTATCTTCCTAGTGGCACAATCTTATCCCTTTTTTCACAAGCCTATTAAAGTTCTATAGAAATAGATCTTCAATACCCATAAAAATTGTTTGTCTACTAATATTTGAGATAAGAAAAATAATATCAATGCTAAAGAGCACCATTGGTGGAATGATGACTGTTAGAGCGAATAACCCAGGAAGATCATCTGCAAAAAGTAACCTTCACAGAAAGCGAGAGAGGCAACACAAGACCATTTCATCAAAATAAGAGTGAATAATATTGAGATAAATTACATATTGTACAAAGTGCCTTAAAATGGCATGAAAAGTGGGTGATGCATGAGAAACTTCCCAACATAGGAAAAACTACCCAAGTGATTAAATGCCCAAGTAAAACTCAACACACTAACACTCCCCCTTAAGTGCAAACTTAGGGAGTATTATTATGCAAAATGAAGATACAAAAAAGAAAATGCTATATGGGTCTCAGCTATAGGGTGAACCCACATAAGTGGTGAACACTTTTGTGGAGGAAGGGAAAAATCATTTTTTCCCTCTACACAAAGTGAAAGGGTTCGACCGAACCATTATATTGGTTCGATCGAACCACCGGGTTCGAGCGAACATAGTGTTCGCTCGAACCCATTGACATATGAGTGAAAATATTAAAATAAAGGGGTTCGAGCGAACTAGGGTTCGGTCAAACCCCATTAATAGAGATTAAAAAAAAAACACCCTATCATTTTCACCAATAGTTTGGCAAACAATGACAGAGGCAGCCGACGAATAGGGTAGTGCGTGCGACGAACCGGCGAAGAAACACTTGCACAAAATCGGCCCACAAACACCTTCACCTTCGAGCAACCTCCATCACCCTCCAACGCGTCCTCTTAGGTTGGTTGCACTATTCCATAGCTCATTTTGGTGCAAAATTCGTGGCATAAATTGCATTTTTTTGAAAGTTTCTAAAGCATTTTCAACAAATCCATTCACATAATTAAATGATTTGTTGTTGAATTTAAATGCTTTGATGGGTATCCATACCCTATTCGAAAATCCCCATTTTTTCTTAAATGTTTTGATGGGTATCCATACCCTGTTTGAAAACCCCCATTTTTTCTTAAAAGCTTTGATGGGTATCCATACCCTATTCCAAAACCCCCATTTTTTCCATAATCTTTGATATACCAAGGTTGGTTTCTAATCTAACTTTCTTGTTATACTATATTTTTAATAATTCGAATAATTGATTCCATGTTTTTAATTTGTTTTTGATAATTGAAAATAATTTTGTTTTGATTATTTTGAATAATTGTATTTGATTGGTATATAATTCAACATAACACCAAGAAAATAATCAAAGACTCAAATATCAAGAGTATGAAGTTGAGAATTCAAAGAAAAGATAATAAATGATACAACTTCATGAAACTAAGAAATTGAACTCCATAGATGAAGATATATCATCTTTTCCAATTTAATTAGACCATGAAACATTTATTCAAGGTATGGATTTAAGAAGAATTTGGAGAAAAAAAGGGAAAATGTAAAACTTCATGTAGTTAAGAAATTGAATTACAATACTATAACTCCACTCAAATTGAAATATTTATGTACATATAACATTCATTAATCCAACCAAAAATACAAAGGAAGATAGAAAGACCTTGAAACTTGGTATTATTTTAAACTAGTGATGATCATGCACTTATTCAAAAGAGTTGTGCAAGGTTAATTTTAGATTATATATGGAAGTAGTAGGAGCATCATATTTGGTTCTAGCATATTACATATAGTCAAATAATTGTGCATCAAAAGTTTAAAATTCACATATATTTTATTGGCTAATTAGGATGCATAAAAAGAGTGGTGTTCAATATATATGGAACTTATTAGGATGCATGAGAATTTAGATGAAATATACTTTAGATCTAGTGCAAATTTGATAGATGAAACACCAATTATACAATAATGTTTAACTCTATAATTGGTCTAGGTAATGAAATAAAGTCTATTTCATAATTTTTTTGGCTGGTTGAAAAATATAGCATATAAATATGAATATGTTTTCACATTGAAAAAAGTGATTTACATAAATCACTTTTATTGATCCGAAAAAATATTTCACTTACTTCACATATCATTTTGATAGATCATGTGCTACACCTATGTATATTGGCCTCTTTGCATATTTTTCTAATCAAGAAGGGCCTCATACAATCCAAAAATAACAATATTTTTTTGTAACTTTGAGCTAAGCCTATAATTGGTGATCTTCTAAAAGAGAAAAATTAATTAGAATTTAGGGTTTTCCTTCAATACCCACAACTTTAATGATATGCTGGCACAATCTTATCCCCTCAAATAATTCATCTAACTCAACCTCATTATGTGTGGATGGGTGGATTATCTTAGATACAATCAAAGGAGATTACATTTGTCATTTTTTACTATAGAAGCAACCCAAATTGGAGTTCAATTACCTTTGCAAGCCCCATCCACATCTATTTATTATCTTCCAAAATGAGGTTCCAACCATCTGATTTCCATCATACCCACCTTACTAAAGCAATAGGAGAAACCCAATAGGAGATTGAAACCTAACTAGTTATTTGTCATCCTATTGTCCTAGCTAGTGAACTCAATTGCTCTATGTGAAACCATTCTAAATTTGGTTGAAATATTCTCATAAATGATGATTTCAATTTTATTTTGTAAAGAATTAAATGGGATGTCCCTATCATTAAATATTCATCAATTTATTTCTTTCCATAAATTCTAACTCATCTTAAATGGGCTAGCCTTCCATATTCTATCCCAAGTGGAATTAAATGATAAGCATAAATTCTCAATTGATAAATAGAGATAAGAGATATTGTGAGACGGAATTAGACCATTCTAACTCGCAACAATGCTAATTCTAGAACTTAGAAGAATATGAATAGGTGATTGGAAGATTATTTAGTAGACATGCAGAGTAGAAACCTTAGAGATAGATATGTAAAGACAAATTATGTGTGACTTGTCTATATCCTATAAGTATTCTCATGTGAATTTTCATCTAAGGAAATTGCACTAGCTTTTGGGAGGCATGATTTCCCCAACACAATCTAGAAAGCCAACCTAAGGAATTTAATATTAAATTTTCCATTTGATAACCTGATTTGATTGAATAGTAATGCAATAGTGCCCATAAGAAAACCACAAACAAAGTGGATGGGACACACCAATAAAATAACCATAAAATCACATGAACAAATTCCATATGCAATTCCAATGGACAAAGAAGGAAAAAAGAGTTAAACAAGGAAGGTATACAATCTATTTTTGTATTCAAGCATAAGCAAGATCTTCTCACAACCTTATCAACCAAATATAGCTTGACCAAAATTTTAAACATCAAATATTGATAATACAAGAATACCATTTATTTATCAAGGCCTCAATAGCACAATTTTAATTTGTAAACATATTTCATAGATATTTTGGTAACATCATTACCAAATTTTAAAATTTCCAAGAAACACACTTTTTAAAAATTAAATTTATAAAAAATATAATATCTCCTCAAAATGTTGATTTAATAGATATTTTTAAATTGTATCCAAATTATATTGAAAGTATCCATGATGAAAGATAAATTATTTAACCTCTTGATCACAATCCTCATATACAATATATTTAAATTCTCCAAAACACCTACATTTAAATATTAAAAAACGTTAAGCAAAATAAAATTGACATCAACTACAACTTAACATTTATTACAAAAAATATATCGGAAGATTAAGAATCATTAAGTTTACAATTATAAAAATTATATTAGATGCCATCTTAAGAACTATATCATATGTCTCCACAAAGAAATAAAATTAGCAATGCTTCTCTTGTGACCAACTCACATCTAGAATCTTCACCTCCACTCTTCAAATTGTATTTTACTATCTTATATCTCTTTTTCTCAAACATTTTATTTCCCAGATCACTTTTCTTCCATAATGGGTACATGATATAAACTTTGATAACCCACTGCATTGTAAACACTTCTCATATAAACACATTTTTATAAAAACTACAATCATTGTATCTAACACATTAAAATAAATCTAATAAGTCCTTGGATAAATTTGGTATTTTAATTGTACCACACTCTTGTAAAATTTGGTTAGTATGCAAAGTATAATTAATATTACATAATAGTTCATGATAGATAAAAACTACATGTCGTATTTACAATATGTATTATAAATTTTAAGAGGCATACAATAAAAAGGCTTACAAGATTCAAATTCCATTTGTGATATTTTTAAATGAATATATTTTTCAAGAAATTTTACACAAAAATTTGTTTGGCTACATGCCAATTAATGTTTAATATGTGGTGTGTGGTCTTGACCACAAACTTTTTATTTTAAAACATCCTTTACATTGAGTGACACTCTAGAGTTAAAGTGCAAAAATCATTTAAATTCATCATTTATGTTATTAATTAGCTTTTTGTGAACTCATGGAATCCTACCATTAAAATCTCAAGTACCATTTTCAATAGGACTATCTAGTCTTGATCTTATTGCTAGTGCTTTTCACAATATTTTACAATTTATGCTTAAGTGAAGACATGAGTTTGCCTCATTAATCAAACCTTTCATAATTTATTTCTTACTATTGAGGTTTTTATTACTCTACAAGTAGCTCTTTTATCTTTCTACTTACTAGTAATCCTAATAGAATTGAGAGAATTAAAAAATATTTTAATTAGAAATTTTGATTGCTTAAATATTTAATTTATTTTGTAAAGGTCTTATTTTTTACAACTTTAGTATTTTTACAAAAGTATTTATTTAAAAATTTTGAAGTTCAAAATTGAATGGTTCATGATGATCTCTTTAATTTAAGACTTTATCTTATGTTCTCATCAATTTTAAGTAACCATTTTTGGTTTCCAGAATTATTACAATTTTATCAAGCTCATTAGAAAATTTTGAATATGGGATATCTTTCTTATTCGGAAAGGTCCTCTCTTTTCTTCAGTAACTTGGAGATACAATGGTCCTTTCAATTTTTTATGTGTGTTATCAATTTTATTAATATTATCAACAATTGGATCATGGAGTATAATTTTAATATCATGGGGTTCATTTCTACATTATTCAAAAATATTTCTAAATTTGAATTCTTATTTTTCTATGATATAACTCTTTTTAGTATGTGTTTCATAACATTTTGCAACATTTTCCCTTTCATGTTCAACATTTTTATTTTTATTATGGCTAAATAGTTTATATAATATTAAATAATTGTCCTATTTGGTATATGAATTTTTTACTTGTGAAATTCATCCATTTTAAAAATCCTTTTAATTTTATGTGGAATGGGAGCCAAATCAAAATTATTCCAAGCCCACTATAAGCCACTTGGATAATCCACATGGTTCAAATAATTAAGCATATAACCACCATAGATATCTTCTATGATATATTTACATTTGTATAATTCTAAATAGGTAATTAACCATTTATTTCCATTTTGATAAGACTTTAGTTCATGAGCCATCAAGACCTTTGGGAAGACATGTAGTGTCCCATTTAATAAGAGGAATACACTTACTTTCATTCGAACCACCCCATAATAATTTCTTTATTGTTTTATCTAAATCTTGAGAGATCTTCAAGAGGATCAATAAACATGACATCATATCTAGATTAGAATGTATTAGATCATAGCTTTAAGCATTAAGATTCTTCCATCCAATTTCAAATGACTATATTTTCATGAAGTAGATTTTTTTGGGAAGCACTAATGTTGTCCTTCCATAGTTTAGAAATCATATTTACAAGCTTATCATTTGTCTCATTTTCTTCTCTTATTTGTGCCTTCAATAATGACTAAATTGATTTTACATGACCACCAATGTTAAGTAATGATGTTTTCCCTTTATTACTAGTTGTAGGAAATAAATCTTAGATGCAACCTTTATCAATGTTTTTTAAACTGTCTTTATTGGCACATTTTGTACTAGAGTGCACACACACACTTGTAAATTTAAATTTTAGAATTGTTTTAGATTATGTTTTTTGTGCAATCTAGTAATGTGAATGTTTTGATTGTTAAATACTATGATAGATGTTGAACAATTTTTTTGTTAATGGTATGGAAATATTATTGATTAGTAGATGAATTATTAGAACTATTTTAGATTTATATTCCTTATATCTAGATATATTATTTAAGCTAAGGTCTCATTGCTCCTTTAGGTACACATACATACATACATAACATGGATAATGCAAATGTTCCACCTCCAGAATCTTTGTTTGCAAACACCACTAATGAGATTAATAAATTGAAATACTCATTAGCACAAGGTGCAATCCTAGGGATATATTCTGAACCATGCATGTCAATATTGCATAGTCTTGAAAAACTAAGAGATGAACTTGAGAGGACTAGTGCATTTTCTCCAGATAGAGTAGCTGATATTCTTTCCCGCATGCGGGAATAAGTGCATGGTGAGATTCCCCTTAAATAAATATAGGATAGTGTGACCAAAGAAATGATAAAAACCAATTATTTTCCATTTTATCAAAGTGCACGTAAGGTTAGGGGATACCAGGTCACTAGATGTGTCAATCCTACTATGGCCCCATTGATCTACCCACGATTTCTCACAGCACATGGTCAATACCCAAACAATGACCAGATTCCATTATATTGTGTTCAACAATTATATGCTGAGGTCCATTTGGGCCTCAAAGTCAACTACCTGGACATTCCACCATATGTTGGTCAGGGGCGTGGTAGGATTGCTGACAAACCCACTTATCATCGAGCAGATAGATCGACCCCAGTGTTTAGGGTATTGGTTGGTGAGAGGTCTCTTGCTCTCACCCCAGCTCTAGCCCCCGTAGCAGATGAGGTTGTCGTTGCTTCCCAAAAGGAAGCAATTGATACTTTAGGTGACATTGCAACTTCCACCACTAGGATATTTGTTGATCATGTAGGTTAGTACATTTGATGTCTAGACGTCCCCGACCCACACCATCTTCATCATAGTGGACCACCATGGATCCTTTCACTGCAGTAGGCATCCCTACTCCCATAGAGCTTGAGGCACTTACAGGATATATGGCACGTAGGACTCTACATTGTTTGGCTGAGGAACTCTTGGAGGCATATGCCTTCATTGCATCAGACTATGGGATTGATATAGAGCATGTTAGAGATCGTATGGCATGTGGAGGTCGTTCAGTTCTAGGATCCCATCACTGTCAACCTAGCACTAGCACACATCAAGATCCACCATCTGATCATTCGATAGCTGCACAAACTATGGGTTTTACTGAGATGTTGGTTGGTGCCGGTTCATTATCGTCGATGCCATCTCACCTACATAGTCCTCTCCACTCATCATTTTTGTGCACAACATGAGATAGATCAGATGGATGCAGATATTGGTTCGTCGCTTGACCGTATAGTTGATATGGTGGAGGCGGTTGTTTTAGAGGACTCAGGTCATCTGATATCAGATGATGTGCATGAATGTGTGCATGTGCATGTTTCAATTCCTTTAAATAATTATTTTTAAATTTTAGTTTTAATAACTATATATTCATGTACTGATATATATGAATTTATATATTTGTAGGTGGACATACCTAATGTCACTCCTAGCCTTGTTCCAGATCGTGCACATCGATTTGACTCTGTGGATGAATCTGATGCTAGTGGACATGTGAGTTTTAAATTTTAATATATACATGCGTATATGTACATGAATATGTATGCATAGATCTAGATACATATTTAATATAAATTATATGTATTTAACACATTTTGTACACCATTTTATTTGCAGGGCTCAGCACATCCATCAGAGCAGGACCGTTCTCATTCAGATGGTCATTCAACTAGGAGTTGACATTCGTATTAGGCCCTGCATTAGATTTATGATCGTTACTACATGTATTTTCTTTTATGACGATCTTTCTAGTATTTGAAATTTATGTTATCTCTAACTTACATTTGCTATATATGATGATTTTTTGTATATTTGGAATTTCCTTATATGATTATCTTTAGTATTTCACATTTGATGATCTCTAACTTACATTTTCTTTTATGATATATACATACATTTGGCACTTTGCTTATAACATGTTACATGTTTATACATTGATCAATATTGAAATGTTTACATGTTTATATGATATATGTATACATTTGCTTATATTCAATATACATACATTTTCTTATTTAATGATCTCTTACAACTTACATTTCCTTATATGATATATACATTTGATCTCTCTAGAGTAGAATTTTAGGAAATGAATGCCACTTTATAATTAAGTTCATTCGCATGTTGATCACAATAAATATTTTGCACACGCATGACTTGGATATATGATCTTGAATGTTTTCCTTCTATGTATATAAAAATAGAACCATATACTCATATAAGCATTTAAATATGTACAATAATGATTATAAAATGCATCATTTAAGCACAATAATAGGAATTAATTCACTAAATTGTAATAAAGTATTAATGGACGATAATGAATAATAATGGATCTTAATTATGGTATATGATAAAATAATAATAGTGGTTCGACAAAATTATTTTAGTGTCTTACAAGATGATGTTCAAAATAACATTGTTTCAAAAAAAAGAACTTAAGAAGAACAGATTAAAAGAGATGAAAAAAATATTGATATGTCTCAATTAGGTGGAGGAATAAGAAAATATTAGGTGGTTGATGATGATTGGACTCGAGAGATTATTTGTGTTAAAAATACACAAGTTAGCTCTCAAAAGAAGAATTATGAGGAAAATTTCATATGAAATATAGAAGATGATGGAAGAAAAGAAGAGGAGGAATGTAGAAAATGATTTAAGAAAAGTAAAATTAGGTGAAAAATGTGATTGATTGTTTTTTAATACTTAGTTATTTTGACATGTGAAGATCAACTTTATCTTAATATAGTAGTAGATTTTATGCACCAAATTATGTAGGATTGAGGTTAAAATGTATCCAATGCATGTAATAACTTATAATAAAATAATAAACAAGAGGAATCCCTAGTATTCAATAAGACATTTTATTTTCTTAGTGGGTCTAAGATGGGACAACCAATAGACACAAAGAGAAGTTCCCATCACATCTCAAGGTCTTTGACCTAGGCAGATACTATGAGAGAATGAACTATAGATAGAAAGGTTAGGCCCCTAAAAACCATAAGGAATTGCACCTTAGTGGCTTTTGTGAGGAAACAAAAAACAAATAAATCATATATAAATAACATACCATGCCTCAATGTACACTAGTCAAAGCACACCATGATATTTTTTTTATCATGGTGACCTTGAGTAGGCATGATATGGGTTAAAAGATATATACAAAGATTAAAAAAATATATCAAAGAAATAAAATATTAACTATGAATTAACATACAACATTGTTGCCTTTTTCCAAGGTCTTACTAGGATAAATGGAAGAGGATTATGCCTAATTTGGGGAAGGGTACATCCCATAAAGGAAATTGATAGATTAAAAAGGAAAATTTAATGATCAAGAATTATGTGACAACTATATACTATGAAGGTTGGTTTAGAGTGATTGGTGTGAAAATAATGATGTTTTGGATGTGTATTTTGAAGTTTTGAAGCATAGGTTTTGTTCAGAATTTTATTAACTGGATGGTTAGAAATGCATTAATATTATTTATTGTGGAATTTTTCAAGATTAAAAAGTAAGATAGAAGATATGTATCAAGATCTATTGTAAAGAAAGATGTAACCACATATTCTCAATGTAAAAAATGGAATATTTCAACTTAGATATGTATGTAACCAAGTAACCCTAAAATCATAAAATAAATGTTGTACACAAATATACAAGAATACATCTATGGATGGTACAAAATCCTACTGCCAAAAGATCTCAAACCAATGAAGGTACAAATATAACTTTGGAAAAAAAGGTGTTAATCCTAAAGAAAAATATGACTTAATGCTTCCAATACAACCATAAGTTAACCAATCAAATCAGTGTATTCCTCAATTTAATTTAAGCATAAAATTATATGACATGTTCTTAAATATGTCACTCTCTAATGGATGATCCTTTGTTGTTGTGTAAGGGAATTTTCAAAAAATGGGGAATTTGCACTCCCAATCATGAATGTAGTTTCCCTCCAACCAAAGATGATCAACTCAAAGTCTGACCATCAATCTCTTTCATCTCTAATGGTCACTAAAAATATTATGGTCTAGGTATCTAAAAGTCTTTGAACATCTCAAATTGTGACCTCCATCCAAATGCAACCAATCGAAAAGTGGCTAAAAGGAGTAGTCTCTAGCTAATAATATTTGGTATAGGTTTGGATCATCATTCAAAAATCTCAAAAATAGATAGTCACCAAACAAGAAACTTGAAGCAACAATATTACTTATGGGGCAACCATATATTCAACCAACTTAAATACGTGCACAATGAGGAGAATTGTGCACATTTTCACTATTCACCAACCAACACAAAGTATAAACATTCTACAAGACACTTTTGGGATTTTTTGTTTGGTACAACATTCTACAAGACACAAATTTTAATATGTTAGGTTTCTTTTTCTACAACAAAAAAGAAGATTGAGACAAAATTCACTTTATATATATAAAAGACATGGACTAATGAATCAATGATTTTTCTTGGATGTATAGGAGAAGAAACATCTTGAGATGTAGTCATGTAACATCTCCTTGTGTGCCAATTTTCTTTTTTGTTGAGATGCTAGATT
Organism: Sequoiadendron giganteum; assembly: GCA_007115665.2. Taxonomy (NCBI): domain Eukaryota; kingdom Viridiplantae; phylum Streptophyta; class Pinopsida; order Cupressales; family Cupressaceae; genus Sequoiadendron; species Sequoiadendron giganteum. Next base: position 175,317,404 of record CM021110.1, read on the forward strand.
TGGGGGATCATTGAAACTAACACTAAATTTTCTTCTACTCCCACCATCACAAGTATGTACATGTACAAGTGAAATTTAAAATCATGGATATAATCTAACTCAAACATTCTGGTTCAACCCGCTCTTGAATAACATGTAATTTTTTTTTATGGTCATCACTATCTAGTCTCCATTTTTTTCGTCCACGTGCATGTGGAACTACATTAAGATGTAGGGCAGTAGCAATTATAAGGTGACTATATTGATATACCTTGTTATCAACTTGATAGTCCACAAAATGAATCCCATGTTGAACAACTTTGACTTGTTTAGATATATCCCTTGTACAACAACAGAACCTACACAGTAAACATGAACCTGAGTTACTACATGTGCATGTGTACAACACTTGCATGCTCAAGGTTTGTACAATATATATTTAATGTTTTTAAGGTAATGTGTACACATGTACACAATGCATATATATAATTTTAAATTCAAACTCACCTGTGGGAAATAACATTCCATCGTTTGTTTCAGGTCGTGTTAGCTTGTTCCTCTCTTCTGTGCAACACAGTAAACAATAGCTAACACCTTCTATGTTTCCAGGCTCTGCTATAACTGCAAAAACATCTCTTGTACACCAAATTTACACAATAAAATTCTTAAAAAAAATAATTATCTCTAGACAAGTGAAAGATCATTAAATTTATATAATATTTAAATTATTGAAAACTTACACATGTACCTTTTCTAACCAATCCTGAAATATGGTCATAATCAATTGAAATCAAAGGAATGTCTTGAAATCTTTCATCCTCATTTTCATCGTACGTGTCTGAAACAAATAGTGGCACCATATCCCATTTACTAACATATTCAAGTTCTTCATTGTTGCATGCATGAGATTTTCCTGCAATGCACTCAATGTAGAAACAAGAGTAATCCCTCGTGTATAATTTCCATCTAGTGTGACTATCTGAACTCATAACACAATGCAAAGATCTTGTTTTTTCTACCCTCTTGCATCCATGCATCGATATTCTATCCACACCTAGATAAATGTAATTGCAACAAACTTATGTGAACTTGAACATGTGTGTATATATATATATATGTGTAAATTTTAAATTTAAATAAATTTATTTTTTTTAAATGTAAAATTTATACATACCCGATATCTCCCAAAACACTCTATGTGGAATGTTTCAGTTTGTTCTTGAAGATGTGCCGACCTCATTTGATGCAAAGTGTTTCTTGCACCATTCAACAACATCATGTGAATCGTCTATATGATCTTCTGAATAACTCATTTGATGCTTTCTTAAAGCACATTTGATGCAAGTTCTTATGCCATCATGCTCACCCTTTCCATGCCCACTCTCAAAGAAACTCCAAGCATGTGGTATGTTGTAAATTTTATGATATCTAGAAAGTGCATAAAATGGTCGTGATGATTTGAATTGTGCCGCACATCCATTTGACCATACAATTTGTTTTTCAAATTTTACACCCCTGCTTCTCAAATTCTCAAAAAAATATTTTGTAAAACAATGTTGTACAAAAGTGTGTCATGCTCTTTATCATCACTAATATAAAAGTGATATTCTTTCTTGATGGATCGTTGTTCATCTATACTCTCAACACCATCCAATTCCAATTGTGCATGTTGATAACACACATGAACCATAATAGTAACCTGCTTTGAAAAGTAATAATTTGATTGAATCTCTTTTTGATGTACAAAAGAGTAACTTTCTGCAAAGTCAACTACTGATAGAATTGTTCCAAGTGGTAAAGTATCTCTATTTTTGAAATTTATGTGCTTGACACTTAGCATAAAAGGAATGATGTATGTATGGTATCAATTTTTGAAATCTTCCATAAATTTCCCAATAGGTATCTCCCCTTCTACATAGTTTAACCTTGTGGATTCTTTCCCAATTTTTTTTTGAAACTTTACATACTTGTAACTTTTACAATTTATTGTCTTTGTTAGGTCAGCATTTTCATTTGTTGAAGGAAAGTTAGCCAAATTTCCACATAATTCATAGAGTCCTTTTATGCATTTTATTTGAAGTCCATTTTCATGATCACATAATAGATCCTTTATGAACAAACTTACATGTTTAGGAGGCACCTTTTGAAAACCATATCTTTCTTCTCTCATCTTTCGAAACACCTGATAGTAGAGATCAAATTCAATGTGATAACAACAACAACAAGTTTCAAAAAACTTGTTTATCTTCACATAGTATGGCTTTAACCTTTCAAACATTGTTTGCCCAATCTTTATATGAGGATACATATTACAAAAGTTCATATACATCTCAAGTTGTGTTATGTCTAGCCAATGTTTAATATGTTCTTCATAAATACTAGGTCCAATCCTGTGCCTCATAACATCTCTAGTATTTGATGACGAACAGGTTTGATCATTCCAAAAACTTGAGATCAAGTTCCTAACATCTTCAATCCTGTCAAAACGGGGAGCTCTACACATAATTGCCTAGTTGCCTTCAGAACTATCATCTAAAACCTTTCTTTTTTCTCATATTTTATTAGTGTGGTTCTACTATAACCAAATTTAGTGGAAAGTGTTGACATTTTTCTTTTTCTGGATATTTCTTTATTTAAAACAGATGTCAAAATCACCTTTCTTGCAATGGTTTTATCCACTGATCGAGATCCTTTCCCAATGGAATCTAAACCTTTTTAAACATTTTCAACAATATCTTTTTGCAGTCTCATGTGTTTCCTCTTATTTGATGTAGAATGTACACCCAACAATTGTAATGACTCTTTCAGCTCATCACGAAGAAGTAAACGTGATAACAATTGGGTTTTTTCAATTGTTTCAAGATGATTGAAATGATCATGGATTATTCTATTTACAGATTTAGTCATTGACCTCTTACTTGTATTTTTAGGTTGGTTGGCATAACATTTCAGTTTCTCCATATCCATTTCAAGTAAATGATCTAAATTTCTATAGGAAATTTGTTTCCCCACTGTTTCAGCTACTTTTATATGCTCATCCATTGGTGTAGAAGGAAGTGATCTTGACCCCTCTCCAACATGCATTGTTTGAACTCGGGCCTCCTCCCTATCTTCAAGGTCCATGTGTTCTTCAATTGATTCATTTGGTCCAATATCTAGATTGGGCTCGACTTCTTCTTGAGAACTTCCTACTTGTTGAGCTATTTGTACATGCCACAAGATATTGTGCAAAGAAAGTGAGAGATGATGATATATAAGTGGAGTTGAACATATGAAATCAAATGAAATAAAAGATTCTTGAACTTAATAATTCCATGAAAAAAATGCATTTGAAAAGGATATGATTCAAAGATGGGATATACATGAAAATGGTATGATATATGATGTGATAAGCTAAGAATGCAAGAGGTCAAATGCAACTCTAGGTCCAAATTTGGTTACGGTGCAAGGCTTGACTTGTGTTATGATGGATAAACACAAGGGAACAATGATCAAGAGAGGGTATGCATGAGATGATGGAATCCAAAAGGATTTCCCTAGACAAGCAAGGATAATGGTGTTTTCCCTAACTTGAAAGTCCATGATAAACCTTAAGTAATGTGGGCGATCGATAAAAAATGGATTGGTTTTGAGACCTATGAAGAGTAGTGGAACTTGTGCAAGAGATAAGGGTTCTATTTAATCAATGATGAATATGCAAAGGACTAAATTCATGGAATGTATGAAACTTGGAACGTAGGCATGATATGATCTTGATATATGCAAGGGGTTGTACATGCAAGAACTAGGTGAAATGATATATATGTATACAAGGACTATGTGATATGATCTATGTATGCAAGAGTAGGAATATGTAAGGACTAGGATGCAATGAAAATGATATGATTCTAAGATGGGATATATGAAAATGGTATGATATGATGTGATAAGTTAAGAATGCAAGAGGTCAAATGCAACTCTAGGTCCAGATTTGGTTACGATGCAAGGCTTGACTTGTGTTATGATGGATAAACACAAGGGACCAATGATCAAGAGAGGGTATGCATGAGATGATGGACTCCAAAAGGATTTCCCTAGACAAGCAAGGATAATGGTATTTTCCCTAACTTGAAAGTCCATGATAAACCTTACGTGATGTGGGCGATAGATAAAAAATGGATTTGGTTTTGAGAACTATGAAGAGTAGTGGAACTTGTGTAAGAGCTAAGGGTTCTATTTGATCAATGATGAATATGCAAAGGACTAAATTCATGGAATGTATGCAACTTGGAACTTAGGCACGATATGATCTTGATATATGCAAGGGGTTGTACATGCAAGAACTAGGTGAAATGATATATAAGTATACAAGGACTATGTGATATGATCTATACATATGCAAGAGTAGGAATATGTAAGGACTAGGATGCAATGAAAATGATATGATTCTAAGATGGGATATATGAAAATGGTATGATATGATGTGATAAGTTAAGAATGCAAGAGGTCAAATGCAACTCTATGTCCAAATTTGGCTACGATGTAAGGATATGACGTGGATGGAGGATTAGGATATGACATGATTGGAGGACTAGGATATGACAATTTACTTTTTGAGACAATGGTTTGACAAAGCAAGGAAATTTTTCCTATCCCAAAGTGTGCAAATTGAGGACTTGATTTGACAAATGCGGTTCATGATGGAAAATGCGTTGTAGGAAGTGATTTGACAAAATTTCAAGCAGATTGCAAGGAATTTATTTTAGTTTGACTATGTTGATTTGGATTTGGAGGATGATGTTCATTTGTTCATGTTGTCTAAAAATAGTTGGCAAACACATGGTGTTGTAAAGAATGAAAATCAACCACATAGAAGACATTTACAAAAAAAAAATCCTAAGGCTGCAAGGACAGTATTCTTATAGATCCCACGAACCGCATATCCTTAGCGAATGAATTTCAGAAGCTTGGCCCCACAGGCTCCCCCTTACATTGCACTCACTTCTCAGGGCAACCAACCTTCCAATCTCCATGAAACTCCCATGGCAAATTGATCATTTCTACTAAGAGCTGCGCAGGTGCGGGTGCCTTGGCAACGATCGTTGCTGCACCAAAGAATAGAAGGTTTGTGGTTTGCTAAAACAAAGGATTTATTTCGTGCACCCGTTCAAAAGGCCATGCGAGAGGCATTATCATCCCAGTCTGCAGAGGTTAGGGTCTGCAGGTTTCAATGCACCACAAGGGTACTGGGGAGTCAATTGCTGGTCCGTAGGAAGTTTTGTAATGCTAAGCTTTCCTTAACATTCAAACTTATATACTAGTTGGGCGTTGCTTGGCTTTAGCGCATTCCCAGTTTGAGTCTCTTTGGGGTGAGTAATTTTTCCCACCAAAGCAGGCCCAAGATCTAAGGCTTAACAAAAGCGAACCAAAATATTCATAGTTCAATTGATCTTTGTTTAAAAACAAAGAGAGAGCACATGAATATTTCAAATCACACTCTCATGGTGTTCTTTTTAAAACAAAATGAAAATGTGAACAAACAGAGAATGTACAAGGTTCATTTTATCCATTTGTAGTGTTTGTCAAGCAAAGGGGTTAATTTTAACCGTTTGTAGTGTTTTCTATCTAAGAGTTAATTTTAAACCCAATGAAAAACAAAGTGTATTGTTCTTTTTAACCCATATGCATTTGCATGTTTGTTCTTTTTTAACCAATGCGTGTAAAATGAAAGTTGTAAAGAAAAAAAACAATTAAAATAACATTTAGCTAATTCCAGCTGGACACATGCTAAAACAAATAGATTAGTAGCACAAACAAAAAAAACTCTAATCTAGAAATAAAGAAAACAGGAAAAAAAAAACTAAAAAACAAGATAGAAAACCGGGACAAAAATATTAGATAGTGTGGTAAGTCTATGAGCCTCTTTGTACCTAAGTAGATATTCAAGATGATCTAGTAAATTTAAATATTTTATTTTTCTTCTAGATAAGGTATCCCATTACGAGAGATCGTTAGGATTTGTGTCTCAACCTTCAATCCCTATTTATTAATACTTAACAAAATCTAAGTTTCAAGTTATAAAACAACAAATATATATATAAATTTCAACACTCATAATTTAATTTTTGGCTTGGAACATGTTAGAATAGACATTAATTCTAAGAACATGATAATTACAACAAAATGCATCTCTTTCACATCTTAATATTTTTAAATGGGCACAATCATATAGAACTCATTTTTATGGATGAAAAATATATTAATAAACTTGGGAACTTAGATGTTAAAATTATTTTTAAAATAAATTGGGAGGAGCTTGGAAAACCAAATTTACATGATACTCCCTATGATATAGTACTAGATGAGGGAGAAGATCCAAAATTTTCATTAGCACATGGTATCTAATATAAAGGTCAACCTATTGGGTTTAAAGGAAAAATAAATTTTGTGGTGTTTGATATTCAAAAGGACTCTTTGGTGCTTTTAAAATTTTGTTTAATCTCAAATTGGTTCATGTAGAATGAAATCTTTGACTCCCAAAAAGAAGAATTAACATTTTATACGTGGAGGACTAGATAGTGCATATATCTTTAGACAAGAAGATAGCAAAAGAAAGAGATGTAGAAGAAGATGACATATTTAGATGGCTATGCTCATTGAGGAAGCTACCTAAGAAAATATCATAATAAAAAAAATTCATATTTCTTCTTGTAGATTCATATCTCTCTTGGAAATGCTTTTTGATCCATCTTCTCAAATTTTCTTTTTTCATATATCTAAGGGATACACTTATTGCTATAGATTATATATATTTTTTATGTTGTACTCATCTTAGTTCTAGATGCACATAGGATAAGAGTGCAACCATATTAATCTAATGTATTTTTATTTGTTTATTTGTGGAGGTAAAAATACCAAATTAGGGATTTGACAATATTGGTAAGATAACCAAAATTCACCCCTTTCCCTTTGTGGCACTAGCTACATGTATTCTTGGAAATCTCTTCATTTGAAGGTTTTGTGTCTTTTCCTATCTATCATAATTATATTATCTTAGAGCTCAGTTTAAATAACATTATGACCATTTTATATCATTTAATTTATTAAATACAAAATTTATGTGTTATTCTACTATTTAGTTTCTTGTTATTGGTTGTGTATATTATTCTTATTTTATAGACTTTCAATTTTTTTTATAAACTGGTATTTTCTATGTACAACAAAAATCTATGTAGTCATATAGACCTTAATGTAGTCATGCTACCATCTAGGAAACATGGTTTAATTTTTATTATCTTCTATTGATTCATATTCTAGATTCCTATCACATGATTCAAGATATCTATTTCTCAACTCTCATTCTAGGTTTTTCTTTGTTTATAATTAAATCCCATTTTTAATATTTTGTTTAATAAAAACATAGTACTTTTTTTTTATAGGAAAAATAAGCTTGCATAGTTTATATAGGTGAAAGCAATTTAGATAAGACCATTTACACTTGTTGATTTATCTATTTTGGATAGTATTTTTGTGTTATTTATCTTATCTAGGAATAAAGTTAGTTAAAACTTTCAACTTTTTATTTAGGTAATCATATTCAATACATTTTTATTTTTACTATCAATATGCTTATTTCTTTATGAATTATTTCATTGTTATGGAGAATATTCTAATTCTATGTTAGATTATGTGTTAGAAAATTTAGAAAATGTTATTTTAGATACATACTTCTACATTATATGTTCCTTGTATATAAACTTATTTAGTTAATGTATGTTTTATGTGTATACTCATCGTACTTGTTAAATCTATCCTAATCCAAAAATAGTTATTGTTAACTTTAATATGATTCTATTTATTATAATACTTATAATTTTTACCAATTTTTGTGTGTTTGTGGGGTGTTTGAGCTATCCCCACCTTCTCAACTAATTATCACTATTTAGGTTTTTTAGATGAGTTTAGAAATTCACTTTTGTTGAATTATCTTGTGTCGTCTTCTTTTATCCAATTTGGTTATACATAATGATTTCCCTACTATTGATTTTCATGTATTGATACAAAGGGAGATACCAAGATAGAGGAGGAAATACTGGTGAAAGATGGTGTTTCTACCATAGATCTATATAATTGATGATGCACAATTGGATGAAATAAATATAAGAATTTAAAGGACATAAACATAGATAGATGCAAAATTGGGTGCTACAAAAAAATACAAATAAAGAGAATATATTGTAGATCAAAACTAGTAAAATATTTAGCATAAGGATTCATAAAATCTAGTGATAAATTGCAGATTTTAGTTTTGTAGATCTCCTTGATGATGTGCATTTGAGTTTTCATTTCCAAAAAAATGAAATGAGGAACCTTCAATTTTCTTATATATCAATTATTTGATGCATTTTATAAATAAATTTACCCATATTTGATGAGAAAGAGAAGAAATAAACACGTACTTTGTTTCCTTCTATGATAATTTGTCAAGTTTTGTTTGCGTCTATTTTCTTCTTTATCTTTTGAAAATTTTCGTTGAGCTTTGTTTTTTGTTTTTGTTTTTTGTCCCATTTTCTTCTTCAAAATACAAATGATTGATTTAAACTAACAACAAATTTTCCTCCAAAATGCAAAAAAATTGTTACAAAAACATGAAAAAACTTTAAAAACTTATAAACTTTGCAAAAACTTGAAAAAACTTACAACAATTAAAAAAAATGCAACAATAACAAACATTCTCAAAAATATTTATCATTTTTTTACCTGTGAAATGTCTTTTTCAGCTAACAGGCTTGGAAGCACAAGGGTCGCCGCCATTTACACAGGAGCCCGGAAAAACACAAACAAACCCTAGAAAAGTTGTTTGACTTTTGGATGTATACATAGGGGGTTCGGCCGAACCAATTTTGTTTGGTTCGAACGAACCCCTTTAAAATAATTTCATTTATTATTTTAAAGGGGTTCAGCCAAACCCCTTTAAAATGTTCGGCCGAACACCCTTATTTCCTTATCTCCCCAAAAATTCCATTTTTTTTGTAAAAAATTGTCTTTCGAAGTTCAATTTGAAAATGAAAATGTAGAAAACTTCATAAATCCAACTAGATAATAATAGTCCTCGAAATGAGCTATCCGTCGAATATAATTTTAATATGGTTTGCTTTTATTATGTATTTTATTTTTTAGTTTTATTAAACATAGGTTTTTCACTGAAAATTAAAATCTTTGGTCTGCACATGTGGAAAAATACTAGATTATCAAAATAAATTTTTAAAAATAAGTTGAGGCTGGGTATTGATGTCCTTGATCCATTAAAAAAAATAAAAAGAATTTCGATTCATACAAAAAAAGTTATGTTGTATACAGTCCGCCTATGTCTGAATTGCAATTGGTTGACTTTGAAACTTGATTAAGGAAAAAATATTCAATAAAAAACTATGAGACCAAATGAAAGTGCTAGATATTGTAGTTACAAATCTAAATTCGAAAAAATCATAATTTTATCCTTCATACAAAAAAAGTTATGTTGTATACGGTGAGCGTCACTTTTTAAAAATATTGTTTTCTGAAAAAAAATCAGTTTTCGTGGGAGATGGAAAAAAAGTGCAATCTGATTCCTAAATTTTTGAAAAAAATATTTTTAGAATCTATAGACAAAATGTGATGAGACTCTAGTTTGCATCATCTTCAAATTCCTCACGGTTTAATCGCTATAGGTGCTCGAATATGAAGATTTAGTTAAAAATAATAATTGCAGTGTCCAATTTGGCCAAAAATTGTAAACCACTATTGTGGGATCACCCTACACAACCATGTTAGGTACCCATTTACAATGCAAAAGGAAATCTCTCACAACTAGAGAAAAGGAGAAAAACCCTGTGGAAAAAAACCCCTCTCTAAAAGAGAGAAGAAAACAAAGATAATGTATGGATGGAGGACTCAATCACACCCCCTAAGGACTACATACATCATATATACAATCAATGCCCCCCGGCCCCCTATAAGAGGGAAAGAGAGAGACTATGTATTCCCCCCACAATGTGTAATCGCCTACAAAAATGGCAAGTGTCTGAAGACAAAACATGATCCAATGTCGATAAACAACTTGTCTCCCTTTTGGAAGAAACAAAACCAAATACAAATCTAGGTATGCTTCCCATTCTAGATAAGAATTGAAAGAAAGAAGCATGAAAATGTATGATGATGTCTTTTGAATCTGTTCATGTGTGGCCAAGACCTTGGAAGATGATGCCACGAACCAATCAGGAACTTGCCCAATCACAATAGAAGGTGACAAACAAGGTACCATTGGAAACTGATCTTGAACACTCTCTAGAGATTAAGATGGAGTGACAACAGTTGTACCACAATTATCATCATATAGGATGGATATACCCTCAAGTGTGTCTTTCAAGTCAAAAATATAAGATTCTATGAACAATGAACCAATATCTGACAAATAAGAATCCCAACGAGGAAGACAATGAGATATTGGTTGTGATGAATCACTAGACATGCTCAATGAATCATCAACACAAGATGAATGGTCCTATTGAACAGGAATGATAGGAGCCTCAATCAATGACTTTGCACAATGAATCACTGAAGGTGAAGGTACATCAATGAATCTGCAACTTTTCAAATTGAAAATGCATTGAGATGAATGGAGATTTTACGCCAAACACTCTGCACTGGAGGTAGATTTGCGCCCTTACTTGGATCTACACCTTTCCATCTAGAGTAAGGCGGTAGGAAATGGGACTTTGCAAGCTATACTAGACGTCTGTTGAAAAGAGAAGAATGGTGGGAAAAAGAAAAACTGGCGAAAAAGAATGAACTAGTGACACCAACAAGGATCAATCGATATTATGAATGCTGAAAGATTTGACTAGTGAGGGTACCGATGCCAAAATCACAGCAAATAGGTTGATCAATGCACACATATGACTACAGACCAATACCAGTCTCAAGAATTAAAAAGGCATACCATTCAATGAAATAATTGCCTTTTGAAAGAATGCCCGCAAAGTTTTGAATGCAGCCTCCAAACGCCCTTTCTTTGAAAAAGAAATTGGGCCTCTTGAAAGACACATCCCCTCTCCAATCAAGCCTCAGAAAAAAAATGCCTCACACAAAAATCGTGGACAACAAACAAAAAAAATACCTCTTATACAAATGAAAATGCGGCCTCCAGTGGGTTGCAATCACGACCCAAAATAATCAAAACACCCAGCAAACAAGATTTGTGGCCACCAACAGGTAAAACACCCTCAATACAAAATCGAGCTTCAACAAGGGAAAATGCCCAGCAATAGGAAAATGGTACCAACAATCTTCGAAAGGATGATCACAGGTAAATAAGGCAATTTTGAAATTTGAAGAAATTTCAAATGTCAAAAAAAATAAATAATCGATCTCAAAACTTTCTAATGAGAACTCTTTTGGAAAAGAATGCAGACTGGGTGGCTCTAATACCATGTTAGAGTGAATAACCCAGGAAGATCATCTACAAAAAATAACCTTCATAAAAAAAGAAAGAGGCTTACACAAGGCCATTTCACCAAAACAAGAGTGAATAATATTGAGATGAATTATATATTATACAAAGTGCCTTAAAAAGGCAAGAAAAGTGGGTGACAGGTGAGAAACTTCCCAGCACAGGAAAAACTACCCAAATGATTAAATGCCTAAGTAAAAATTAACACACTAACAATGACTAAGGTTCCGAGTGAAGGAAATTTGATATTATGCAACCATAGAATACATAGAAAAAGTCAAGCAAGGACAAAAATTCATGCAAGTAGTTCCACTCATGTTGATTATCTCAAATCAAAGCTTTACATGATCAGTTTAAAATTTTCCCAAATTGAGAATGCACAAACCATCAATGTTATAGATTTATCCTAAGGGTTCCAAAAGATACCTCTTCTATCTCTATCCATTATTTTATATAATTTTTCAATAGGTGCCAAGAATGCACCTATTACTTTAAGTGCAATTGCTTCTCTTTCAAATTTATCTACTAGACTATAATAATAAATACCTTAATTTAAATTTTTCATTATTCCTTAATGACTAACTTAGTATGGACTAGGTTGATTCTCATTAGTTACCATCGATTATCACCATAAGGTAGTGGAATGTGTAAAATGTTGTGATAGATGGAGTTCAAAGACCCATCTCTCTTTATATGATCTTCATCATGCATCTAAAATAGAGTATCTAGAAGGGGTGGCAAACATTCACTATCACTATAAATGATCTTTCTAGGATTGAGTGTCATGATTTTTCTCTTGATCACCCACTTATAAGAGAGTTTTCTAATGTCTTCTCTAGATTCATATTTTGAATACCAATGAAGTCAAATGCAAAATTTCATGTTGATTTGATTCTAGGACCAAACCTATCTATTATGTACCATAAATAATAACTATGCAAGAGCTTAGTGAGTTTAAGCTATAGTTGGAGGAATTTCTAAAGAATACACATATTCATTCAAGTGTATCTCCTTGAGGTGTACTTATAATCTTCATAAAGAAGAAGGATGAATATGTTTTCTTATGTATTGATTATTGAAAATTGAATAAGGTAATGATGAACTAATATCCTTTTCCAAGCATTGATTATTTGTTTAATTAAATGAATGGATCCAAAGTGTTCTTAAAAATTGATCTCAAGTCTAGGTATTTGAACCACCAAAAACAATGCACAATAGGAGAAAGAGGATTCCCCAATAAGCCTCTAGGGTTTTTCACCTAGAAGCTAACTTTGGAAGAATGGCTCTCTTTCACACTAAGGTTTGGTGTTTTTGGGTGTT
>CM021110.1:175330272-175500317 GCA_007115665.2 Sequoiadendron giganteum
CCATCTAGTCCTTCTGTCGGGAAACTTTGTCGGAGTGGGTTTCTGTCAAAAGGGTATCCAGAACTACCAAAATTACTGACAAACATCTTCAGTGGGACTAGGTCACCCAAAGTGGTGACCTAGTCCTCTTTTGAATTTTTGTGATCAGAAGATGGAATTTGGAGCCCTCGGTCTATGTTTTTTGCTTTTTCAGGTGTCTAGTCCCAAAAATGCAAAATTTGATCTGTAAGTGTCTTCCAAGCTTCAACTAGGGTTTTTTCAACCTTAGATATCTTGGACAAGTTTTTGAATGATCTTCCACCTTGGTTCTTTGCCAAATCTGCCTACAAGACCTGTAAATCACATGAAAGAAGAAAAACTTGTTGATTGTTAGGGATTAGGGGTTTGCCTTAGTCAAACCCCTTTTGAGTAATCAAACCAAATGAAGATGTAAATGTAAAGAAGCATGAAATAAAGGAGTGATACCTTTCCATAATGTTTGATCTTGAGTTGCAACAATGGGGGATTTGGTCCTTGAATGCTTCTTGAGAGATGTCTTGTTGGCTTAGATTACTCAAACCCTAGCTTGGTTGAGAAGAAGAAATGAGAGATTGAGAAGAATGTGAGTTGAGTGATGCACCTTATGATAAATTAGGGTTTTTAGGCTTATTTATACAACTTATGCCCTAATTTTCCTGAAATAACACCATACAGGCCAACCTTAGGGTTTTAGAGACAAGAATCTCAAAAGAAATTAAGTTAAATTTGAAATTTATGCCACATGGGACTAGGTTGCCCAAGGTGGTGACCTAGTCCACCTAGGAAAATTTCATTAGTTGTCAAGAATTAAAAGGTGATTATTGTTGCTTGTCAGGATTGTCTTCTGAAAACACACTAAGATGGGACTTATGTGTGTATTAAGGGGTCATTATAGCATAAGAAAGAGTTAATTTTGTGATGACAAGCCTAGGAAAGTGTGAAAATGTTTTACAACACCTTACAACACTTTGGCACAAGGCTTGGAAAGAGGTAAAAAGCGGCTGAAAAAGGTCCAAAATTCAAAGGCAAGGGCCCAAATAACCAAAAAGTGTCAAAGGCTACACTTTTTGGTGATAGTATCATCAAATTTGTAGGAGGTAGATATCCATTGAACAACATTCTAAAATCAATATGGATAGTATGTGTTCAATGTGGTTTTATTTGGGTTGATGAATGCTCTATCGGTGCTTGTGGGTCCCATGAATGGGGTGTTCAACACCTTCCCAAAATAATTTTTCTTAGTGTTCTTGGATGATATCTTTATTTATTCAAGAATGATGGAGTATGGGATCCACTTACATCATTTTTTTGTATTATTTGAGAGAGAATCATCTCTTGGAAAATTAGTGAAGTGAGACTTCTTTTAGCTTGAGGTGAAGTACCTAGGGCATCTCATATCTAGTGATGGTATCTTAGTAGATAACTATCTTGAAATGGACTACCCCTATTAATGTTTCAAGCAGGGATTTTTTAGTGGTGAATCTTCACCAATTGGAAAATAGTACATATTGGCCAAGTCAAAATTGGTGAATAAATCGCAACCAACAGGGTGGCCAAATCACCCAGATTTTATGAATTACCGGTTCAATGCATTTCCATTCATCATCGATTTATTTTATGAGGCATATTTAAGTAATATTTTTACAATAACAAACTACACATTTAAAATGGACCGATTAATATTTTCCCCTAAGATCTTGGAAGCATGTATTGAATCACCTACATATTCACCAATACTATTAAAAAAAGATTGTGTAACATGACACATTTTGCCAACATCATTGAATGTTCACTGCACCTGAGGACCCATTTCACCAATTAAAATTTACAAATAGTTGCTTATGAGGACCCATTTCTCCAATAACATTAAAAAATAATTACATTTGAGGACACATTTTTCCAATTACCATGACACCTCCATGCTATCATAGGGCCATAATCACCTTGAAAATTACAGCATATGTGTTATGTCGAGGTTTGATTCACCTAACACTTAAATGCATCATTGTATAATCATGCGAGATTCACCACATTTTTACTAGACCATTTAAAAATCCTATGAAATTTTCCAAATATGGATTGATATAAATACAATCAAAACTTTGTTCTTACACATTTTTTTTATTTTTGAACTTGTGATCTCTCGATTCGAAAGTTGGACTTGGAACCTTGATCATAGGCAAGTTACAAACTTACAATACATGCATTCATGCATTAATGAATAGCAAGCCAGTGAAAACCTAAAGGCAAGTGATCATTTCTTCATAGTGTTATAAGATTATTTCATCTCTTTTTCATTCATGCTTCAATCTTAAAGATGATATTGAGTAGGGAATGAGAATCGGGATCTATATTTTATGTCCTTAAACAAGAAGACATTTTTTTTCCAGCTTTTATTTGAAGTGAAAGATCAAGATGTCGAGTGGAAAGTGAAACAAGGGTAAGACTCCTTAGGGTGGTGAAGGGACTAGGAGGCCATCAAAACACCCAAAACATAGATTTACCATAAAGTCTTACTTTGGAATTAGCAATATTTTTGATCCATCAAATCAAGATGGGGCTACATCATCAACTCTTGCACCAAATAGTAATGAAGAAGGCATTGGAAATACCTCAGAAGAGGATGGAAATGTCACAAAATATGTTCCAAGCTAGAACGAGATAATTGACTTGGATGAAAATGCTCGTGTCATAGATGATGTTGGTAGAAAGAAAAGAAAAGCCAAATAAAAAATAGGGCATGAGTGGGAAATGACAAGGAATTTTTATATTGATTGGGTGTTAAAGTTCCCATTCTTTGAACTAGTGGAGAATGTAAACAAAGATGAACCTTCAAAAGAATGCAAGTGTAAGATTTGTAGTTGGAAATGTAAAAAAGACAAGAAGTTGTAGCTAAATCTTGACACTAAGAAAAGAATATTGATAAAGTTTATGAAAAATAAATCATAGACAAAAAGGAAAAATCAATAATAAGATGTAAATCAAAGAAAGAATGTCTTCAAGTTAAATATTCCCTAGAATATGATGAACATATGTAAAGAATGACGAAGCTTGTTGCATGTGGAGGTACAATAGAGGCTCAATTTGGATAAGTAATGGTAGGAGCACAACTGACAAAAATTGTTTAGATGAGTGTTGTTTTTCATATTTTGTCTAGAGGGGGTCCTATAAAAAATTGCGTAGAATATTTTAATTTATTATCTTTTTTGGGTGTTCCTAACTTTCCTAGCACACATTGGTCAATAAACACTGGATGGGAATGGGAAAGCTACCTTGTTGCAGTGGAAAAACAAGATTTAAAGGAGAAAATAAAAGAGTCAAACTTCATTGCATTATCTTTAGATGAAGTTATTGTGGTAGATAATACTTCTTGGGTCTGTATGTATCTGTATATTATACAACAAAATATATTCCAACCTCATCTTCTCTATGTTCGTAAAATGAAGGAAAATTCAACATCACAAAATCTATTTGAACTACTTAAGAAATCTTTGAGTGAAATTGGAGGTATGGATGACTTGACAATTTTCAAAAAGTTGGTGTGTGTAGGAGATGATGGGGCTACAATAACGCAAGGTCACAAGAGCGGTCTTTGTGTAAAGTTACAAAATACTTATGCAACATACATGCTTGGAATTCATTGCATGGCCCACATAATGAATTTAGCATTTAGAATTGTAAGCAAGTATCCTACAATAAGAAAATTTGAAAATCTAGTCCGCAAGCTCTATGCATACTTTTGTTGAAGTCCCAAATGTTTTGCAGAATTTCAAAATTTTGTTGAGGGAATAACAGGAGGAAACAAGCTTCTTAAAGATGTTGATACTAGAAGGATATCCTTGCATGGACTAACACAATGAGTTCTTTCAGAATATTGATCCTTGATTAGAATAATGTATGAACATCACAACACAATAGACAAATCTCTTGACCTCTTATATAGGTTAAGTGATATAGAGAAACTCTTAACTTTAGTTAGTCTTCTCCTCATCCTAGATGAAATGAACAATCTTGTGAAGAAAGTTGAAAACTAAACTATGTGTATCTATCTATTACAAGGGGTGTTACCTTGGTCTCCTTGTGTTGTGCAGCATAATGCTTGGGTTCATGACATGGATTAACCACCTCTCATGGATTCATTGACTCTAGCAGTTATATTGAGAATTAACAAATCAATCTTTTGGTAAAATGACTTTTGGAATTGAAGGTAAAATTATAGCTTAAAACTTGTAAAACTATGTGACTGTAGATCTAATTAAGTGTTCTTTGCCACAATTCTTTCTGTATGATTAATCTATTTAGATCAATTCTTTATAAATGATTATTTTGTTTAGATCAATTTTACCAATTGTAGCTCAAGAGACAGAAGATTATAGAATAATGAGATAGAAGATTATAGAAGAATGAGACAAAAGATAGAAGTGACACAACATATACATGGAGAATTCCTTTTGGGAAAAACTCCACCAGAATCAATAGTGCTTATATTATTTAACCTTAGAACAAGATTACAATAATACTATACCAATCCTTGATTGATATGTTTCTTTTCCTTCAACAATCCTTCTTCACAACCTACAATAAACTCTCATTAAGACTCTCTACAAATTTTTGTAATAAATAGGAAATTATGAGCTTTGTAAACTCCTAAGAGTTGACAATTACAAAGCATAAAGCTTCTCTCAAAAACCTATGCCTAGATTTGGAAAGTAGAGTTCCACCTCCTAAACATAAGTCAAACCAAATTCTTCCTCAAATTTGGCACCCCAAACTGAATATTTAACTAAACTCTAATCTCGAAGATGTCTTGGAAGCTTCACCCAAAGTTGGCACCCAAGAATGGGCCCACTTAACTAAACTTTGTAAATATCTTCTCATGCAAAAGGTGCTAACTGAAAAATGCCAACTTGGGCACCCAAGGTGGACCCAAGTCAATCTTAATTAATTGAAACATATCTCTCCACCAATTCATACAAACAACATGCATTATTGATCATCCCCACTTAACTTAAAATATCCACCTATTATCTGTCATGCAGCTAGAGTCATTAGTCATGCAACTCAAGTCAACTAACATGCAACTCAAAACAACTACATGCAACTCAATTCAACTAGAATGTAACTCAAAATAACTACATGCAACTAAAGATAATTGAATCATAATTGAACTGAACTAAACTAAACTGATACTAAACTAAACTGAACTGATATTGAACTGATAGTGCCACTCCACTCTTGTAAATATAAATTCCTATTTTGTAGGAACAAGATATGCATTATTAAAGTGTTATCAATCCTCCAAATAGTTAACTGAAGAAAGGTTGGTTCCATCTTCCATGTGGGCACCCCATTTGCTCCTATCTTGTAGGATCTCAAAATGGATGCCCCCACATGTTCCTATTATTTACAAACCACTCTTGTAAATATCAATCCCTATTTTGTAGGAACAAGACATGCATTATTGAAGTGTTATCAATCCTACAAATAGTTAACAAAGGCAAGGTGGGTTCCACCTTCCATGTGGGTGCCCTATGTTCTCCTATCTTGTAGGAGCTCAAAATGGATGTCCCCATGTGTTCCTATTATTTAGAAATAATTACAAATATCAATTTACATGTTCATTTCATTCAAATTTAATCTCTTTCTAATCCTAGTGTTAGGAAACACTTTCCAAGGACTTAGGAGATACATGAAATATGTTTAGGATTTCAATTAAATGAAATCTTATTCCCAACATTCTCCCACTTAACATTATACATTGCAATTATTCTAAACAAGGAATCATTATTATAAATCAAGTACAGGACTCAAGGCCAATAGCATTCCTACACCAAGAGATAAGAGTAACCATCTCAATACATGTCTCTAACCATAAGAGAACTCAAGCCTCACCTATATCTCCAATTATCCATAAGTACATGTAACCAACCAATCCATGCCAAACTCCAAATGCAACATAGCACCATCATGAAGTAATCAAGCAAATAATCAATGTACCCAATGCAAAGAGAACTACTACGATCAATTTCA
Source organism: Sequoiadendron giganteum (assembly GCA_007115665.2). Lineage (NCBI taxonomy): Eukaryota > Viridiplantae > Streptophyta > Pinopsida > Cupressales > Cupressaceae > Sequoiadendron > Sequoiadendron giganteum. The sequence goes on from CM021110.1 coordinate 175,336,321, forward strand.
ATGCTCCAATCATAAACATGGAATCCATGATCTAATCAATATGAATATAACCATCATATCAAAAGAAAAGAATGAAATCTCAACCATAGACTAAAGAAGTCCTGCATGGAAACCAAAGATGTCAACATATCCAAACCACATGAATATAACCATCCTCTATCAATGAAAATAAAAATGACAATGAACCCTCACTGCATAGAAGTAGAAACCAAGAGTGCATCCATGACACCAAAAATAATTGTAGAAGATCATTCACCATCAAATGGTGAATCCACATCACTGCCAACAACTCCCACTGAACTATGTTACTGAGTCACACATGGCATTGTGACTACCATCCTCTCCATGAAGATCATCTAGGTCTACACACACAACTGCAATGTCAGTAACATAATAAGTAGAACCAAAATATCATAGCCAAGAAGATACCTACAACCGCCAAACCATCATAAACAACAATGGATCCACATCCTTTCCAAATGCTCCCACTGAACCGTGATACTGAGCAATCCTATGGCATCATGATGCACACAAAAAACACCACATCACTGTCATAAGCTCACACCAAACCTGTGAATCCGAGCTCTCAATGATAACATGATAACACAATAACACAATAGTAAAAGCTCCCACTACAATCAAAAAACCTTCAAAATTTTAAGAGAAAGGTGTCCCAAACCCTAACCAACCATTAACTCTGATACCAAATGTTGGAATTGAAGGTAAAATTGTAGCTTAAAACTTGTAAAACTATGTGATTGTAGATCTAATTAATGCCACAGTTCTTTGTGTATGATTAATCTGTTTAGATCAATTTTACCAATTGTAGAAAGAGATAGAAGATTGTAGAAGAATGAGACAGAAGATATAAGTGACATAGCATATATGTGGAGAAACACTTTCAGAAAAAAAATCCACCAGAATCAATAGTGCTTGTATTATTTAGCCTTAGAACAAGATTAAAATAATATTGTATCAATCCTTGATTGATATGCTTCTTTTCCTTCAACAATCCTTTTTCACAACCTACAATATACTCTCATTAAAAATCTCTAGAACTTGCTACAATAAATAGGAAATTATGATCTTTGCAAACTCCTAAGAGTTGACAATTACAAAGCATAAAGATTCTCTCAAAAACCTATGCCTAGATTTGACAAGCAGAGTTTCGCCTTGTAAACATAAGTCAAACTAATTTTTTCCTCAAATTTGGCACCCCAAACTAAAAACTTAACTGAAATATGGTCTCAAAGATATCTTGGAAAATTCACCTCAAAGTTGGCACCCAAGAATGGGCCCACTTAACTGAACCTTGTAAATATCTTCTCATGCAAAATGTGTTAACTGAAAGATGCCAACTTGGGCGCCCAAGGTGGACCCAAGTCAATCTTAGTTAACTGAAATATATCTCTTCACCAATTCTTGCAAACAACATGTATGATTAATCATCCCCACCTAACTGAAAGTATCCACCTGTTATCTATCATGCAAATGAAGTCATTAGTCATGCAACTCAAGTCAACTAATATAGAACTCAATTCAACTAGCATGCAACTCAAAATAACTACATGCAACTGAAGATAACTTAATCTTAACTGAATTGAATTGAACTAATACTAAATTGATATTGAGCTAATATTGTCACTCCACTCTTGTAAATATCAATCCCTATTATGTAGGAAGAAGACATGCATTAGTGAAGTGTTATCAATCCTCTAGAAAGTTAATTGAAACAACGTGGGCTCCACCTTCCGTGTGGGCACCCCATGTGATCCTATCTTGTAGGATCTCAAAATGGACATCCCCACATGTTCCTATTATTTGGGAATAATTACAAATGTCAATTTATATGTTCATTTCATTCGAATTTAATCTATTTCTAATCCTAGTGTTAGGAAACACTTTCCAAGGACTTAGGAGATACATAAAATATGTTTAGGATTGCAATTAAATGGCATCCTATTCCCAATAATGACAATCGTTTGTACAACAATTGGTATTAGATAAATCCCCAAACAAGACTTATTTGAGGAATTGATAAAAAACTGGCCAGCGATGAGTTGGAAAGGCCTATGGAGAAATATATGGAGGAAAATTCCCTTGAAAATTTGGCACATTTGATAGAAATGTAATAACAAAATATTCAATGATGAAGTGAACGATCTTGCCATATTCAAAATGAAATTGGAGGTAAGGTTGGTGGAACTGCTCAACAAGACAAGTGCCAAAAGAGGAGTCAGATTCACGTCCTAGGATGAGCTCATGAGAAAGAAATGGTTAGGGTTCAAGGTCATGTTGAGGATTAACAATTGTGGTTCAAAGGAGATTCATATGGATACAAGGTGGCTATCACCCCCATGTGGATCGCTGAAACTTAACTTTGATGGGGCTATGAAAGGTAACCCTAGTGAATTTGGCTATGGATGCATACTACATGATGAAAAAGGTGGGATGGTATGGGATATCTTTGGCTCATTGGGGGTGGCAACAAACAATGAGGCTAAGCTAGAAGCTTTGACTCAGGGGGTGATGGAATACCATTAAAGGGGAATCAGGAATGTAGACTTGGAGAGTGATTCACTAATTTGTATAAATGTCATCAGGAAATTTCATTACCAAGATGTAAAATAATTAGAAGGGTAAGGCGGGCATGGCCATACTTGGAAGGAATGGACTTCTCGATTAGGCATGTTTACCGAGAAGCAAATATTGTTGCTTACCTATTGGGTAGTGTTGGGGTGTCTAGTTCGATATGCGAGGTGCTCAATTTCACCCTAGATAGATGGGATGGCCTGGATCAAATTCTTAAGGTGGAGGTGGGGTTTTGATAGGCATGGATAATGGTATCGAATGATGTGATGTATGCGTAGGAAGATCAAGATTGACACTTGTACCAACCCCTACTCCCCGGACAACACTTGAGGTACCTTGATCATGGCCAACAACATCATGAGGACGCAAATAATCTTGTAAAAACAACACATATTTTAGTTCATGACATAAAATAGTAAAAAATATAAAACCATGAATGAAATTATATTATAATTAAAGATCTCGTGACAACTTACTTGCTAGTTTTGTGCTCTCTCAGTCAATATTTTAACCCTTTCTCTTATCTCATCTGTTTGAGGCACTATGAATACCAACTTAATGATTTCTTCATTGCATTTTTTTTGGGCCTTCCTCATCATATCCACAAGGTTTGTAGAAAACATAATGTCATCATTGAATAATATGACTGCACCTCCATATGGATGCTCTCATCTACTGCTCATGTCTTTCCCCGATCAGTCGATTGCAACAAGAATATTAAAAACATTATCAAAATTAACCCAATAAACTCATGAAGAAAACATAATAATAAAACATTTTTCTCATATCTAATTTGTACAATTACAATGAGGTAAACATGTTAGGTAGAAGTGCTTGAAGATGCATCGCAATCTGTGCTTTGGGTTGGAGCCTTCCCCGTATGATCAATGTCCTGCTGTGACAAAAATTAAATATAAAAAAATATTACCGAAATGAAACCAATAGACTTACGAAAAAAAACATAATAATAAAATGGTATATTGGAGTCATTAATTGAAGGTTGGGTAAAATGGTATATAGTACATACCACCCTCATAGTAACTATGTTTGTATCTAAGTGATTCAAATTGTAATCAATTAACAACTCTTCCCCTACGATTATTGATTTTATCACACATACGAATACACAGTTTCCCGCGTGCGCCTCAAATATGCAATTGGGTTGCTTATTTGTCAACCCAGATCATGCACTGTTTATAAACCCTGCAATATTCCCTAATGCTTTTGGCCTTCCATCAATGTACCTAGCCACTCCTTTATTTTGATCCTTATCTTTTAGTTGTATATAATTTGCTGACAACACATACCTATGCATACTTCATGTATATCAAACCAGCTGTATCCAATCTTTGTTACTATAATAGGGTCTGACATACTCCATCAATTTAGTAAATTTTTTATAACAAACCTTTATGTCATCCATGCAAAATAGGCCCAAACCATGTAATGATGATGGTGCTATGCGATATATCCTCTCGTTGACACAAAAATCATCGTTTATTGGAGGAAGTTCCTTGGGTACCATTGTTTCCATAGATGTTTGTACCTCAAGGGTAGCTCAATGCCGCCTATGCTCTCATCAACATAAGAACATGACCCCCCTTCAGCGAGAAAAAATCATGCGTTTACAAAATTTTCTTCTAATCCTTTGACCTCTAGTTGATCTCGCTCTTTTAGACCTACTACATGTCTTTCTTTCCTCTTCTCTTCCTGAATTTCCTTCGCTCGAGGAAGACAGATTTGAAAAATACCTATTTGGTGGTACCTGCACTCATAAGGATGTTGGATGAAGTTCTTTCATGGTGATGTGATCCCAAGGTGACATTATGATTAATCTATCATTTCATCACAAGAATTTGATAGATTATAAGGTAATCAAGTCTAGATAGATTACAATTTATTGTTACTACCGTCCAAATGTGTCCATCACAAATCAAATCTACTTAATGTTTTAACTCCAAAACTTTGTAACAAGTGCTAAATGTGACTATGGTCCACCAATTACACAACCAAGGCCTCAAATGTATTCTCTAATTGTAATCAAAGGACTTTTTCTCTTCGTTCAAGTAAATAAACTTGAAGGGAAACACCACCAAGTGGTTTATTGGACACCTACATGACTAAAAATAGTAGAAAATTTACATTTAATTTCCATATGTCTAAGTGGTTAACGGGGAGGGAGTGTGTACTAGGCTTGGTTAAGTCATCATAAGTTTTTTCTTTGGCAATAAAAATTGTTTAAGTCATCTTAAATCTTCCTATGTCTAATTTTCAGGAGACTTTTGGTATGTTTTAAGGTAGGATGAGTGGTTGCATCAATGTTCTAGTTCTCTATGACAAGGTTTCAACATCTTCAAATAGTGAAATTTAGTGCTCATAGTCATTTGAAACAACAAAATTTTGATTATGTATGATGGTAGGATTTGATAGCTTAAAATAATTGGCTACCCAACAAACTTAAAGTTAAAAGAAAAATTTTCAGTTTAAGGGGTTAGCACTTTCTTTCATCTTTGCATATTGGTTTTATGCTTCAAACGATGCATTTATTATCCCACTTCTATCATATTTTATTCCCATCCCATTGAAATTGTTGCAATTGTTGGAGGAGTTGATACAAAAATTTCATATCAAATACCACATTCTTGAAGCAATTTTCTGTGTTTTTACTATTTTTCTGAAGTTCTTTTGTGTTGTATGGATCTGTACAAGCTTGAAATACTTTGAGATCATTTTTGTAGATAAATATATGTGTTCCCTTTCATTTTCATTTGTTTTGAAGTGCTAAATCATTGTTTTGTGGGTGAAAACAATCAAATACAGGGATTGCCTTGTTTTTCCTGTGTAAGGGTTTGAGGGCTAAATAGAAATGACATCCATCAATCCACCCACTTTCTTGGAACTGTAACTTAGTGAATTGGTGTGCAACATGGTATGATAGAGGTTCATTGCATTTAGGGGTCTATTAAAGCAAGAAAATTGGCATTGAATTGATGCCCTAGGGTTGATAGGGGCATTTTTCTTGTGAATTTGTGGTTGTTAAGTCAGGGTTTATCAATTTTATGGATATCTTCGTAGAGTCATGGTGACACTGTTTGATGGTCCAATCTCTACTTAGAAACAAAAATATCTCTAACAACTCTAAGAGCTGTAATGGGATGGCATTAAAGGAACCTTCATATGAAGGATATTCTAATGAAGGACCTTTGAATTAAGGTCTTCATTTGAAGGTCCTTCATGCAAAGGTTCCTTTTATAAAGCATTTTGGACATTAAATATTTAAAATAAAAAATACCTTCATTTGAAAGTCTTGATAGGCATCATTTTTGAATGAAGGTTCTTCATTCAAAGGTCATGACGACATCGCCTTCAAATGAAGGTTCTTCATTTAACCTAAGGTTTTCTCATAATGCCATCATTGGAAAAGTATGATCAAATTCTTCTATTATGAAGAATTGGTCTATGTGCCTCTAGTAATCACTATAAATGTTTGTAAGGATAAAATGACTAAATATTGCATCTGGAAAAAGAGAATAAACTTTGAGATCTTCAAAGATTATATTCCTCTATTCATAATTTTTAAGGGTTGTGCGTGGAGGAGGTTATCACTACCAAAAAGGGAGGAGACCTTTCCTTGCATATGTTTGTGGTGGAGGTATTAAAGAAGAATTGTATGCCTCTATTTCCATTCATTAGATCTGGCTTAGCCTAGCATATAATTGGGCTCCTTTTCCCTTATAAACTTCCATTTGTTTGAGTTTATGTTATGTAAGCGTAATTCCATGCTAGGCATGAAAATTGCAGGTTAAAGAGAATGGGGGTGCCAACTTACAATACTCATTGTTCCTTGGTCATCGATGTTCCCTAAGTGCCCTCAACCTCATCCTCGATGCTAGTATTGACCTTGTTTTCACTCCTCCATAATCTTCCTCGACGTTGGTATTGAATTTGTTTTCACCCCTCCAAGCTCTTCATCAACATTGGTATTGACCTTGTTTTAACTCCAAACTCTTCCTCGGCACTGGTATTGGCCTTGTTTTCACTCCTCCAAACTCTTCCTCGACGCTAGTATTGACCTTGTTTTCACTCCAAAATCTTCCTCAACATTGGTATTGACCTTTCACTTCTCCAATTTGACAAGCTACAACCTGGTTTTGTTAGGTTTTAGAGTATGTTAATTAAATTCAAAATTATGGCACCATTTAGCTAGGTTCGACAAAAATTCAGGTTCGTCAAAATTTCAACGAATGTTGGGGATAAAATTTTAAAAAATTGAAAATTGCACATCAAATATCACAAGTACCTGACGATCATCTCATATTACATCTTTCGTCAGAAATTTTCATCAGATTTTGCAGTCAAATGAGTTAGTGATTGTATTTATGGCACAATGTTGAGACACTAGATATCTTGAATTGATAAGTAAAGCTAATCTCAAAAGTAGATCCACTAAAGTACCTACTAGCAAAAGCAACTCTAACAGGCAGGATTGCTAAATGGGTGATGATATTGAGTGAGTTTGACATAGAGTACATAGACAAGAGAGCCATCAAAGGACAGATCATAGTAGATCAACTAGTAGAAGCACCAATGGAAGATCACCAGCCTCTCACAACATAATTCCCAGATGAAAGCATATTTCTAATAGAACAGACAAGATGTTAGACCTTGTCTTTTGACGGGTCCCACACTCAACACGTCTTAGGAGTAGGTATATTATTTCTCACACCCTAGGGAGATAGTATACCTAAGGCTTACATAATTGCTTTCCCATGCACAAATAACATATCAGAGTATGAAGCATTAATCATGGGACTCAAAATGGAAATCTAATGGAGGATAAAAGAATTGGAAGTTTATGGAGACTCTCAACTAGTAATCAGGCAAGTAAATGATGAGTATCAAACAAAGGATGGAAATATGCTACCATATAAGAGAACGGTAGATAGTTTCAAACAATATTTTTTTACCATCACCTTTTAATAGGTTCCCTACATCAACAACAAAGCAACATATGCTATGGAAATGATAGGTTCGCTCCTCGACATCCCACAAAACATTTCGAAGTATGAATTCCTTGTGCAACAACTCTTAATACCAACATTCGAGATCCCAAAATCCAAACTAGTGTGTGTTGTTGTTCATCCTAACTTGCCATGGTACCATGATACATCTGACTATATCCAACATGGTATCATACCCCCTCACTTGACAACCACCCAAAGGAAAACCTTTGTCCATAAGACTTCTTGATTTACAATTCTAGGAGACACCTTATATCATCAAAGTTTAGATGGTACTTTACTCTAATGTCTTGATGCAAAAGAAGCACAAACCTCCTACAAGAGATACATGAAGGTGTTTGTGGGTCCCACTCTAGTGGACCTAACCTAGCACAAAAGTAACTAAGAATAGGATACTATTGACCCTCTTTGGAGCGAGAAGCAATTGCCTACACAATAAAATATCACCAATGTCAGCAACACAATGACCTCATTCACACACCAACACAAGAGCTAAGACCTATCATGAAACCATGGCATTTTTTGAAGTGGGGATTAGACTTGGTAGGTAAGATCTCTCTCGCTTCATCAAATGGGCATAAGTTCATCATTACCACAACTGAGTACTTCACCAAGTGGATAGAAGTGATTCCATAACCTACATCACTGGTAATCAGATATCCAAGTTCATCTTGAATTATCTGATATGTTGATATGGAACTCCCCAAATCATCATAATAGACAGTGTGACCCCATTCAAGAACCAATATGTCAAAGAGATTTTTTCCAAGTTCTATATCCAACACCGATTCTCCATGCCTTATTACCCCCAAGGAAACACTCAAGCTGAAGCATCTAATAAAATATCCTGAAGATACTAAAAAATATTGTTAATGACGCCAGTCGTGATTAGCATCTAGAATTGAACCCAACCCTATGGGTTTACCAAATCAGTATATGTACCCCTACAAGTTCCACACCATTTTCCTTGGTCTACGGATCTGAAGTTATCTTACCTATCGAAGTCAAAATCCCTTCAGTGTGAATCTCACTAAAAGGAATGGTGAATAGTGAAGAGTATCGAGTATCCATATTGAATGAGCTAGAACTCCTAGATGAAAGGCATTTGAGCATGTTAAACCATCTTTAGGTGTATCAAAATTGGCTCAAACAAAGCTACAATAAAAATAAAAATAAAATCAGATTGGTAACTTGGTACTCAAAGAGAATTAGAAGGTACAATTGAATCGAGATGGTAAAGGTAAGTTTGATCCCAACTGGGCCCATTAATCATCACAACAAGCTATGGCTCTGGAGCTTACCAATTGGCTAATCTTGAAGGAGAACCCTTAGCCGAACCGTTGAACAATGGCCACATCAAAATTTTCTATACTTGAAACAAATCAAAATACCCTAGGCAAAAGGGTAAAAATGCAAAAAAGAAAAAAAAATAAAAAAGCAAGAAAATAGTAAAGAGAAATAAAATTTTCTTTAGTGAAAACCATTTTTGTGGCACTTCTAGAATAGGTACCATAGTGAAAACCTAGAAAATAGACACTATGATTGAATAATATATGCATTGTTATCTATTAGTGTTATTTGAAGCATCCACCAATTCGTCCCATAATAAAACATGTGTCCAACCATGGCTTGATAACTTATTAAGAATTGAACCTTGTTGCACCATCAACATTCATCTCTCCTAGCAAAGGTAGTCTTGTCTCAAGCTAGGGGAAATATCTTGAAACTGATAGTGGATTGGATCCTTGTGTGTCCCATCATGGTAACAAACTATCCAAAAATAAAAAACATTAAAAAAAAACAAACTCAAAAACATCGAAATCCCAAAATCATGTTATGCTTTGAGTCAACACCAGTTGAACTATGTGGTCTCTGCATGTACAATGTAGGAAAATCTTATCAGCCCCTGAGGCCCTAGGCTAGTCCCTTTAGGTGTTCATGCTTTCTTTTAACCTAGTCAAAATATTCAAAATCCAAAAACATTCAAAAAAGAGAAAAGATCAAAAATATGTTCTTACCAAACTAGTTGAACTATGTGCTCTCTGCATGTATAATGTAGGAAAGGATTATCAACCCCAAAGGCCTTAGGTCAATCCACTTAGGTGTTTATCATGCTTTCTTTTAACTTAGTCAAAAAATTCAAAATCCAAAAATATTCAAAAAAGAGAAAATATCAAAAACATGTGCTTACCAAACTAATGAAACTACATGTTCTCTACGTGTATAACGTAGGAAAGGATTATTAGCCCCTGAGGCCTTAGGTCAGTCCACTTAGTTTTTTTATCATGATTTTTTTCAACTTTGTCAAAAAAATAAATTCCAAAAACATTCACAAAACAATAGGTATTGTGTGCTTTTGGTTTAAAATTTGTACCTTTTTAGCTCAACGTTTCACAAAAAAAAAAAATCCAAAAACATGTTCTTATCAAACCAAGTGAACTACGAGCCTTTGTGTGTACAAAATAGGAAATGATTATCTTTGATGAGCCCCCGAGGCCCTAGGTTAGTCCCTTGAAAACAACAAAAACAACATCATATAAACTCAAAAAATAAAAAAGGTCCTACCTCCATCATCACCAATCCATAATAAAAATTTCATCCATAATAAACAAAAAATGTCACACTCACCCTTTGACAACGCAAACATCAAAATCAAAAATTCCAAAGTGAAGATTGAAACATTTAGACAACTATCAAGTGAAAACAATACCAAAGTGTTAACTACCTTTCTATTGACAATTCACCAACAACATCTTGAGATATGCCTTAATGAATCCGTTCCTATAATAGACATCATCAACACTGGATAATAGCCTGAAAACTCAAAATAGATATGGCAAGTGATACTGCAACATTATTTATCTTTTTTTATACAGTCTTATCTTTTTGATTTATCGTAATACCACATTCCTAGGATCTCTCGAGGATGTCCATAAGGATTTAGAAAAGAAGGAATGGTGGTATCAACATTCAATTTTTGGTAGTCCTATTTGTAAGATGTTTTTGTGATACTACCATAATGAATACTTGCTTTGTTTGGTGTATGGAAGTTGTTTTGAGACAATTCGTGAAGCGATTGCATGTTAGGTATTTAATACCTCTCTATGTAACTAGTCCAATTTCTTTTAACACAATTGAACCATATATCCTACCAAGTTTTTTGTATGTCTAGTATGAGCAAGAATATTCTTTATATGTTGAGTCAAAGTCCATGCAATGGATACAAAGCCACCTTGGTTATTAATAACCTAGTGCATTGTATCTATTTGCTACATCAAAAAGGATTGTTAAAAATATGAAGTATCTATGCAAAGAAAAAGAAACTCATCAGTAACTAACAACATAAAATTTATATCCATCATCCAACATTTTTACTAATTAACAACATCCATCCTACATCACAATATCATTAGTACCACATCCATCTTGCATCCACAATGTCATCAATACATATCATGATGATAATAAAGCAATAAAAACATCATGTATCATGTATAGTCAACATCCATAATATACATAATAAAACATCATATATCATATAGATATATTGATCATCCATCCATCCACATCATATGCATACATCAGAAAAGTACCAAAAAATATATAATCATACATCATCATCCATAATCATCACATAACACACAATGCCAAATCAAAACATGTATATCTCATATTAATCATTATAAAAAATTAGAATTTCACGTACACCATCATATAAACATGTGTGATATCATAAATACAAAAAAAAAGACATATATACGAGGCCTCAGCTAGGCTAATGAATATATATACAAAATCATGTCTACAACAATCCCTCTAAAATAATGAACATCATAAAGATAAAGTACAAGAACTACTATTGTCTGGCGAGAGGAGGGGAGCTTTGAGCATCCTGGCTTGAGTGAGGAGAAGGATGCAGCTGATCAGATTGTCTGATAGAATGCCCACCTAACTCTACCCTTGTAGCCATGCTAGGATCTTTGAAATGTGGTTGTCGTTGAGCTCTCGGTACAAAGGCCTCGTAGAGTGTCTAATAATATGTCACCTTCTGTACCAGTTTCTCACACTTAGACTAATGTTGGGCCATAGGAATCGATGTGGCCAAGGAAATATCTACAATATGCCTCAACTATTGCTCTGTCACTAAGTCTTGTCTGGCTGCATCCCTCTCCTATCTAGCAGCATCATGCCCTGCAGTCAACACAACCACATGTGCCTCTACAACCTATCGCTGCATGATCTTCACATATCTAGTAGTCGCCATCTGAGCTAACTGAACTGCCATTGTTGCATCACCAAGCAGTGGGGGAGGACTTGGAATCTATGCCTAATCCTGTTGCATAGGATCATCATGACATTAGTAGAATTTGGAAAATAAATGACTAGGTGACTAAAAAATTTAGTCACAACAACTAAAAATGACTAAATTCTACTAATGTTTTACAAATAAGTTATAAATGACTAAATAAATGACTAGTTTGGTTGTTTACTAAAAATATATTTAGTCACAAAAATAAAAATGACTAAATAGTAAGTCACCAAATACAAATTAGACAAAAAAAAAAAAGCATTTCGATAATTATTGGTGCAATGTATTGTGTGCGTTAATGTATTAACGCTTATTTGTGTTTATTCACGCTCATTGCAGAAATGTTCCTTGCTTCATTCATTAATTATAGGTTAGCCTGACACTGAAAGATTTAGAGAGGACCTAGAGACTTCTGAAAAGGTGAGCAAGGGCAAGGAATTTGGAGTTCGATGAGGCCCTTTGCAGTGAATTTAGAGGCAATTCAAAACCCTTGTTACATTAAACACAAAATCTATAGCTTTCTGATTGGCAACTTAAAATAGTTACAATCTACTACTCTTAATAATATTCTTTTACAATCTTGCCATTGTTTTGCTTCATAATGTGTTTGAGCTAAATATAATAAAATTTGGATGTCAGTGCCAAAATAGAATTTCCTCAAAAAAAATTGATACATTTTCACTGCAAGCACAAACTATCCTTGTGCAAAGTAAACATGTACTAGATTTACCCACACGTGAGGCATCTGAACAAGGATGTTTCTTGCAAAAGCTTCTTTTACATGTGTACAAATTTCCTTTGCAATATCAAATTGACCCCTTTTAGCTAGCACAATGGCTACCCCATTTGTAGCATAAACATTTATTGGTCTATGTGCCAACACTTTACAATCCAATTCACTATCCTTCTCAATATTTTATGCCTCCAACTTTGGATCCCTCCTCTCATTGTGAAAAATATAAAATAATTCCAATTTCCAAGTGAAATGTCAACATAAGAATCATTTGCATCTAATTCACTTTGTGCAACTTTAGAAGTTTATTTTTCTTTAAGTCAGAAATTTATTTTTAGTTCCATTTTTCTAAGCATAGATACAAAATTTTATGAGTTTTTATCCACCTTAAGTCCATCCCCAACCAATTCTAGGCTTAGTTGTATCTCATTCTAAGCTTGAGCCATGGCTGCAAGATGTAGATATGCATCCACATAATGAGGAAACTTGAACAATATTAGCCTGTATAAAAGATTTTATTTTTTAGTATCATGTAGTTGTTCAAACAACCCAGCAAGATTAAATAGTGTTGTGACTTTATCCCATGGTAACTCAAGTGAAACACCAATTTCTTCTAGTCGATGGAAGAATTTCATATCCTTAAAGAGCACAGGAAAAACTATAGAATTGGCACTGGGTCTTTTATTTATGAATTCAACCCAAATGTCATTTCCTAATGCATCCATAATTTTTTATTGAGCCAACTCTAGTTCATCACACTCAAAATGAAGATCCTCAATGTTGTTTAACAATTGAATGGGTATTTCTTCAAAAGAGACTTTGTTGTCTTAAGAGAATCTAAGGCTGCATTGGGGTCTAACGATATTAATAACTCACCCATCTTGATAAATGCATGGGCATCACATGGATCTATGCGAGTCACCTTTCTTAATTTCTAAATCCTTATTTGCCTACCCTTGTTGAGCATATATGGCCTACAAATTTTAAGCTCTCATAGTTCTCAGGGTGGACCTCCAAAACCTTTTCAAATTTTGAGAGAGAACTCTTAAGATCTCCTAGCTTCAATTGAACCTATCCAAAAAATCTCGTGGCCTCTAGATTTCATTGACTAATGTGATCTAGTAGCGGTCAGTGGTGTCATAATCACCTTTACTATGATAATATCATGCAATATTATAATATGAATGATATTTCATGAGAGGGTGGTTAGTTCAAACAAGAGTTGTCTTAGTCAACTGTTCCACAAGAAAATGTTTCCCTGTAGTGAAGAAAAAATGGTTTGCTAAATGATTCAATGCCATTGCACAATAAAGGTATAATTAAAAGGCTCTAAGAATATTTTCCATTCCTTCATGAACACTACCTTTTTCACTAACTTTGAGAATCCTACAAGTAAAAAATGCACAAAACTGACCATAAAGATTTATGTAGAGGCAAAACATCATTTCCTAATGCCTCCATAAAAGTTTGTTGACCCAACTCTAGTTCATCACGCTCAAAATGAAAAACCCCAATGTTGTTTAAAAATTGAATGGTTACTTCTTCTCTGCTCTTCTTCAGAAGAGACTTTGGCATCTTAAGAGAATATAAGGCTGCACTGGGGTTTGACGATATTAATAACTCACCCATCTTGATAAATGCATGGGCATCATGTGGATCTATGTGAGTTGCCTTTCTTAAAATTTCTAAAGCCTTCTCTACCTACCCTTTCTAAGCAGACACATGGACTAAAAATTTTAATATCTCACATTTCTCAGGGTGGACCTCCAAAACCTTTTCAAATTTTGAGAGAGAACTCTTAAGATCTCTGTTGACGCAAAATTTTGCATGTAGCAGCAGTCTTATGGGAAACTTAGCTAATGGGGGACATTGTGCGCTAGCTAAGTGACCTCTGGGATTTTATCAAAGCCGACTCTTCTTTTAGTGGGGGGAGTAAAAGGTAAGGGAGATAGCGGAAATGTAAAATTTACACTACAGGCGATGTGCCAAAGTCTTTAGACAACTCTACTAGAGCACAGTGCAGAATGCAAAGGCCCGAACCACTAAATTGCTATTAATTAAGATAATTTTCTCAAAAGCATTTAAATCGCAAGAATACCTTCCACTTTTGCATAGCATAATGTTAACATAACTTTGAGCTAACACAGAAGAGTTGAAATAAACATGGTCTATATTTATTGAGTTATGAAAAAATCATAGAAAGCTAAAGAATAGGCATTCATGAAATAAAACCAGATAACGACATAGAACAACAGTCTCATTGAATGCATGAATAAACAAAAAGGCCAAAATGTTTGGCACAATTTGGAGTCTTCAAATTCAATAAAGCTATTACAAAGGCTTTCTTCCCAGTGCTTGGGAGTTTTCTCAAAACTTAACCAACAACCTAATAAAAGAAGACATAGCCGTATTTATTGGCCAGTCCACTGCCTGAAGATGCATCAAGGGAAAAAAAAACCACGCACAAAGACCGATGACCTAGATCATCTCGAGTCGCCACAACAATCATTGACCAACCAGCAACATGCTAGAGAGGCCATGACACAGAACAGAAAACCACGTGGCAACAGGAGAGGAAAAACAACGACAAGCGAGTACAAAAGATCCAATGACAACTCCAAGGTAACTAGCGCAAAATAAAATGCCACGTGTCGCTCAGACGGAGCCAGACAAGAAATCGAAAAGATGCCCTACAGAAAGCCTCGAGAAGGAGCCACGTGGAGCGCTGCGAACAAAATAACGTATGAGGTGGGCCCAACTCGAGAAAACAACAAGAGAGAGCCATGCAGCATGTAGATGGAGAATGCCCAAAAGTGAGGTGACAGGAAAGTGGAAAGCTTTGCGAGGAAACCATGTGGAGCGCTCCGAGGGCAGTGAGTATTTGAAAATTAAGGCACAGCCGCAAAGGTAAATATAAAACTGCAAAGGCTTTGGTAGTTTTTGCTGAACAGTTTGGCGACTCATAGGGGCATTGCGCTTCACGGAATGGAGAACCCCAGAAACTTTGGTTCAGCATCCCAACTACTCACAACCTTGAGAGGGTAGCCTGCAGACTGGTCCAGACTTCATTTGACGATGCAGAGAGAGCTTGCAATTTCTCATGAGATAGCCTGAGATCAATGATTGCCTTGAAAGGCAATCCGCTTGATACTTTTGTCTCCAATTCCAACTGGAAGAAGAATTGCGCTAGCTGATGCACGATTCCCTCAATTTCTTCGACGGTCGGAGGTTGATCAAACAATTGGAAGACAGAAAGGTCCTGCTTCTTCTCTTTGATCATTGCAACGATGTGGTCCACACGCGCTACCACTGAATCTGTAATGAAGGGTGAGGGAAGGCCACTTTGAGTCAAATGGGAAAATTTTGCCTGCATATCGCCGGTAACCTGGTTCAACTGAGACTTGCATTCTACTACCTGTTGGATGGCCTCATGCATAGAGATGAGGATACTTACACCCATAGTCACCATTGTTTGGTCATTGATGCCCATGCTGCTCAATGCTTCATCAGAAGCTCTATACAATTTGCCCAATAAAATTCTAGCCTCCAACACTTTGTCAGAAGTTAACTCCTGATCCTGCTGTATTGATTCACTCACTATTCCGCAAAGGCTAGCTACTTGCACGATAAATTTCAAAGTGGGCTGAAGCGTAAGGCACAAGGCCTTCACCTTGTCCTAGTATGATGCATACAACTCTTTCACAATTTCCAACGAGCTCATTCGGGGTGCAAGGGGTTGGGCTCTTAGGGTAGCCAATTCTGCCTCTCTGTTGCTTAAACTTGCCTTTAGCTCTGCTAAGTTTTTGTCCAATATGAACATCTGCTCCTTCAGATTCAAAATCTCCCTTTCCTAGTCTGCCAGGGCCAATTCGGCCTACTTAGTCCTTTGAGTTTCCAACTCCAGATTGACACTCATTTCAGCAATTTCGGTAGTGGTGTTCTGCTAGAGCTCTTTCATTCCTACATTTAGCAAATCAGACTCAGCTCGGATTTTCTCCTCATTTGCTCGACTCTGCTCGACCTTTAGTTGGAGAGTTGGAACGATCTCTTTGCTCAAATCCTGCAATTCCTTGATCTAGCTTTTGAAGGCACTCCTCTCCTTCTCAAGTCGCTTTATTTTGTTCTCTTGGGCTTTAAACTTGTTTACCCAGATGTCGACTTTTCCTTTGAGCTCTGCTATTTGGTCATCTTTCTTCTTCGCCTATCGGCTGAGCTTGAGAAAATCAGTGGTCACTATTTTTTGGGTCTCCTCCATCAACTCAACTTTATCTCGTGGACGGGCCTGCTGCAAGTCTAACCCGACAACATTCACAGAATAATCACTCGGCAGCATCTCGCCCACCACCTTGATCACATTAGGAGTGATCTTTGCAAACATCAGGGAATTCTGACTTTCGTTGAATATAGTTTGCAAGTGGGGCTTCGCCTGTCTGGTTGAGTCTTTTTGTCTCCTTTTGTTGATCCGGTTGGCGCAGGTGCTCTTATTTGCATCAACCTATGAGAAATATTCCTGGGTAGGGATACCCAGGCCACCAGCAAAAGGATACTCCTGAGGGACGGCCCAATTTGACCATGGGATTCTGAGTTACTTCTTCCTATGCAAAAGTGGCAATGTGACATGAAAGATTCTACATTTTCCGTAAACTCTCGAGATGAAAAAATCCTAAATAGAGGAGGGATATCAATGAGTACGATATCCTAATTCACAATGATACTAGGGCAGGCAAACATAGTCATAGGTAATCCCTTGATTACCCCAATGGTATCTACTTTATTTCCATCTAGCTGCATGACTCCTTTGTTCAGAGGCTCATATTTTAAACCCAAAGCATCATCTACTTGCTTTGGCATGATAGTGGTGCTAGCACCAGAGTCGATCATACAATTATGCAACAGCTTGTCACCAATAATCAGTGTTAGAAAGAAAGGCTTAGGTTTAGGCTTACTTTCTTTTCTGGACTCGAGCTTCTCCTCCAGTTGAATTGTTAGCACTCTATCCAAGTTAGGCCTAGATACTTTCTCTTCATTGGATTGAGCAGGAACTTTCGCATCCTCCTCTCCCGAAAACACCTTTTGTAGCAGCACCTTCTACTCCGAAATAGCCAGGACGTCCCACAAAGAAGCGTTGGCAAATGACTTCTTCAGTTGTTCCACCACATTGAATTGCGCTCGTGACTAGTGATTTGCAATTGCTTGCTCTTTAGGTTTTATAGTTGACATGGGCTTCATGGCCGGTGTGTCCAGCTATTTGGCAACAGCAGGAGTGATTGATGAAGTCTTCACCTTTAGAGGAAGTGGATTTAGAGAGTTAGGAATAGCCGCCTTAGACTGTGATGGGATCGGTAATAGGCTTGTCGCTAGGCTAGGTGTTGGTTGTAATGAAGTATTGGTAGGCAAGGCTATGAACTCTTCATTGAATCTACGCTTTGAATGCGTGTTGTAGTCCAATTCTACTAGGGGCACTTTGTCTATAGGGATGTCGTTCGGAAACACCGACTCTTCTCCTTCCATCCAAGAAAAGGGAGCTTGGTCCTGAACAATGTCCGACTCTTGCTAGATGGACATCCCCTGCATTTGAGTGGCCAGAAAAACATTGTCCATTTGTTGAGAGGCATATGGTGGGTTGCTAGAAATAGATGCACTGCCTCCACTACGTTGATCTATGATTTGTTGTTGTAGATTTCCCCGCGGACAGTTTCGTGGCATATGTGCATCATTGCAAGGAAAACACCATGAATTGGCATCTTCGGCTAAATTGTTCTGTCTCACCACCAGCTCCTTATTCGAACTAGGATGAACAGTCTGCATAGGCAAGGTTACTGAAACCATCTGGTTACTCGGTTGCGTTGAAGTATTCCCGCGCGTCCTATCTTGCCATTGTTTCGACTGGTACGAAGGTTTCCTGCCTTGGTAATTTTGGTATGCTGAATTTTGATAGTTGTATTGCTGCCACTTCAAAGTTGTCAATTCATTAGTCATAGCCCACATTTGCTCTCTCATTTCGTTCATCTCGACAACCATGGGATTAGGCACAGGAGCTACCACAGGAGCTGTCAGCGGGGCCATGCTTGGGACACTTCCAAGATAAACGTACATAGATTAGGGAGGAGCCATAGGCGTGTTGGTGGAAGGAACTTCGACCTCTGCAGCATTGGACTCAAGGAACAATGGCATGATGGGTCTCGGTGCAAGTTTTCCTACAGCGATCAGATTATTTTCTGCAATGACAGCCAAGGCATAAGCATCAGGAAGATTTTATCCACCTAGAGCTTGTAACATCATAGAGATATCGACATTGATCGACTTTAGATAGAACATGAACGCTAGATCCGGAGGTGGTTGGCTGCCCACAGGCACTCTCTGCCAGGTTGAATGGAACCTTGCATTCAGATCAGGTAGAGATTCATGAGGTTCTCACTTTATGTTCGCCAGTTGATGGTACAACAAAGATTTGTCGCAAGCGTTCAAGAAACGTTCATAAAAAGGGGTTTCGAGTTGGTCCCAAGTAGCAATAGTACCAGCTCTTAGGGTTCTCTACCAGTTCAGCACCTTTCCTCGAAAGGAGGCAGCCAACAATCTGAGGGCTACATTTTCGTTCTATACACCATGTACTAGACATACATTTGCTACATCTTGCAGATGCTCTGTTGGTGTCTTTGATTCATCCCTAAAATATTTAGGGATAGCCTTTAGAGCGAAAACAAGGATAGGGGCCCATACTATAGGAGGCATAGGTGCTACTAATGGACTACCTGAGTCCCAAGCTACATAATTTCTAACAGCCATAGGTGTATGTGGATTAGGCGACAACGAAGATGGAGGAGGTGAAGGGCTACCTTGGCGATCTCTCGGGTGCACAGAAACTAAAGGCAGTACAAGTTGGCCAGGGACTCTCACAGTCTGTGACCTAGTCATAGGTCGATGGCTCATACACACTTATAAAGATCAGGTCAACGTGTTAGTTCGTGGTCCCACCGGGCGTGCCAGAAAAAGAACTGTTGACGCAGAATTTTGCATGTAGCAGCAGTCTTATGGGAAACTTAGCTAATAGGGGACATTGTGCACTAGCTAAGTGACCTCCAGGATTTTATCGAAGCTGGCTCTTTGTTTAGTAGGGGGAGTAAAAGGTAAGGGAGATAGTAGAAATGTAAAATTTACACTACAAGTGATGCACCAAAGTCTTTAGACAACTCTACTAGAGCACAGTGCAGAACGCAAAGGCCCAAACCACTAAATTGCTATTAATTAAGATTATTTTCTCAAAAGCATTTAAATCACAAGAATACCTTCCACTTTTGCATCGCATAATCTTAACATAACTTTGAGCTAAAACAGAAGAGTTGAAATAAACATGGTCTGTATTTATTGAGTTATGAAAAAATCATACAAAGTTGAAGAATAAGCATTCATGAAATAAAACCAGATAACGACATAGAACAACATTCTCATTAAATGCATGAATAAACAGAAAGGTCAAAATGTTTGGCATAGTCTGGAGTCTTCAAATTCAATAAAGCTATTACAAAGGCTTTCTTCCTAGTGCTCGGGAGTTTTTTCAAAACTTAACCAACAACCTAATAAAAGAAGACACAGCTGTATTTATTGGCCAATCCACCGCCTGAAGATGCATCAAGGGAAAAACAAACCATGCGCAAAGACTGATGACCCAGATCATCTCGAGCCGCCACAACAATCATCGACCGGCCAGCAGCATGCCAGTGAGGCCATGACATAGAACGGAAAACCATGTGGCAATAGGAGAGGAAAAATGACAATAGGCGAGTACAAAAGGTCCAACGGCAACTCCAAGGTAACTGGCATAGAAGAAAATGCCACGTGTCTCTCAGAAGGAGCCCGGTAGGAAGTTGAAAAGATGCCCAGTAGAAAGCCTCGAGAAGGAGCCACGTGGAGCACTTCAAACAAAATAACGTATGAGGCGGGGCCAACCTGGGAAAATAGCAAGAGAGAGCCACGCGGCATGCAAATGAAGAATGCCCAAAAGCAAGGTGAAAGGAAAGTGGAAAGCTTCGTGAGGAAGCCATGTGGAGTGCTCCGAGGGCAATGAGCATTTGAAAATTAAGGCGCAACTGCAAAGGTAAATATAAAACTACAAAGGATTTGGCAGTTTTTGTTGAACAATCTCCCAACTTCAATTGAACTTGTCTGTAAAATCCTGTGGCCTCTAGCTTTCCTTGACTAATGCCATGTAGTAGTGGCCAATTGTGTCATAATCACCTTTACTATGATAATATCATGCAATATTATACTATGAACAATATTTCATGAGAGGGTGTTTAGTTGAAACAAGAGTTGTCTTAGTCAACTGCTCCACAAGAAAATGTTGCCTTGTGAAGAAAAATGGCTTGCTAAATGATTCAATTCCATTGCATAGTACATGTATAATTCAAATGCTCTAGGCATAGTTTCCATTCCTTCATGAACACTACATATTTCACTAACTGTGATAATCCTACAATTAAAAAGTGTACAAAACTGACCACAAAGATTTTTCCCCATTTCAAACAACAAAATTGCCAAAAAAATATGTTTAAAACTTGCAAAAAATGTAAATAAAATCATGCTGATTTTTGTGCCAAAAAATCCATGAGACCATAGCTTGTTTCTTACTATTATTCTTTGATATGTTTTTTCTAAGCATCCATAGTTTTTTTGAAATCGCTTATTTTAGGCTTTTAGCCATGGCAGCAAGGCAATGAATTGTTTGATAAAATGCTTTGGTAGACATGTATGAAAAATGTGGTAGCATAGACAAGGAAATGAACTTTGGAAAAAATGCCTCAAAGAAATGTGGTCTCATGGTGATGGAATGCCATGACAAGTGAATTGTTATGGATTTTCATGGCATTTCATCACCATGAGACCACATTTCTTTGAGGCATTTTTTCAACCAATTCATTGCCTTTTCTATGCTATTGCTTACTATTAAGATTTGATAGATTTTTTCCAAGCATCCATAGCTTGTTTGAAAGCACTTGTTTTAGGATTTTAGCCATAGCAACAAGACATTGAACTGTTTGATAATATGCTTTGGTAGACATGTATGAAAAATGTGGCTGCATAGACAAGGCAATTAAGTTTTCAAAAAAATGCCTCAAAGAAATGTGGTATCATGGAATTCCATGACAAGCAAATGAAATTGGCAGCCACTCCTAGTTATTAGTTATGCAATGTGAAGTAATTGCTTAACTGCTTAGGTCAACTTTGTAAAAATTATATTATTAAAAAAATTTCATCTATCAACATCTAGTTATTAGTTATGCAATTTGAAGTAATGTTTTGAGTTTGAAATATGTGCAATACAGTGTAATCGAAAATTTGAATATAAACTACAAAAAATCTATTTTGTATAATTAATTAGTCAAAATCTCTATTTTATTTTCTCTCTATAACACTATTGCTATGGAAATGCCTTACAATTAAAAAAATATTTTTTTGTCTCTTATTCTACAATTTTTTTATTTTGTCATCTATCAACATCTAGTTATTAGTTATGCAATGTGAAGTAATTATTTGAGTTTGAAAGATGTAAAATACAATGTAATTAAAAATTTGAATATAAACTACAAAATTCTATTTTTTACAATTCATTAGTTAAACTCTCTATTTTATTTGCTCTCTATAACTCTATTGCTATGGAAATGCCTTTCAATTAAAAAAATAGTTTTTGTCTCTTAGTCTACAAATTTTTATTTCTATGTGTAGAACATTACAGATGGATCAACGTCAAAGGTTGACTATGAATCAATACCATGCATTTTATGAGAGAATAGATGATGAGAGGGACATGGAAAAATATCCATGTCCATGTAATGATTGTTTTGGTGGAAAGGTGAAAAAAATAAGTGATTTATGGATATGTGATAAGATATGAGCATAGTGGTATAATCCCTTGGAATGTCAATTATTATGAAGATATGATAGAATGGCAAAGTGTGAGAGATAAAGAGGCAACAAACATATATGAAGTGGCACCAAACATAGAATGTTGAATGAGGGTCTAAATGGTGATTGGGCCAAGTTGATGGAGGATGCTTTAAAGCCTGTGTATGCTAATTACAAGTTAATTCATTTGACAACAATCCTTCAAATTCTTAACTTGCAAGTGGTGTTTGGTTGGACAAATGAGAGTGTAGATCAGTTATTGGAATTATTAAGTTTTTTATTACCACTTGACTCCACATTTCCAACAAAACAAAGTCAATGTAGAAAGGAAATCACTAAGCTAGGCTTAGGGTATGAAAACATCCACACATGTGTGAATGGTTGTGTATTATTTTGCAAGAATCTGGCAAGTGAGAGTGAATGTCCAAAATTTCATGAAGCGAGGTATAGACAAGGGTTGAAATCAGTTGTAGTTCCTAGAAAGGTTCTTTTCCACTTTTTGGTAATCCCATGATTTCTCTGAATGTATAGGTGTAGAGACATTGTTGAACTTATGCAATGGAATGCCCAAAATAAGAGCACTTATGGAAAATAATGACATGTTCCTGATTCTAAGACGTGGATGGAATTTGATAATAAGAAAATGGCCTGATTTTTCTCAAGATTCTCGTAATATAAGGTTGGGTTTGGCTCTAGATGGGGTGAACCCATTCTTAGATCAAAGTACTAAATGGTCAACTTGGCTAATGTTTAAATAATAAATTATAACTTACCTCCATGGTTAGCAACTAAACCATTTTTCTTAATGCTATCATTGATTATACCAAGAAAGAAAATTGTGACTTCAAATACAATTTATGCTTATCTAGAGCCATTATATGATGAGCTAATGGAATTTTGGAAAGGATTTGAAGCAATTCAATCTTTAAGGGATGGTCATTCAATCAAATTCAGTTTAAGAGATTCCTTATTGTTTATGATTCGTTATCTTCTTGCATATGGCACATTGTCTAGTCTCAGTGTTCATGGATACCATGGATTTCCTGCTTGCAACTTTAAGGATTTTGTTAGGCACTCAAGAATTTTTCATAAGTGTATTTATTGTGGGCATCGTTCTTACCATAAAATGGATCATCCATATCATCAACAAAAAACATGGTTCAATGGTTAAGAAGAGAATCATGAAGCACCATTGCTAATAATAGGTGATTACATTGTTGAGAATGGACAAAAAAGAATGTCATTTATTGAAAATTATGGGATTGTTGATAGTAGATATGATCCATGTAATGAAATTGATGTAAAAATGTTTTCCATTTTCTATAAGTTACCATACTTTAAGGATATAGCCATTAGGCATACTGTTGACTTTATGCATGTTGAGAAAAATATAGCCTATGCTATTATAGAAACTCTTTTTGGTGCTTTTGATAATATTTTATCATGTGAATAATTTCGACAACTAAAGATTCATCAAAATATTTGGGTTGAAAAATATAATGATGAAAATTATAGAAAACCTAGAGTTCCTTATGTTTGGACAAAGGAACAATGTGCACAATTCTTACTGTTGATATCTCAAACTTGCTTTCCCACTAGATATGTAAGTAGTAGTATTAGAAGCCAAATTGACATTAATTGATTAAGATGCCTCAAGACCCATGACTATCATGTCATAATGGAGAATATTTTACCTATTGTGGTAAATATATTAAGTTTGGAAAAGGGGCCAAGATTGGCAGTTATAAGGTTGGGCCTAATATTTTTTTTTTTCTCATTAAATCATTACTAAGGGGAAACATCCCATTTATTAATCATCAAAAAATATGAACATTACAAAGATCAGGATACCAATTTCCCTTCACACACCAAATATAAGTTTTCCCTTTTTTTCAGCCTTGCTAAGATCTCCTTTTTCTTTGGGAGATTTTACATTGTATATAGAGTGGGAGCATAGGTGCATGTTATGGTAGGAAACCACACCTGTGGAAGAATTTTTCTTTTTTCTTTTCACCTCCACCCAAGCTTTAGTGTTATCTGCAGATTGCTTGGGAATTATCGGTGTAGTATGGGGAGTAATGGAATCCCCATCAACTATGACATGTGGTGAGTAGTTGGTTGGATTTTTCTTTGAATCCAAATGTTTGCATGTAGCTTTCATCTGTGGTGCAACATCCAACTCCAAGACACCAGTCCAAGCCAGTTGGGAGCCATGAATCGAGCCTTTTTCCTCCTTTAAATTAACCCTAATAGTGGGAGTATCCTTTAGTGACATTTTCTATGCATCCAAGCTATCCCCATATTTCCCATGTACTTGTGGGGTAATTGAAACTACCGAGTAATGCTCTAGAGATGCATCTTTCCACCATGTAGCAGAATGTGTCTCTCTGGATTTGTAATAAGGACAATGTGTAGCAAGTTGGCTGATATTGAAGCACCTTCAACACTGAAAAGGAATGCCTTCATAATCCAGTGGTTGAACCCAACATTGACCATCCAATATAAGGGTTATCTCAACTGGGAGATCTCTTGAAGTATCCCAATCAACCAATATCCAAGTGTAAGTTGTGTGCATGAAATCTCATGATTTAGTGTCAATCACCAAGTGTTTTCCCAATGCATCTCCAATTTTTTCAAAGCATGCATCACTCCATAAATGGAGTGGAAGATTTGGAAGACACACCCAAACAAGTCTGACATTGAAGGATTCTACGCAAGGGTTGAAGCTCGGGTGCTATGGTTTGGACAACAATAGATGCTAGTCCCAAGTCCAAATATTGCCAAGAACAGTGCTTTGATCCTCCACATCATTAAATGCAGTGATGAAAAAACCCCCAACACAAGGGTATATTTCAAGCTCATCCTTAAGTGATGGTTGCCATAAATTGGAGATCCACTGATGTAGTTAAGGAAGGCTTGGCCATAGATTCCAAAACCTAGAGATTAGCTCGTGCACTTCAAAGTAATCACAATTTTTTGTAATCCTTGCTTTAATATTATCCTCAAAGCTTAGATCAATAGACTTAGTGATGCCTTGAATAGGCCCACCCCAATCATGATCCATGTTGGAATCCATGTTGTGATATTTTCCTCCAGTGAGTTTTTCATCCCTCTTTGCAAATATATAGTTATTACCATTTCCCAGTGTTCCAAATGCCTTCAGATCAGGGAGAGACCTAGGAGGGTTTTGATAGTATCCCCTATCTCCCAGAGCAGCATATGTGCCTGATAACCAGCCAAAAAAAATCATTAGGGTTTTGATCATGGCTTGAAAGTATCTCCAAGGTGTCACCAACCCAACCACCCCTACACAAATCAAAATTATAATCTTGATAATTCTTACTCCATTCAATTTTCCTTGTTGCGTAACTACCATCATAGTTCCAATGTGGAAATATACCACCCCTATCTTGTGTGTTTCCAACAAAAGCCTTCACATCAATTACAGAGCTCAGAGCAACAAGTCACATCTTTGGGAGCCCATTTTTATTTTCATTCTGAAGATTTGTGGCCAACATCTTGTCACCATTGTGGGGAAAGGATGTTCCCTCATGAATAGGTGCATGAGACTATAGTGGCATTGGTAGGGAGGCCTTTTTTGAATCAGAATCCCTAGGCATCGTGTTTGGTGAAGAAAAAATAGGGCTCGATTCAAGTTACAGTGCAAAAATTTTAGGGCATGCTTTTCCCAGAAGATTTCCCAGGTTGACCCCATCATGAAGAGTATCATCCATGCCCTGAGTGTAATTAACCAGATAAGGGTTTGCACATCCATGAACAAATGGAGACCTGGAGTTTGTGCTCTCAGGAGGGTTCTATAGATCGAGAGAACTTGGCATCCCGGTGGATTCTACTATTATTATTACTTAGGTTGGGCCTAATATTAAAGAGAATGAGTTTAAATGTATTATATCCATCAAACTTTGATAGTTTGAGGGAGGAGGTTGTTGAATTCCTTTATCTATTGTAACAAGAATTTCCACCAACAATCTTTAACATTTCTATGCATCTTCTGATACATATACAATATGAACTAAAGAATTGTGGCAATAAGAATAAGATGGATGTATCCTATAGAATGATATATGAAGGTTTTGAAGAAAAAAAACCATACTAGGGAAAAATTGGAAGGCAACATGTCTAAGGGATATTCAATGCAAGAGACCATGGGATTTTACACAAAATATATGAAGGATTTTAAAAATGTCAATTGACATGTATGGGATGATGACAAAGAAGAGGTAGTTGCAGGTGAAGTATTAGAAGGAAATGGATGTCGCTTTAAGATATCAAATCAAGAAATAAGTGTGATACATGCCTATATTCTTCAAAACACATCTTCATTTGATAAGTGGCCTAGGTAAAAAAATAACACAATAATTTATTAACTCAATTGAATTTACACATTTATATTAGTAATCTTACTATTTTTACATTAATATTCTATGTAGAAAATATGAAGAAGACAATCAATCTTGGATGCAACGTTGACCTCAAAAGCGCAGACGTCATGTTGATTTGATTGGAGGTGATTCTTTTCCAAAATCTGAAGAATGGATTACTAATGCAATTAGTGATGCAAAAGAAGAAGGTCAAGATATAATCACAAAGGAAAGTTAACTTTCACAATCTCCACATTTGTGGGCTGCACATTTCAATGGAATGTGGGCCTATGGTAGTCATTTAAGAGTGGAAGAAACAAACAAAGAAAAGACAAATTGTGATTGTGTTGTTAGTGCTGAATTTCTTCACGAAACTGAGAAGAAATTTTATGTTGGACTCATCCAAGAAATTATTCTAGTGGACTATGGTGAAAATAGTCCTATATTATTAAAATGTAAGTGGATTCGACCATCCGCAATACAATTTGATGAGTATGGATTTGTACGTGCAAATACAAGACAATTTTTATTAGAGACGAATGAGACATATGTTTCCCCTCTTCAAATTAACCAATCATTTCTAATTAATGATTTAAGAATCCCGAGATGGTCGTATGTCATTCAAAAAAGTCTCGTTCAAAACAAAAATTCATGGAAGTTGTTGATATAATGCTCGATGGGAAATATGTTAATTTACAAGAAACATTTGAAGAAGAGGATGAAGACAATGATGGAGTGTTTGAAGAAGACATTTTGATTACCAATGAAGAGATTGGGAGAAATAATGAATTGCATGCCATAAATGAGGATGAGGAAGAAAATCAATCAGATGCAGACATGAGTGATCAACATTCTGATCTTGTTGGTAATGCATATGATTATGATGATGTTTTGTCACCTTAAGAGGTTAGATTTTCACATAAACTTTGGTTATATGTATTGTGTATTGAATGTAATAAAGAACTGAGTATAATTATGCTTATTCACTATTGTTTTACTGATACATTTCTAAATGCAATCATCATTATTCTACTGGTACATTGTAACAAAACCTGAGATGTTCCCTGCTGATTTGAAGTGCATTTAAAGTTAGGTTCAATGATTCTTCTTAGTTTACTTACTTTGGTTGAAAGTTTGAAATTAATTTTGTTTAGTTAGAATATAATTTTTTGTATGTCCTATATGTTTTCTAGATGCAAACATATAATGAACATCTATAATTTAATAATACATATTGATATCTTAACATTACGTGAACTAAGCCTCCTCATTACAAACAAAGAAGTGGTCTCTTAGGTCTGACTAACATTGAAAACTCAAATTGAGAGATTGAAAAATTAGAAAATTGTTCAATATTTTCAATAAAATGATATCTAAAATACAAAATTCATAATAAAATCCAATACCGCACTATCGCAACAGTCAATAGAGATATGCATGGGATGGCAGTAAGAACATGTTAACAACTAAAGTAAATCACAACCCTAAAAGGGGTAAACAGTGATACTGCGGTATGGTGGTGAATAGTCACTCAACCACTAGAATTAACATGTTGTTCCATGAGATTCCAAAGGAGTGTGTGTGGGATGGCATTATTGCTAACCCTACCATACCACTACCCACAATGATCTCGATATGACAGAGTGGTATGGCAGTGAACAATCACTCAACCACTAGAATTAACCCACCATCTCATGGGAGTCCAAAGGGGTGTGCACGAGGTGGTGGTACTACTAACACTACCCCACAGTGGTCTTGAAATGAAAAAGTGGTACTGTGGTACAAGATTTCAAAGAATTTAATGATTACACCGTTTGATTTACAAAGATCAAAGGCATGTATTCAAACTCAAAATATGTTTAGATACTGAAATATTTTGCATGAATTTACATTAATAGTGAGGTGATTGAGCTTAGTAGAAAATATTACTTGGGACTCAATGACATTTTGGTAATCATTCACACAGTTCAGCATATCGAAGGCAAGGGAGTTCAAGTGGGAAGACTCTATAGCTATTATTTCACTGGTTAAGTTCATAGAAACCCTCTGTAGTAAGTGTATAAGAACTGAATTCTCTTCTACAAGTAGGCACTTAAAGAAATCAAGTAGGAGTAAATTCTTCATCATGCCACCCAAAAGAAGTCAACTTGTGAGTAAAAAGGAAGAGTCCACAGTTTCTAAAAGAGAGAAGAGGTCCCTACAAGTCTACAACAATCCATTTTAGATGTGTTACCTAATTATGTAAACAAAGGATTCAAAAATGTGTTTAGAGATAAATCCCATGGATGTAGGGACCCAATTATCCCTATCTCAAGGTGGGATCTATTTTGGTACTTCTCTGAAAAAAGGGATGACAAGATTTCATTTTTGAATCCTTGGATCTCTTAGATTTGGCCAAATTGATAGTCCCAAATATCTTTGTATATGTTGAGTTTATTAAAGTATTGGCA
Source organism: Sequoiadendron giganteum (assembly GCA_007115665.2). Lineage (NCBI taxonomy): Eukaryota > Viridiplantae > Streptophyta > Pinopsida > Cupressales > Cupressaceae > Sequoiadendron > Sequoiadendron giganteum. Next base: position 175,365,711 of record CM021110.1, read on the forward strand.
CAATATTATCACCCGACTACCAAGACTATAAGAATGCTAGATGGTTCAACATTAGTGGTGTTGACTAAAGAAGCAATTATAAAGTGTTTTATGTTAAACAAGAAAGCTATCACTAAAATCAACTTGGACAGAAGTGAGGAGGATTATAGGAGATTGAGAAAAAACAACAAGAGTGATGAACTTTATTTACACATGAAAAGGGGTGTAAAGAATAGGAGGATACCTATCTTCACCTCCCAAATTGGGCCATTTTCCATAGAATACTTCCAAGTATATTTCAAAATAACTTATTTTCTTTGTGCTAAGTGCTTGGAATAGATGTTGAAGAGATGATTCCAACCTATCTCATGATGATGGAAATGAAGATATAAAATATTGAAATCAACATTGAGTATGACTTTGCTTCTGAAATTGAGAAAGGGCTACATGAAGGATTTTTGCAAGTAAGAGAGAACTTAGCTCCCATCACTTTCAGGAAATACTCTTTGTTGTGTCATTTAATATTGTACCAAAACAAAAACAGATGGACTAAAAGAATGTGTTTTGCAATGATTGATGATGAAGGGAATAGGTTGTATGTACAAAATTGGTGTTACATTTGGGATAGTAGATGTAAAAATAGTGATTATGTAGTATTTCATGATGATTTCATAGTAAAGGTCATGGCTAGTATTGGTCATATTTAACCAATATTTCCTAATAAAATCATGCAAGTATTAAGACCTTTAGCATTGAAGCTAAATTAGGGACAAAATCACAATTTTGGTGGCTGGTTCTTCTTAGCGAACCAAACAATAATAAAGGTTTATGGGTTTCCTCAAGCCCCACATGTTTTATCTAAATTTGTTTCTCTTCGAATTGAATTTTTAGAATTTATGTGGAAAATATTATGGATGGAGTAGGATGTTATGAAAAGATAGAAAAAGGGGACATTCCTCCCTAGCCTAATTGAATGTGAGGAGCTATCTGTAGGGTCTGACACTCTTGAAGAACTACATAACTATTTGAAGATGAGGTATTCATTAAAGTCATGGGGAGAAAAGGTCTTTGATCTTGAAGGGAATATTAAATTTATAAAGCAGACACTTCTCACTAAAGTTGGGACTACCCATGTAATGGATTACGAAGAAGATGTAATAAGAAATTTCTTTACACCTAATGAAGTTTTTTAGAGGAAGAGGAAGTGGGAAATCATAAAGAGGCTTGAGGAGGAGAAGAATAAAAGGGACACTAGATTCCAATGATTCTATGTTGAATAAGGGGATCCTATCAAAAGGATGAACTTAATAATTGACAACTTTGAAAGATTATATGTTGAACCAAAAAAGAAACCTAAGGGTCAGTCTTCAAAACCCTCCAAGATTCCAATCAAACAAAGTGGTATTGTAATCACAGAGCCCCTACCAGATACTAACACAATACAATCAGAAGCATCCCTTGAGAAACCAAGTCCTAAAAGGAAGAAGACACATGGAGTGGCCCCCTTAGTGGCATATGAAATAAGTGAAGGAATAGGGGATACTGAAGAGGTAGCTGATGTACTTTTGAATTTTAAATATGATGAAGTTGATCAACCACTACCTAAGCTTTTAATTGATGCTCACAAACTAGAAGAAAGAGTGGATGTACATGTGAATAATTATCAAGAAGTGCATGATGATGAAAGGGTGATTGTTTCCCTTAGATTTATTGAAGATGAATAATTTATTCAAACTACTGAGATTAAGGATTTTTGATTTAAGATGAAAATGAAAGAATTTGAGGAGAGAATCTAAATTAATAAGATGGAAATTGAGGAGTCACATAATGATTAGATTGTTTCCCATAATTTTGAATAAATCAAGATTAATGAAATTATTGTTAGCCCCCAAGAAGCAAGAAAATTGTTCTTAGAAAGCAATATTCTAATTATTCCTAGGATGAAATTAAAAAATATATTCTTACTGGATCAAGTAAGAAACCAAGAAGATCCCATGTTGGTTTCTAAATTCAATTTAGATGAGGGAACGAGTGGCACGAGTTACAATCCAAGAATTGAAACCCTAGCCTTTTGGACAAAGCAAAAAAGAATAGAAAAACTAAGCTTTATTGATGTTATAAAAGAAATGAGAGGGATTGTGATGGTAAAGAAACTTCAAGACACATCAGAATTGGAAGTAGCTACTATGACAATGCACTCAAAAATTTTTACTAGGGATGCAGTTAAAGCTATGGAGCTTAGATTGGCAGAATATGAGAAAACACATACTGATCTGAATGATGAAGTGAATAGGTTATTCATAGAAAATGTGAAATTGAAAGAGAAATTGAAGGGAGTAGGTCCTTCCCAAATCATATAATTAATAGTATACCAGCCCCCTACCATCCAGACTAATATAGGTGCAATCACTATTGAACAAGTAAATGTGCTAAAACAATAAATTGAGAAGTTGAAAAAGACTATTGAAGAAAAAAAGGAAAGAGAAAAGAGAGAAACCCTTAGGGTATTAGAATAGATCTTGGAGCATAAGGTTAAACTAATTGTGCAAAAATTAGAAAATGTGTATGAATGTTATGTCTCCTTGTCACAAGAAGTCGATTAGATAAAGGCCCATGTACCTATATTGGACCCCTTATTCAAGAAATGACAACCTGCACATCACACCTTAACAAATTTGTGCAAAATTTTACAAAGGAGTGTTGAGGCCCCCACAACTTCAAAGCCTAGTGAGCAAATGGTTCAAATGGTCATAGATGAATTTCAATACATATATGCAGAAGATAAAAAGATCAAGGAAAAAATGGATTCATTTCACACACTAAAGCAGTGGTTCATGCCTAAGATACTAAGTGATGATGATCAACTGAAAGGATCCAAGGATTGGATAGATTAGTTTAGAAAAATTGTTCCCAACTACCTCACTAATTTATAGAAGGATGGTGAGATAAATCTTCACCACCTCAATTTAACCTTGGATGGAATAATTGCACTGGATGTTGGATACTCAAAATTCATCACGGATGGCAAAGCGTTATTAGACAAAAAATGGAAGAGTCACTTGGCTAACACAAAAAAAATCTAGGAGTACAGATGGCCTCATGATTACACAATGTACCAATGGGAGTAGACATATCTAGATCCCCCAGAAGAATAGGCCTTGCAATTAAGTACCAAGCCTTGCAGATACTATCATGGAGAGAGGACCTTGCTAGATCTGAATGATCACAAGTACCTTACGATGAGTAACATACTTATGTATCTTGTGAGTGCTCTTGACTTCAACATCTGATCATTTGTCTCTAGTTCTCATCTTTCATTGATTTTATGTAATCCTATGTAAACAATGATAATTAAGAATTTTTGATTTATGTTAAAAGTGGGTAACTAAAAAGACACTTTTTGGCATGTCAGTCAGGACAAAATTTTGAAACGTATTGTAAAATCTTTTTGAAGATCAATAAAATGAAGTTATAATTGGTGGCCGAATTCTGGTTTCAATTGTTTGTTGAAGTAACTTAATGAATGTTATCTTGATGTCTCTAGTTTGATATTTCCTTGTTATTTAAATCAATATATCAAGGGTATTTATGGTTTATCAAAACACATTTTTTGTCCAAAAATTCATTTTATACTACATTTTTGTGTCAAAATCTTTGGTAATTATGGTTAGTTTCATTACATTCAAATTATGAATTTTAGGAAATTATATATAGTAAATAGATTGATGGTTGTTTTGATAGTGAAAATAGCTCTCTTAGAAATTAACTAAAATATCTTAAAGGATTATTCTAATTAAAGAGGATTTTGTGTTTATTTTTCTAACAATGATTTTACATTGCAACTAACTTGCTATTTTTATTCAAGATATAAGTCATGATAAAATTCAAGCACATTCCAAGAAGATGGTACTCTGCTTCAAACCCTCAACCTCACTTAGTTTAGTTTACTTACATGGGGATATTAAGGAAGTTGCTAAACAATTAATATATATCATTTGTTGTTTGTGAAGGAGAATCCTATGAGATCCAATATGGTAGTGGATCAATATCCTATTTCTTAAGTGAAGATGATGTCACAGTTGGGAAACTTGTTGTGAACCATTAGGTTAGTAATTTTTGGATGTTAAGGCTTCCCAGTTAGATATCAAAGATCTTTCCGCATCAACTTAATTTGGAATTTATGTATAAATGGATTCTTTCATGGTGTAGGTCTTTACTAAGACAACACATGAACCGGGGTTGACATTTTTGTTGTCTAAGTTTGATGGCATTCTTGGGTTTGGTTTCTAGGAATTTTTTGTTGATAATATTATTCCAATCTAGTTAGTGTTGATCGCCTTCATTCTATAATGTCAACTTCATTCTATAATCTGAGTGTATCACCTTTCTTAAATTTTGAACAAGGTTATGAAATAAAGGGTTCAATATGCATATTTCAGGCCTATGTTAAATACTTTGTATAAGGCATTTGTTGACAAGGCTACAATTTTTTATTTGATTTATCTTTCTACTGTGTTTGGACTTACTTTAACTTGCAATATACAATGCACTTTTATTCTTTCTAAATTGAGATTAATAGTAATTTTGTTGGTTATATTGAGGCACAACTTCATTCATGGTAGAAAAGGCAACACCCTATTGCTCATATTAGATGGCATGTTGCATATAAAGGAGGAAAGATTCTAGTTGGGTTATTGTTGACTGCATTGAAGGAGAGAGCTTCATATATGGGACACGATCAACACTCTCCTTCTTGGATTCTACACGTTAAAACTTGCTCCAAGAAGATTTCCTGTGTTGTAGAATTTTTAAGAGATGAAAGGGGAATGTGCTCACATTGAAGGGCTCCAAGCATGCATTTCCATCATTTCAAAAGTTTTTTGGATAATTTTATTTTTTGTAGTCATTTTTGTGCAATTTTGTAACTCAAAATTTTAGTCTTGTGACTGAAAATAAAAATTATAATAATCTATTTCTAAGTTGTAACTAGAACACCTTTATTTTATTAATAAATTTCACCAATTTTGTCTTCTCAATGGTTGTCTTATTGTGTAAAATCGATGATTGATGTGTATTTCTATTTTTTATGTTGAAATCCTCAAATATTAGTCAATTAAAATGACTAAATATACTACTAATTGACATCAATTAATAATTGAATTGACTAAATATACTACCAATTGACAAAAATTAATAAATAGTGAATAAATATGACTAGTAAAATCAGTGAATAAAATGACTAAATATACTACCAAATTGATCAAAATAATGATTAAAATTAATGACTAAATACACTACCAATGTACTAAAATTAGTGAATAAAAATAGCTAAATAAGTGATCAGTTAACAACAATCAATGATTGAATACATCAATGAATAAAAAAGTGACTAAATAAGTGACCAGATTACAACAATCAATGACTAAATCAACAACTAAATAAGTGACTAGTTAAATATATTAGTGAATAAAAAATGACTAAATAAGTGGTCGGATTACAACAATCAATGATTAAATATACTACCAAATCGATCAATCAAAACAACCAATAAATGACTAAAAATAGTTTAGTCATCAATTTGGTCACATTATAAATGACTAGCAATAAACTTCTAATCATCACATGACCAAGTTTAGTGATTTATAAACATTTTTTAGTATTTTTTTCAGTAGTTTATTGCTATTTTGTACTAGTGTGACCATCATGTTTTCCATCTTGTCAAGGTTTATCTAGTTGCTCAATAGTGATTTGGAGTCACTATCTCTCCCCTCTACAATCAATAAACCTTGCTCTCCCCACAACCACACTACCTACAAGATATGTAAAGTAGAGAGGAATCTATCTAGCCCACCACTAGTCATAGTTTAGGGTTGTCCCAGGATCTATAAGCCCAATTGGCCACCCCCATTCAAAGGGGAAAAGAGCTCTAAATTCCATAATGATATCATTACGATCAGCTTGTAAATCCCACACCTAGACCTCTCGGGTGGTCCTACCAAAACATTCCTGATAATCATCTACGAACTAGCCCTACCTCTCACCAAAATGGAAAAAAACCCTATCAGGCCGGTATCTCTCAAGCAAAGAATGAACACATATGATCAATGATTGTTTCTATCTACAATATGGGAGTTTCTCCTAGTCATTATTCCATGTCTCATAGTCCAACCACGGTCTCCAAATGAAACCAGGAAGGTCATTTATAATGTGATGCCAGTAAGGGAGTTGTCTAGGTCAGGTGTAATGAAGAAAATCTATGTATCTATAAGAGTAAGGATCCTCTAGATCCTAATCCAAAATACCATCGGGCTTGGTTACTGGGATATTCTCCCAAGCCTGTATGTGTAACTTAATGACATACCAACTGAAATGGAACTGCCTCCTCAATAGGTGGCCTCATGCATATCTCGATATAAGTGAGTGAGGATACACAGGCCCCAAGAATATCTAGTGTTGTGCTCAAACATATGCTCAATGAAAACACCCCAACCTATGGGAAACTATTTTCCTTGTCGATCAGGAATGATGAGCCCCAAGACCAAACCACATAGAACCAATGAAACTGGATCCGCACTGTCAACAAAAGGAGATAAGTCTATCTCTGACTCATGAACTTGAAGATGCCTAACACCAATTACTTGGCACATAGCACATGTACCCCATCATATGGAATAGTTCACAAGCTCTCCATGAATATGTACACAAAGAATCCTCCATACATCCTCCAATGTAGGTAAGTAAAAAGATGATGTCTCAGAATGCCATCGCTCAATGAGGGCGGTTATCATAGCTCTATGACATCTGATGATTGACATGTAAAAAATGTGACGCAACCCTACAAAATCAAGTACATCTCGCTCCAACTCATGAAAATTAGCGATAAAATAAAGCAATGCACATGACCATCACTCCCTCGACATAAGCAGTTTGAGAATCACCTGCAACCATTCAACCCACGATGTTAAGGATTTTGTATGAAAATACAAAATGAACCTTAAATTTCAAACAAACCGACTCAAAAATATATGCAAAGAAAAAGAAATCACTTTTTGTCAAAAGTGACAACTATTTTATCAAAAGCGATAAAGAAATACAAAAGCGTTAAAATTGTTAAAAATGCGTCTATTTATCAAAAATGAACAATTTTTAAAAGGGCGGACAAAACGAAATAAAAAAAAGTCAAAAGTGAAACTTTGAGGCAAATGCGAAAAAAAAGGTGAACAATTAGTTTGAAAGCAAACATATAACTCAAATGCAACGGAAAACCTCAAAAGTGACATGGATATAAACATCAAAATTGATCATTTTGATTCAAAACCATGAAAAACACAAAATTACCACTTACGTCCAATTTGTCTTCATGCATTAATTAATCAAAAGTGACAAAGCAAAAATAAGGAAAGGGTACATATCAGGGAACCAATGCCTGTAGGCCTCCCAGACTCATGAACTGCCTTTGTGCGATGTCTAGCTCCTCAAATCCTTGTCATAGCTCATCGAGAATTGATAAATCACAAAATCTAGAGGAAAGAATTACTATAGGCTCAAAGTGCAAATGAGGAGAATTAAACCCTAATTACCTATTTTAACCCTCCAAACCCTAATTTTTTACCTAAGAAACCTTCCTAGGTTGAAATGAGGAGCTCTCTGGAACATTTGAACTATCAACCAAAGTTCTATAAGCTTAATTTTCATCCTCTATGCAACTAAACTAAAACTAAACATTGTCGTGAGTCCAACCCAAAAATATGATTTTTCAGCCAACCTCTCGAGGGGGCAAACCAACATCCTACTATCTTTCCACTGACCACCAAGGCATAGTGGGGCATATAAAAAATTTCAAATCTTGATCTTAACATTGAATTCTTTGAGACAAAGTACTGGCCAGTACTTTGTCTCAAAGAGGGGCAAAATGCAGACATGTAAAAATGACCTAACACTTATCGTACATCCTAAATAAAATTTTATCATCATCGACATCATTATCACCTAATATCATTGCATTTCACATCAATTGCATCAAAAAATCTATTTTCCTCTATTAATTGAATAATATCAATTATTTAATTAATTCACTTTTTCATCACTTTTGACTAATTAAATAAATTTCATTTATTTAATAAAGTCCTAATCTAACTTTATTCCTCCTAATTAATTAAATAACGTCAATTATTTAATTATGTCACTAATTTACCTATTCCCCTAAGTTAATTAAATTATTAATACTTAATGGTTTAATTAAATCACTTTCCCCTAAACTTGAATAATTAAATAAAATTTTCAAACATCATTCAAAAAGGTCAAAACAAACAAATACAACTTTTTTTGTAAAATTCAAACATGATTTGCACGTTCAACCCAAAAAGGATTAATTAATTAGTTATCCTCACCCACTTTCATGATTAAGAAAATTATGATCCCCCGATTGCTCACTTTGATTGGCTGGTTGTTTCGTCTATTTCCTGACTGAATCATCTATTCTTCAATCCCATTGAAGGCTCAACATGGTTTCTTCAATCCCGTTGATTATTTCTATCTAATTCCTCTCAACAGTTTTGAACCATTGACCAAGATATTCTACTACATGGTAACGAGTGCTCATTTCAAGACACAAAATCTATATAACAACCTCATTTCTTCTCTAAAATGATCGAAGAATCAATATCTTTTGTACAACGAAGTCATGCTAACATGACAATCAATTTTTTAAAAAACTTTACATACATCTTCGATCAATACACACACATTTGAAGCTTTTTCTATGCATCAATGGAGGCTTCACATTTGATACAATGATCCAACATCATTTCCAATACACTTCGACATAGGATGGGTAACTTTATGTTTTATTGAATTCATTGTTCTTGTTTTTCAATTTCTTTCTTGAATTCAGTATTTTGTACTGTTCATTTTGTGAGTAATGGGTATGAATCTTAATCCTTGTTTAGAATTATATCTTGTTTAATTCGTTTGACATTGACTATCTAATACTTATTTGATTTCCCCCTTACACACTATTATCTCCAAATTTGTAGTTAGACCAAGTGAACCAGTTATGGACATAACATGAGTATTTGTTACAAATAGGATCTATCACCCCAACAGTATTATGACAATTAAATCATTTATCAAATTCTTCACTACTTAACTTAACATGGCTACTCCAACTTTGATGTGTGGAGTGTTCGACCATATTAAAGTCACCTCCAATAACCTAATTTGCATTAGGCAAGTTATTGGCCATCTAGTCCTAAAGAGAACACCTCTCATTTGCATTACTAAAAGTGAAATCAATGAAATATCATAAAAAATATTTTAATAAATATTATTTTTAATAATTTTTTAAAATTGAACTTAATTAGAATGTTGGAATTTTTAGGGATATTAGTTTTTTTTCTAATTTTTATTATTATTTTAAATCATAATAAAATATATATATAGTGTAGGAAAAAGTATCCTTTTTTCACACTTAATTTGGAAATAAATATTAAATAAAAGGACTAAATTATGCCTTAATTTAGTGTTGTAATATGTATTTTACATAGTCACATTAAGTAGGGCCCTATTAAATAAAATGGACTTAATTATGCCTTATTTGCGGTGTTGTAAGGTGTACCTTTACACTTTCACACTTATCTAGGGATTTATTAATTAATTGAGGTTAATTATGCCTTAATTGGCCCCTTTAATTCAAATCCAAGCCTAATTAATTACAATTTCTGAAGGGTAAAACCTGACATTCATTAATGTCATAACATAACACTTAACATTGGAGAATGTGTGTCCTAGGTAAGTGACCTAAGACCCATTTTACCAAGGGCGAATGGGTCCTCACTTAGACCTAGGACCTAAATTTCAAATATGTTTTTGGTGGTATTTCAATGATTTCAAATGTATAAATTCACATGTCAGCTTGTGTTATTTGAATTTCAAAAATTAATGTTAGCATATGTATAAATAAGAGGTCATTTCACTATGTTTCACCTACCAAATCTAAGACTTCAATCGTTCTAGAAAATTTATGAGAAGGTTTGATCAAGAGCATTTCAAGGCATTCAAGGGTAGAATTATAGAAGATCTATTGCAACAATCAAGATCCTATTATCATTGTCAAAGTCTTATTACATCATGCATGTTATTTGAGCTAATATCTTGATGTAGTGTTCAAGATCCATTCAAGAATTCAAAAGCATTTTTTCAAGTCAAGTTTCAAGATCAAGATCCACATTCATTGAAGCCATTTCATGCAAGGTGTAAATCTACATTCCAAGGTTCATTAAAGGCTTCAGTGAGTTGTGATATAGGCTTTGTTCATTCATCATTCCTTTCATTCTATTCCATTTCATTGCAAGGTTTAATTACCAAAATAGGGTTTGACCAAGGCAAACCCCCATTCACCAATAAAACAACATTTTTTCCCTCTTGATGTGTGTTTGCAAGTTTTAGGTGGAAGATCTCTTGAAGAGAAAAATTGAAAAGTTTTCAAAGATGCATTTTTTTTTACCATTCTTACCATTTCATGGAAACTGACCTACATAATTTATTTTTTGGCTATTCGACTATGAAATTTGGGAATTTGGGAGTGCAGAAATAGGATAAGAGAACCCAAAAACCATTTTTATAGAGCCCTAGCTAGGACCCATTCACCATAGGGTGAATGAGTCCTCATTTTACTTTGAAAAAACACTTTTGGTTACTAGTACACATCACTTTCCCATTCTCATATCTATAATTTTATTTCGGGTTCCATCAGAATTGAGCTTAATCTTCTAGATGCACTTTGTAGATTGCATTTTGGAGTTGTTTTGCTATTATTATTTTAAAACAAAAGGAAAATAGCCGATATATATTAATATATAATAAGGAGGTTACAAAATATATTGTATAGTTCTTGATAAACCAGACTATATCAGAATAGCTTTCTATAGATCAGAATACAAAAAAACCCCTAGATTTCCTGTAGATATCAACCCTTGTATGAAAAAACAAGCAACTAGACACAACAAAACCCTTATCCTAGATATACTGCATGCATATACTTAAAAATCCCTTCATCAAACCTTTACAAATAGATACCACTTATTCCTCCATTTCCATGATATCAATTGCTACTTGATTTTATTTGAGCTCTTGATCTTCATTTCCTAGTTCATTCAGTTGCAAAGGGATATTAAGATTTGGTATCTCTCGTTGATGTAGAGGAGTACTAGAGCTCGCTCGATCCGAGAGAGCCACCAAAGGAGTCACTCGAGGTACTTGGGAAGGTGGTTGAGGCACAATAATTGGCTTAGGGTGCACATGGTTGAGCTGAGTGAGGATAGAATTTTTCCTCTTTCCGATATCATCTGCAAGGTCCCCACCTATTGCCACCCTATGTCTTTCTAGAGTCGATTGTAGGTAGCAAAAACTGTGCATCTCTAGTGTGTTTTTGATGCTGTCAAGCACAAAGACATAGATGTTCCCATTGAGAAGAAATTTTCTAGGGAAAATGCCGCCTACTCTCCCCTAACCTTTCAAAAATTTGTATGCTTGAACGCCTTTGAGTAATTTATCATCTTGCAGAAAGACATCCTTAACAACTTTTGAGGCTATCAATTGAAGACCGGGTAAAGACTGAAGCAAGTCGTATGCTTTAGATAGAAAAAAAGAGACCAATTGAGAAGGAAAAATGGCCCTTAAATCTTGTGAGTAAAGTACCTCATCTCCAATAATTTGAACAAAACTCTTTTTGTACTAGTAACAATGAGATTTAAATACCTGGGCTAGCTACAAATCCTTGATTGATTCTAAAAAAAGAAACTCCCATTCTGTTATTGGAATAGGAACTCCTTGATTGCATGGAAAGTATTCCATCATTATTTTACCATAGGCTCTACAAATTTTGAGTTCCCCTTCATCTTCTGATGAATAATGAAGTTGTGTTCCCTCCTTCTTGAGACCCTTCGACTAGTGCACTTGAAACTTGTGAGAAAATGAAACCGAGTTGAAGTTAATTTAATGTCCTTTGCATGTTTGAAGGGATACGCCATCCAGGTGAGATCATCATGATTTTGAGTAGCCTTCTGCCTCTGAATTTGAAAATCTAACATTTGTCACCAAGCATACAAATACATTATTATCGGTAGTGTTAGGTACGAGAGATCGCCTACAAAAAATCTAAGCAAGGTTAGCCATAATTAAATATTTGCCTTCACTCACTTGAGATCGTCCTTTTCAAGCACGCTTCTGAAATGGGGATGTGATTATCATATGAACCAAAGGCCTCCCATTACTAATGCACTTTAAATGAAGTGATAGATCTGGCATCATCTTTTGTCCTTTGCAAATCCTATCCAAATTGAGGCACGTGAAGATAGAATGAGATCGCACTTCATTAATCATCAATGAAGCAACCATTGAAATTATTTTTCCATGTGAGAAATGCTTGTAGCTCATATCTGACGGTAGAAAATCCACCTGGATAGATTCTAGACTTTGAGACGCATCTTACCAATTTGTTCCCTTTACATTTTATAATCTTTGCTAACCAATGCAGTTAAAATCTCTGACATCGTATGCATTACAACTTGAGTGCAACAAGTTTCTTAGGCTATATGAACTTCTTGGTTATTGCAAATTGTTCCTCAAATTGAGCCTAAATTCAAAACTATGGCATCCTAGTCAACAATTTCCATTAATTGAGGAAAATCCTTGAGGTGAGATAGGTCATGTTATACCAATAGCTCCTACTTGTTACTTCCCATATTAGCTAAAAAGTCAGCTAAGTTATTTCCTTCTTTGTATTTTTGAGTGATTTGATAATTCTAAAATTTATCAAGTAAGTCATAGACTCGTTGAAGAACATATTTGAGGCTCCATTTTTGTGCATTCTTTATTTTACAAGCATTAATTATCAATAGTGAATCTCCTTCGATATGTAAGTCTTTAACACCAATCTTCAAATCAATTTCTAGACCTATCAACAATGCTTTTGATTTTGCTAAATTATTAGATCCTTTTAGGAGATAATTTGAACTTAGTGCTATTGTCTTACCCCTTGAGTTATGTAGACAAATGTTTGCCCCTGATTCTCTTGGGTTCCCTTTTGAGGCTTCATCAAAATTTAACTTTATGAATCCATCATGTGGTGCCTTCCATATAACATGTTTCCAATTGCACTTCTCTAGCTTTGGCTTCAAGAGACTACCTAGGAAAGGCAACTTCAAATACTTCCAATTTTGTAGGATGTAATTGTCCCAGTTTGTAAATGTTGAACTAGTACCCTTATTTTCTTGAACACTTGCATTCACCATCTTAGAAATTGCCTTCTCTATTTTTGTATTTACTACATCATTTAATGAAACTACCTTCCTGAAGATGCATAAATTTTGCTCCCACCATAAGTTCCATACAACTAGTGTTGGGACCACTCTCCATATGTATGCAAAGAAAGAATATTTAAATAGAAATGGTCAACTTTGAAAAAAATCCCATAAGGAATTTGGCAAAAGGGTGAAGAAATTAAGCTTGTTCAAAATGAAAAACCCAACTTTGTTGTGCAAGCTTGCAATTCACAAACAAGTGATCTACCTCCTCAATCTCCTCATTGCACAATGGGCACATGAAAGGGTCCATAATTTTTAACTTTGCTAACTAACCACTTGTTAATATTCACTTCCTTAGGGCCAACCAAGCAAAAATCCCTACCTTGGGTAATATTTGACTATCCCAACAAAAAGAATAGGACCTTTGGGGAAGAAGATGTCTTGAATTCTAGCTTAAAGCCTTGCAACCTTGTTTGACTATGTAGTTTCCATCCCTTAAAGGTGCCCAAACTAATTTTTCTGGTTTCAAAGAGAGAAATACCACTCGATCATTTTTAAAAAATTGTAGCATACTACCCTACTAATTAGCCAAAGAAGGTTCTATTATTCTTTTCCAGTTTACTTTTCATGCTATGGAATCAATTGACTGAACATAATCCAACAAATTCCCCCCCAAGCTACCTTCACAATTTCCATAGCATGAGCTAGATTAGGGTTGTTTTGCAGAGGAGGGTGCCCATTCTAGGAATCTGACCATAATTTGACACTTTGTCCATCATTTACCTCCCAAGAGATATATTAGCAATTAAATTCATACATGAAATCAGAAAGTTCCATATAGTTGATCCTCTTGGAGGATTAGAAACAATAAATATTCTTATGCTATCCAAGTATTTTCCTTGCATGATTCTACACCATTTAGACTTTGGGTTAACATACATTTTCCAAGAAAGTTTTGCACCAAATTTTGTGTTCCTTTTTTGAATATTTAGGATACCTGCTCCACCTTGATCTTTGTCGCATGACATGTCCTGAAAAATATATTAGAGGAACCTTATTTTTTTCATCAATGCTACCTTTCTGAATAAAACTTCTAGTCACTTTCTCAATTTCTACAATGACAGATTTTGGTGCCTTAAGAACTGCAAGAAATTAATTAGGTATTGATGAAGACAAAATTGCCTTTACTAGTAATATTTTCCCAACAAGAGACAACCATCTGGCCTTCCATACCAAGATCCTTGATTTAATTCTTTCTATTACTTTCACCCAATGTGTTGCTTTATTTGGGTCTGAAAAGAAGGGAATCCCTTGATATGAGCAAAGGTAGGGTAGCTTTTTGAAATCCAAGAAGTTTGACTATCTGTTTTTCAATGTTTTCAATTGTATTGAGGATATAAATTTTTGATTTTGAGGCATTTATCTTCTGACCCGATTTTGATGAATATTTGTTTAGGACTTCTTTTATTTGATTTTCTTCTGATAGAATTTCCTTCCCAAATAAATTGGTGTCATTAGTGAAAAGTGAATGTGTAACTACTAAGTCTATATTTTCAATCTAGATTCCCTTCCATAGCCCTTGAGAATGTTTTTTGATAATAAATTTGTTCAATGCCTCAACTATGATTATGAACAAAAAGGGTGAAAGCGGGTCCCCTTGCCACACTCCTTGTGATGCACTAAAGAAACCTGTGGGAGAACCATTAAGAATGATTGAAATTTTTTCCCCTAGAAGGTATGCTATTATCCCTTTGCACCATCTTGCACTGAACCCAAACTTTAGCAACACTTTTTTCAAAAAATTCTAGTTGACCTTGTCATAGGCCTTCATCATATCCAATTTGATGATGATAGAAGTGACTTTATTAGCAGAAATTGAATGTAAAGTCTCATGGGCCACAATAGCCCCTTCATATGTTTCTCATCCTCAAACAAAACCCCATTTCTCTTGAGAGATAATCCTTGGGATAATAGGTTGGAACCTTAAATAGATTACCTTAGAGAAGATTTTATAGATTGTGTTACATAAGGATATTGGTCTATATTCCGCAAATGATTTTGGGTCTTTAACTTTGGGAATGATAACTATATTTTTTACATTGAATTGTTTGAGTAGAGTCCTAGTTCTTCTTGATTCCTCAGTTTCCTATAAAAGATCAAAACATAAAATGTTCCAACATTCTTGGAAAAAAAGTGCAGTAAAACCATCTGAAACACGAGCTTTATCTGAAGGCAAAGAAAAAACAACTTTTTAAAGTTCCTCTAATGTGGATGGCCTTAGTAGCTCTTCATTTTCCTTTATAGAAACAAAAGTCGAGATTGAGTCCATTAAACCAATTTGATAGACATAGACTACGAATAATCAAACTTAGAGGAATCCTTTCTATCCTCAACAACCACATCCTTAACCCCTTATGTTTGTAACTCTTCCAAAATCGAATGGGACGGAGCTTGGGACTCTTCCAAAGAGTATGAATAATCCAATTATGCATCTACTACAACTCCATTCCAATTTTGAAGATTATTTGGGGGATGATCGGATATAACTGACCAATCAACTTAAGGCAATTGATGTCACTTTTGTCTTCATTTCTATCCTAGTACAAGAGGGTTCCTTCCTCCAACACTTCATATGCTATTTCTTCAACTGTTTCTAATCCCACCGATACCAAAATATTTTCTGCTAACAATTCTAATTTTGCCTCTTCAACCTTATCAGTTCATGACATGCTAAATAAGTGTTTCCATTCTGCATCAATAGAAAGTTCTTTTACTGATACCAAGCTTTTCCCCTGATTTTCCATTTTCCCAAATAAAGTGAATGTGTTTGCTTCCTGAAAAATTAATTTTTTTACTACTTCATCCAACTAGTATTCATTAATCTGAAGCCATGGGGAATACAAGTTCAAAACATGGGAGGTATTCCTTTTCGACACCCAGTCAAGAAACAAAGAGAGATCCATGGACATTCAAAATTTCTTTCCTTTTTGAGAATGCCTTCCTCCTTTTAGTCCTTTTTGTGTAGACCTAAGTATGATTTGATTATGGTTCCCCTGAACAAACTTATAGTCATTATGATGTTTAATAACCTCAATGGGCTGCAATTCAGTTGATGAATCTTGAGAGAATAGTTTTCCCTGTTCCCAACTTTTCTTATCAGGGACTTGATTATGTGTACTATTAGGTTTCAAAAATTTTGATACTGGATGGCCAAACATATGACACTGAGCATTCTAAAAGGTTTCTCGACTTATCTCTTGTAACCACTTACCAAATTTAGATGTAAGCTCAATGTGGCTTGTTTTTTTTAGTTGCATCAAGCAATATTAACATCCTAATTGGTTTTGATGGATTATTAAAGAAGAGAAAGTCATGCTTTAGGAAGATACCTATTTGGTTAGCCATAATCTTTAATAAACCCAACTCTATATTCTCCAAAGGTAATGCATGCAATTGTAACCAAAAGGGAACAAAACGAACAACAAATTCTTCAAATTTGAAATTTTGTGTCCAATTTTGCATGTATAGGCTTGAACCTTGATATGACCATGACTTAACTCTGAAAACCTCCTCTTTAAATGATTTGCCAAAGAATAGAAGAACAAAGATGCCTTTGGCCTGGTCTAGATAAAACACTTTAATAGCCCCTTTCCCATTCATCAAAGATTATGTTCTTTAAAGTTTCTAAATCCAATGCAAGGTTCCAAAACTTACAGATAAGTGCTTTTTCCCTGAGATCTATGATTTGTGGTTGAATCATATGCTCTGGGAAAGTTACCTTAATAACTTCGTGAGCAGGAGGAACATGATCATCCACCTTCTTTTTAGAGTCATCCCCTTCTTTACTCATGTTGGGTTGTGATTCCTTACTTCTCCATTCTTTTTTTTGCTTAATATTTCTCTAATTTGATGAATGTCGTGAATTTTTCCTGCTATTTCTTTTTTCTTGAAAACCCTTATCACCTCCCTTTCCTTTCTTCTTTTGGTGGTTAAGATGTTGATCTTGTAAGAAATATGATTTGAGTTCCTCTCCATTCTGGTGATCTTGATTCGCCCCTTTACTGCTATTAGGAACATATTCAAATTTTCTACGATCAGTCCTTGAAGTTTTTTGCTTCTTTCTATGTTGAGAACCCTTTCCTGCATTAGGGTTTTTGTTCTCTCTCCTTATGAAAGTATATTTCATTAACCAATCTGCATTTGAACTCTTTGGATTGAAGAGACCTCTTGGATTTTGTGAAGCCCTATTTAGGCTTATTTTCCTTTATTGTTGTGCTACCCTCAAATCATTTTCACAATCTTCATAATGACGATCTAGGTGACTCTTGTCTTCATTTGATAAAATCCTATCCTTTTATATATTGAAGATCAGGTGCTTTGTCTTATCCAAGTGTCTTTGTTGCCTAAAAGGTTTCCAATTAGGTCTTGCAAATATGTACCTAATCGGCTAGTTCTTTATTTTTGCATAATATTTCCCTACTCTTCTCATGTGTCCTTGGTGATGAATGGGCCTTCTATCAAAAATTTGAGGTTGATGAGGACCGGTATTGTCCTTTTCTACATATCGACCATTGGTCGGTCAATGTCCAATCGATTGGTTCTTTGACCCCGCATGAGTCTTCCCTTGATTGCCTGTGGGTCCTTGGTGATGATTGGGCCTTTTTCCAAGGCTTCGATCCTGTTGATGGCTCAAGAATCTGTCATTTTTGACATACTGACCGTTGGACGGTCATTGTCATCTTGACTGTTGTAGAGCCATGTTTAATATTTCTCCCCAAAGTGTTGTTTAATCAAGACCCACATCCTTGCATAAAAGAGAATTTACATATTCACACCTTGATTTGACTCACCTTTTGGTTGATAGTCATTTCATTGTTTGGATCTCATTTCCTGAATGGAATAGTGAAGAATAGTTCTATTTACTATCATTTTGGTGAACCTCCTTTTGCTTTCAATCAACCCCAACCTATTTTTCACCATTTCAATATATATATATTTGACTTTGAACTTTACAAAAGAGTATTTTCAATTTTATATAAAATATTCATAGTTGAAGTAATTTGGAGTTGAAATTGATTTTTGTTGAATTTGCTCCAAAAATTGGGATTAAGTTGTCACAAGTTTA
The DNA here is from genome assembly GCA_007115665.2 of Sequoiadendron giganteum. NCBI lineage: Eukaryota > Viridiplantae > Streptophyta > Pinopsida > Cupressales > Cupressaceae > Sequoiadendron > Sequoiadendron giganteum. The sequence continues at coordinate 175,384,119 of CM021110.1, forward strand.
AATAAAATGTTCCATTGAAAAAAGTTTTGGTTGAAACAATTTATATAAATTCAATATTCCTTACATTTTAAAATTAAAATTTAACTATTCAATAGTTTTAAGTGAAAGAGTTTTTGTTCAATAGTGTCAAGTAGAAAACTATTTTATTGATCAAAAGTATAAAACAATTTTGAACTTTGACTTTATTAAAAAATGTAGAAAGTATAATATTGTGAATACATTTAGAAAATACTAAAATTGATATACACAATAACTAAGATCTTAAATTATACTTAAATATTTAACTTATTTAATTATATTTTAATATATTAATTGATATTATTTTTTTATGATATTTTTTTTTATATACTTACTTTGTTAAGATTTACACATATATCTAATTATAATATTTAATATCTATTATAATTGTATGTTATTTTATAATAGTAAATGTAACTCCATAATAAAACCAAAAACTTAAAATAAAAAAAATACATTTAAATTTAAAAATTTGACCAAAGTGCTTTAAATAAAAATGATCCTCATCACTACACAAAAATAAAGTAATAAAGAGTAAAGCTACCCAAATAAAACAAAAAATTAAAATAGAAAGTCCATGTATAAACTAAAGTCTAAAAGCATAAAAAAAATGAAACCTAAAAGCCACGCCAAGAAAAGGGGAATTGATGATCATGATGTTTGCATGGAAATAATTGAAGTGGGTGACATTTGAGAGATTTATTTATTTGTTTGTTTTTAAAATTGAACACGAGAACAGAGCCTTATAAAGTTTTATTTATTATTATATATATTTTTTGTTTAGCTCTATTGCAAATCATTGGCTTTAATAGGTTTAGGAGATCATAAATATTTTTAAGGTTTTGAAGAGAAAAAATTTGAAAAAATATATATTTACTTTTATGATACGATAATTTTGTTAATTAAAATTTGGAAATAAATATTAGAAATCAAATTTACACATTTTATTTTAAAGAATGAAATTTTAAATTTTTATATTTAAATTTTAAATTTATTTGGAATAATTATAATTTTTATAATTAAAAGAATGATTTCATACTTTTAAAAAATGTCAACATTATATTATATCTTTTGATAAATTTATATGATTTGTATTTATAATAGAAATCGGATTTTAAAATCTTTTTTAATTAGAAAGATTAAATTTTCTTATAATTTTCTTACAAAATAAACCTATATTAAAATATCAAAAATTATAAATCTATAAAGAAGATTTTTTGATATCAAAACGAGTTCTAAATGTTACAAGTAGAGACTCTAAGAGGCGGTCACATCCCTACCATATGATAGCCTCATTCATAACCTCATATTAGAGGATTATCTAATGAATCTAGATAATACACACATTACATGCACTTTTGGCCAACATAAAATATAAGTACCCAAAGTGAGAGGATGGAAAAATCACAACAACCAATTCTTTGGTTCAATTTATGAAGAGTCAAGCTAATGAAAAGATTGAAAACTAACATCGAGAAAGTAGTAAGAACCAAGGAGAAGGTTCATAAAATTCTGCCCTCCAAATCACATAAAAACTAAATGAACTCCACACAAAAATACATATTCCCTTTCAAAATTACAAAGAAAACTGCTTTTGTTTCAACACAAAAAATTCAAAAATACACTCATTTCAAATTAACAAACATGCATGCTATTTAAAAATAAAAACATAATGGATTTACAACGACCTACCTCCCAAAATAAGATTGAAGATGAGGATAAATATTCTTCATCCCCTCTCCAAGGTTATTTTCTATTGTAAAAGCTCAAGAGTTTTCACCCAAAAAATCTCTATAACTTTGAACTCTCTAAAACTCGCCAATAAAAAGAACATGAAAAAAGAAAGGGTAAGCTCCTTCCTAAGTTAACAAGGGAGACTTAAAAAGGTTTTTCATGTCATTCCACTCCATCTAATGGGATGGATCTACATGAAAATCACACAACATAAAGAAACAACTTTTTATCAAAAATAATAAAATCACCATACATCCCCATGTGAGCCCACATGGATCACCTTGCAAAATCATGTTGGAATGGAGTATTCTCCACTCAATAATATAGTTAGAAGAAAATAGGTTGAATTGAATACCCACACTCAAGCTCTCCTCTCACACTAAATGCATGCTCTTCCCAGAGACAAAATAGGTACTCAAACACTTCCAAAATACTACAAAATATTTTTGCAAGTACACTACATAAAGGTACTTGGCCTAGGGATCCAAAATTGGCATACCATTAAAAGTGCCCATATCACTATATTAAGAAGAATTTAAGCAATTTAAATATAATCACAATAACATATACACTAAAATAAAATTGATAAATAAAGGGAATAAAACTATAAAATATCACATAGCTAACAAAAGAGCCTTCATTACACTAGACCAAGATGTTTTAACTTTACTAAGAAAACATAGTCATAATCTTGTTACTTCATGATGTGGACCAGGATGAAATAGCTTCTAAAAATCCTTCTATGTATCTCATTAAATGACCTACAAATATTCCCAATCACTACATACATTCAATATTATCATAAAATTCATAATCAAACAATAATATTATCATATTACACTATTCATTCATACATAAGTAAGATTTTATTAACATATATTAAATCATCAAAGTATTAATGCATATAGAACATCATATTGATTTAAATCACATTATTCAACATCATAAATAAACATTCTTTTCTATATAAATCTACTATCCATATTAACTTAAAATAATTATTTTAAATATCTATAGCTCAAACTCATGAACATTTAAATTGGTATGATACATTTTTTAGTTAATTTTGTTGGGGTATCTATAAGAGCCCTTGTGTGGAAGCATAATATAAAATATTACAATATCATAATAAAAAGGACAATAATAGCCACAATATAAACTTTGAATGTAATATAAAGAACTATCAAAACTAAAATCTCATTGTACATAATCAAAAAACATAAGAAGCCTCAAAATTATAGTTATAAAATACTTCCCTCCAAAATAGACTAGACATTATCACTACAAGCCTTACTACCTCTAGTCAACAACCTTAAAATTAATGTGGTAGCTAGTCACAACATCCCAAATAACAAAAATAACTAAAAAAATAATATACAAACAACCCAATTACCTACACTAGACAATTATGCATCACTTAATTCCCTTACAAATTTGATCTCAACAACATTCTAGAAAGGTGTTGACCTAACCAATATAAGGTCTAGGGAAGAAGAATGCACCACATGCAACACCTTAGCCCTTTTTCTAGCACAATGCATTAGATTACCATAGAGAAATAATATAATATGATCATTTGAAACCTCAACATGACCTTTATTGTGTGTTACCTTGAGGCCAACAAGTACATTACGAACATCCACATAAAAAATTTCCAACACATTTTTGCATAGATAATAACTTCTCATCCTTCTCCTTAACCATCAAAGGGAGAAGAGGCATTAATGCTTCCCCAAACCCATCACCCTAGTCCAATCACTAATTTTTCTAGCACAATGCATTAGATTACCATAGAGAAATAATATAATATGATCATTTGAAACCTTAACCTGACCTTTATTGTGTGTTACCTTGAGGCCAACAATTATGTTACTAACATCCACATAAAAAAATTCCAGCACACTTTTTCACAAATAATAACTCCTCATCCTTCTCCTTAACCATCAAAGGGAGAAGAGGTATTAATGCTTCCCCAAACCCATCACCCTACTCCAATAACTAATTAGATAAAAATTCTAGTTGTTCCTAAGACATTCCTTTGAATTGGTGCTATAGTAGAAGTTTGAGTAGCCATAATCTTTACTTCACTAATGGTATGACAAAAAAAATAGTTTTTACAAAATCAGTTTTGACACTAGTAGAATTTGGCAAATAAATGACTACGTGACTAAAAATTTTAGTCACAACAACTAAAAATGACTAAATTTTACTTTTTTTTGCAACTCAACTATAAATGAGTAAATAAATGACTAATTTGGTCCTTGAATAAAAAATAATTAGTTACACAAATAAAAATGACTAAATGGTTAGTCATTTATTTAGTCACAATCCATTTGAATAAATCATTTAAGGAATCAAGAATCAATAGCTTGCCAAAATACTCTAAAAATTTAATAAACATACTCTAAACTTTCATCAAAATCATTTTTTTAGGTGTAGCCTGTGAAAATGGAGTTTTCATTTTAGTAAACATGCTCTAAAACCTTCATCAAAACCTTATTTTTAGGCGTAGCCTTCCAAAATGGAGAAGCATTTTAGTAAAGAATGGAAAAGAATGGTAAGGAGATGTGCATGACAGGAGGCATATGATTCATTGATTCTTATCTCATTCTAGATCTGTTCAACAAGGGTTACATTGTTCGTGCTACTATTTTTAATCTAGGTATTTAATTGACATATATTTACATAATCTCAAATTCCCTTAGATAATGTGGAGATCTCCTATATAGGGTTTAGAATGATTTCTTTTAATTTAAAAAAAAAAATGATTTTGAAGTATAGGGTTTCTAATGATTTCTTTTAATTTAAAAATTAAATAAATGATGTATTTTCTTGTGATTCGTAATGTGGAGATCTCCTAAATCTTCCCCAACACACTATCCTCTTTGGCATTGTATTCATTACTCCAACTGCTAGGGTTTTTCATGTGACATCTTTAATATCTACATGAAAGTGGCTTTTAAATAGATTTCATTCTTTGCTTTAATATTTATCATGGTAACCCTTGAGTTCCATATCCACCTTCAATCTCTTCTAAGAACATTGTCTTAAGCTAGACTGCATAGTATGCATATAAATCAAGTACTTCATACCCTCCATTGTTCCAAACCACCACTCACTGCCTTGCTTAAAATTTTGCCTCCATAAGCACAATAACATGTTTTAAAATAATGGTTTCCAGTGATTGACCATTAAGGTCACTACTTTCATCAAGATACAATGAGATTTTTGTCTTCAAATTCAAGGCATTATGCAAGATAACATTGTGAATTGTTTGATGTGTACGATTTTATTTTATTGCACATTTACTGCTTTTCTAACTGCCTTTAAGACTGGATATTGCACCCTTAGCTACAATCTCAAAAAACTCACTCATTGTCACTTGAAGATTCCTTTCATGAGCATCCTTCTATAAAATCAAACTATGCCCTATCGACTACCTACTTACTTACTATAGGGGACTCATTGTTTCATAGTATTGTGGGTCTTAAGATCCTTCAACCTTATTGTCACTACTTCACAATCTACAAGGTATTATTCACTATTCTCCCATCTTTGATGAGTCTCAAAACACTGCTCAAACATGCAATCCACTACCTCCATTATACAAAGGATAAGAAGAAACATTGAACATGTGATTACCATTGTTACTTCATTTGGAAATTCATTCCCTGATTGCATTTTCCTTGTCTAACATTGTCAATAGCATTTGAAAAACCCTTAAGGTTAGCAAAGGGGTAAGGAAACTCATTGTTAAAATATCCACTTTACTATGCAAGGTTTGAGCTTTATTATCTTGTCATTGTTCAACCTCTTTTTGACTCACACCTCAAGTGATTGTCATTATTCTTACCATAGATTGCATTTACAAATGTCACTTAGCTACATAGTGTGCTTGTTATTGGCTACAATCTTTAGATAGCAATATTTTTTTATTGGATACAATGTCTCAATATTTCTAGTATTGCAACCTCACTAATCCACTAGAGTTATGGTTTATGTTTATATGGAGGCCTAGTGATGCAAGGGCATCTCCTAAGTTTCTAAATTTTTGTCTTCTCATGTTTTAAGTTCAGTAGCAGTAGTTTTTGGCTTGGATGTTTTGGGTTTGATGGAAGAATAAGGGCACATAGAAGTTATTTTCACTTTTGGTGACATGACCATTGGCAAGAGGATTTCATGGGTTGAGACAGGTTTTATTTACCATCATTATATGGATAGGAAGTGGGATAGTCGATTCAGTTTCCTTTGGCAAGGAAGGATGAACCATTATGAATGGTTATGGGTCGACATTTGTGAGGGAAGTCAAATAGTGGAGAGGAGATGAAGTGGGTAGTTTGCAAGTAATGGTTGGTATATGGTTGAGTTTGGTGGAACAAGAATAACGTAGGCTCCATTGGAAGTTGAATAGTTGGTGTCAACAGTTGCAACAAGTAGAGTCGAGCAATTTGGAAAGAAGACGAAGAGGTAATAGTTTGAAGACAGTTGGAATTTGGTTGGGTTCAATGAAAAAATAAAGACAAAATGATTTAAGAGGCATCAAATGGATCATGGAGAGGTTGGTCAGGTGTGTAAGAATAAGGCCAAAAAAAAGGCCATGCAAGAAAAGGCCAATAATTGTGAAGAATTCAGGTTGGTCATTTATGATAGAGAGAGGTTGGTAGAGATACACTAGGTTGGTCATTGAGAATAGAGAGAGGCCAATAGAGTGAGTAGGCAGAGACCAAGTTGGAGGCCGAACAATTATGCCCCGAAATAAATCGACTAGGTAGAATCGACTCAAGTGAAGGGAGACCAAAAGGAAGATGATACAAATGGGGTGTTAAATGGATGGATGTAGTCCGTGTTAAGGTTGATGTGGTAATTTGGGATGAATTTTCTAAAAGTAGAAGAATATCGAAGAAATTAGGATCGATCACGACAGTTTGGGAAGAGGTCAAGTTTGAATATAAAAGATATGCAAAAGGAAATGATAGGAGCAGATTGGGGGAAAACAAGTTCAAGCATGCATTAAGAGAATAAAGATCTGTAATACAAAATGTTTATGAATAAATAAAGTATTGTGTGTTGATTATTAATGGTATTGATTTTTCTTTGGAAACTTAGATACTAACTATCTGAATGGATAAATTGTTTAATGACTATGATTAATCCTTGTCGCATGTAGATGAATATATGTTATGAAATTGATATTCCAATCATTGATTTTAATTTTCTATCTATATTTCATGTTAAAAGTGGATGGGTAAGTGAAGGGTTATTGGACATGTGTTGATGGAGAGATTTAATTCTTGAACTTCCTATAATTATGGTTTATGTTGTTTAGTTCCTATCATTGGTTGACAACAAATTGGAAAGTGTGAGTATTGTAGAACTTAAATTTGGGTATGGGTCCTTAGACTATTTGTGGTGTACGGAGAAATATTGGCAATTGGTAACCCCTCTTCTATCAACTAGTATTAGAGCCCCAAAATATCTGGGTTGTAAATGGTTGTTGATTATTTTGGTAGATTGATGGAAGCATAAATTATTGGAAAGTTTTGTGTTGCAGATTGAAAGAGGAAGAGAGAAGAACTTGGGTTCAAAAGACTAGGCAAAGCAAAGGGAAGAGTAGCCCAAGGTAGGTATTAGAAGATGAAAAGATAGATTAAGTTTGCATAGGTAGAGAACCAAAAGAGAGGCAACCTATGCTAGAGTTTGCAAGTGACGTGTGTTGTTTGAATCAATCACTGAAGGAGAGGCAGTTTGCACTTGAAGTTGTTTGAGCAGAGATTGTGGATTGCAGTAGTAAGAAGGATTTGTATTAGTGTAAGAAGACACATCATAATTCCATCTTAGGAAAGATATTGGGATGGGGTGGAAAGCAAAAAACTATGAGAGGAATTGGAGAAGATTTCAAGTAGAGTGGATATGTTGGAAATGAGTTATTTTCCTGAGAATGTTGTGATTACAGGAAATGGACAAGAAGAGAAGATGAAATTTCTCATTGTAGAGGACTTGAATAAAGATAGTAAGGAAATGAGAAAAGAGAAAGTGCATCAAGGAGAACTTGAAGAAGAAGAGAATATAGTGTCCATGAAAGAGGCACTTGAAGATACATCTTGGTCTCTTGATTTATTTTCTATTTATTTTTCTAAAAGTGTGAATGTAGGTGTGAAGAAGGTTGAGAAAAAATATTTGGAGGCAAACAGAGAAAGGGCAAGAAGAGACCTCGTAGATGAAGACGAAGATAAGAATGAAAGAAGACAAGTTGCAACAATAGATAAAAGAAGACAGTTTGTAGCAGTGGTGCATTACTAGGTACCTAAAGATGAAGAGAGGGCTAATGAACAAAATAAGAAATCTTGTAAAGAGAAAGAGGTGGCCAGACATGAACCCAAGAATGTAATAAAATTGGGACAACAAATCAATGAAGAGGTAAAAGTGATTTTTGGTGGTGCTTTTGATTATGCAAGTAAAAATAGGAATGTGAATATGCAAGACATAAAGGAGAAAATAAAATTACTAGATCATGGGTATATAGTACCATTTTGGCAAAGAAAATCAGTTGTAAAAGAACATCAAATAGAAGGAAACCAAGGATTGGTTTGTACTAACATTTATGACTTTAAAATAACATCAAATATGGAAGGTATGAAAAATAATTAGAGAATACAAGAGGATAGGCCAAGTGTAGAGGCATCAAGACATCAATTTAGGAAGATGAAGAACCCAATGTGGGTAGTGAAGCATGAGACAATAGTAGAGGAAGCTGATAATGAGAAGAATACACTACAAGATAAGAGGAAAGGTGTAGATGTGGATAAATCCAATGAACCAAAGAACATAATAGAGCCCATAGAGGATGAAAAGGAGGATAATGCCCTAGAGCATGCAATAGAGTTAGAGGAAAATTTGCATGGTAAGTGCAAGGCAAGAGATATGAAATCTGATTTGTATGATGATGATGTCGAGGCATTGAATGAGATTTTTGAATATGAGGAAAATCTATGGTTAACTGTAGATAAAAATAAAATGAGCATAGGAAGATAGAAAAAGAAGAAAGACATCAAAAGAGGGTAGATTGGAAAGTCTAAAAATGAATATGAAAAGGATAGTGAGTTGGTTAAGAGGAATGAGAAGCCTAAAAGAACAAAAAAATAATGGCATGACAAAGGAAAGTAAAATGAAGAAGGGGTAGTAGAGAATAAAGAAGAAGAAGCTGAGGTAGTAGAGAGTAAAGAAGGTAAAGAAAAATGCATTCATTATGGTTACCAGGTAGAGATGTAAATAGAAGAGGGGGCATCAAACATGAATTACATAGATGGTTTGTGGTCACCATTCTTTGGGTTTGAATCAGGAAGGAAAAGGAAGAATGATTGTAGAGACATGCATGAAAGCGAGACAATAATGGATGAAGAAAGAAAGGATTCAGTTAGTGAAAAAGAAGTAGGTGCAACAGTGCAGGAAATGGTAAATAAGGAAACCTTTTCCGAGAATGTTATTATAAATTCATTTGGTATGTTGATTAATGGAGAATTTGAGCAAAAGTGTGAAATGATGCATGATATTGAGGTTTGTGATCTGAGAAAGAAGGAATTTAAAATGATTTGATGTATAATTGGGCCATGGGAAAGAAAGTATATGAAAAAGTGAATGCAGATTTATATTTTAGTATATTTGAATGGACTAATTTGTGTACCAAGAACATGATACGAGGGGAGTTAAATGATGAACTATGTTAGAAAAATGTATTAATGATGCTAGAGTGTTTGTGGAGGAAGCAAAAGAAAATAATGGAGGTAGATGAGTTTTCAATATGACTCCATGTACAAGAGTACATGAATTCTTTGTCCTTGGGAAGTTTGATGCAGGGGCATTATCCAAAGTTTTTGATTTTTTGTTTTCTCATGTTTAATTTTATTAGCAATAGGTTTTGGCTTGGAATTTTTGGTTTTGATGGAAGAATAAGGGAAAATAGAAGTTCGTGTCACTTTTTGTGATAGGAACATTGACAAGAGGATTTCATGGGTTGAGACGGGTTTGCTTTGTTGTCATTGTATGGATAGGAAGTGGGACAACCAATTCAGTTGCCTTTGGAAAGGAAGGATGAACCATTGTGAATGGTTATGGGTCAATAGTTGTGAGGGAATTTGAATAGTGGAGAGAAGATGAAGTGGACAGTTTGCAAGTAACAGATGGCATACTATTGAGTTTGGTGGAGAAAGAATAACGTAGGCCCCATTGGCAGTTGAACAGTTGGTGTCAACGGTTGCATCAAGTAGAGACGAGAAATTTGGAAAGAAGACGAAGAGGTGATAGTTTGAAGATGGTTAGAATTCAGTTGGGGTCGATGAAAAAGGAAAGACAAAATGATTTATGAGGCATTATATGGATCATGGAGAGGTTGGTTGGGTGTGTAATAACAAGGCCAAATAGAAGGCCAAGAAAGAAAAGGCCATTAATTGTGAAGAGTTCGGGTTGGTCGTTTATGATAGAGAGAGGTCGATAGAGATAGTCCAGTTTGGTCATTGAGAATATAGAGATAGGTTGAAAGAGTGAGTAGGCCAAGGCCAAGTTGGAGGCTGAACAATTATGCCCTAGAAGAAATCGACTAGGTAGAATTAGCTCGAGTGAAGGGAGGTCGAAAGGAAGATGATACAAATGGGGTGTCAAATGGATGGATGCAGTCTATGTTAAGGCTGATGTGGCAATTTGGGATGAGGTTTCTGAAAGTAGAATAATCTTGAAGAAAAGAGGACCGATTGTGGCATTTTGGGAAGAGGTTGAATTTGAATATAAAAGATATGCAAAACAAAACGACAGGAGTAGATTGGAGGAAAACAAGTTTAGGCCTGCATTAAGAGAATAAAGATCTGTAATACAAAATATTTATGAATGAATAAAGTATTGTGTGTTGATTATTAATGATATTGAATTTTCTCTGGAAACTTAGTTATTAACTATTCGAATGGATGAATTATTTAATGACTGTAATCAATCCATGTCGCATGTAGATGAATATATGTTATGAAATTGATATTTTGATCATTGAGTTTAAGTTTATATCTATTTTTCCTATTAAAAGTGGATGGGTAAGTGAAGGGTTATTGGCCATGTGTTGATGGAGATATTTAATTCTTGAACTTCCTATAATTATGGTTTATGTTGTTTAGTTCCTATCACTGGTTGACAACAAATTTGAAAGTGTGATTATTGTAGAGCTTAAGTTTGGGTATGGGTCATTAGACTGTTTGTGGTGTACGAAGAAATATTGGTGAGTGGTAACCCCTCTTTTATCACCTAGGTTTTGTACCCTATTCATGCTCTTACCAATGCTTCTATTGGTATTAAAAACAACCTTAAATATTGGGTCAAAAAATTAGTTGTCCTGATAGGGTTGTGGTATGATCTTGGATTGTATCTTAGAGTGTGTGGGAAGCTTGTGTTTGATCATTAAGGTATGTAAACCTGATCAGGGAAATATATCCTATATAGTATGGGTATTTATTTAATACTTTCCATAATGGTTATTAGTAGATCACGTTATTATAGTTTTTGGTGACCCAAGATTGCATTCAATTATGTAACAAACTTGGTTTGTATTTTAAGTTGTACACTTTTATGTAACATTCATAAGGTTTAGAAAACCTTTATCACTCTCCAGAATAGCCCATTAAACATGGTTTGTGCTTGAATGCACTACATAATTAATATAACACAACCACTCTGCATATCAACCATAGTTATGGGATCTTTACTGCAGCAAGAGGTAATCGCTCTTGGATCATGCTATCATTACATTGTAACCTGTTAAACTTGAGCTAACCTGAATGTACCCAATGATGATTGACACCTAATTGTGATGGCAATGATTTGTACATGAATTATGCTCATATGAGTGCCTCTATTTCTATCACAACATAGCCACATTAAACTTGGGTCACACATGAATGCATCCTATATTTGTTATAACACAACTGTGCCACATGACCAATAGAGTTATGGATCACATAATTACAGTCACAAGAATTTTTTCCTCGATTGTACTCTTATGGTGATTCTATTACCGCTATAGCATAACCCTTTGGAATTTTATTTCTCAAATCCTTGCATCGCTTATTTTCTCTTTGGATGGGTGTCTTCATGGATTTTTTTTTTAATTTATACAACTTTTTTTTATATAGTAAATGAAATTGGACTCTTTCTAAAACTAAAATAATTTATTAATTATGGTTTTATGATGATTTTGAGTTTTATTTAGAAGGGGTTAATATGTAGTATTTTTATGTGCAAGAAGAATATATTGTGATGCAACGTTCGAGTATGGATGGTTTAGGAAAAATTGGATTGCTATCAGTGACATAACTAGGTTGGAGAGTACCTTGAGCCGATTTGAAACACTTCCGAGTGTTTTAGCTTGGAAGCAAAACTTGAGTGTAGGAATTTTTGAATATCCAACAAAGGAAGTTCCTTTATTCTAAAGATAAAATCATAAATCTACTAGTCCAATTTGACATCCAACCTAACATCTTTAATATCTGATAGAGAAAGTTCGCACATTCTAAAGATAAAATCATAAATCTATTGGCCCAATTTTAGATCCAATTTGAGGTTGTGAAGCTCCGACAGAGAAAGTTTCTACATTCTAAAGATAAAATCATAAATTTATTGGTCCAATTTGAGGTCATGAAGCTATGAAAGAGAAAGCTCCTACATTCTAAAGATAAAATCATAAATTTGCTTGGTCCAATTTGAGGTCCAATTGTAAGGATTTGTCTTTTTAATTATACTTTCTAGCATTTGGCTTGATAAAAATTGTTACTTTAGAATTATGGTATTTCTTTTCTTCTAGTGTTTTCAACCCTCATTTCAGGGAAGAGCTTCAAAGATGATTCCTTCAAATGCAGACTACACTTTTTGGCTATAGGTTTCATCTAGAAACACTAGAAGCTCAGGTACTATCATACTCAGGTACACCAGAGTTTGAGGTGAATTTCACTTATTATTTATGCTGATATGGATATGTTCTAGCATGTAGTTAATTTTTTGTAGCATAAAAAATAGGCTAAATAGTTGTTCATATACCATTGTTTCAAATTCTAAATTTCTATACCTTATTCTAGGAGAAAATCACAAGGAGATTCTATACATAAGACACCATTGTTTCAAATTCAAAATTGTTGGCTCTTTCACAATTGTTTGCTTCATTTACTTAATCTCAAACAACCTATTGTATAGAAGATGCTCTCAAAATCATAGTAAAATCCTTTATTCTAGGATGACTGTTCAGAATCTTTCCCATCATAACAATGAACAAAAGCATTAGTCATTAACCTAAACTTTGCAAGAGTTTCATCAAATTCTACTTCTCCTCTGTCTTTTCGATTCTAAATTTTATTCCCAATTTCATCCATGAAGAACTTCCTCATTTGATCCGGTAAGACCAAATTTTGTTAATTGCTACTTAGGTAAAAACTTGAAGCTATCCTCGACACCTAGTAAAGTTATGGCTAACAACAGGATTTACAGGCTAAGGAAGTTCTTCATGGATAAAATTGGGAATAAAAATTCAGAATGAAAAAGCAAGTGGAAAAGTAGGATTTGATGAAACTCTTACAAAGTTAAGGTTAATGACTAATGCTTTTGTGAATTTTGTCAATTTCTACTTGGGTAAAAACTTGAAGCTATCCTTGAAACCTAGTAAATTTATGGCTAACAATGGGATCTATAGGCTGAGAAAGTTCTTCATGGATGAAATTGGGAATAAAATTCAGAATGGAAAAGAGAGTGGAAAAGTAGGATTTGATAAAATTCTTGCAAAGTTCAGGTTAATGACTGATGCTTTTTTTCATTGTTATAATGGGAAAGATTTTGAACAGTCATCCCGAAATAAAGGATTTTACTATGATTTTGAGAGAATCTTCTATATAACAGGTTTTCTTTGATCAAATAAATGAACCAAAAAATTGTGAAAGAGCCAACAATTTTGAATTTGAAACAATGGTGTCTTATGTATAGACTCCCCCTGTGATTTGCTACTAGAATAAGGTATAGAAATTTATAATTTGAAATAATGGTATATGAACAAATATTTATCCTATTTGTTATGCTACAGCAATTAACTATAGGTTAGAACATATCTATGTCAACATAAAATAGAAGGTGCAATTCACCTCAAACTCTGTTAAGGTAATTTATTTGTACAGAATTTTGCACTCCATGAACATTCTCTATGCACATAATTAGAGGATAGATCTCTGTCACCATTTGATAGTAACTTTCACTATTTTTGGACTATTTTTTATGATCCAATCACTGTTTGACAATGTTCTTCCTTTCTCATTCCTATAGGATATAGGACAATTCACAGTTTGCAACTCTCTAAAAATTATCACCAAGTGGATTTTTATCAGATATTACAGTTGCAAGTTCCACTTCAGATCACCAAAGCCTCCACAAAAACTTCTTCACAACCACCACAACATTGCATGATTGTTGTTGGGCCTTCACAGTGATCCAAATGGCTCATTAATACCTACATGCTACCCTATCCCACTCTTCTCTCTTCCTTGTTCCATCTTTGTCTAGGTTTCCCAGATCATTGTACAAATCATAATCATACACTTTTCCCCACTCTTCTCTCTTCCCTATTACATCACCTGTCAAGGTTGTCAACTCATCATTTCTCCACTTTAACAGAGCTGGAGGAGTCTCACAAGGGAGATAACTCTGCAAAATAAAACAAATTTCTTATGGATCCTATAATCTAAGAAAAATAATCTTTACGGTAAAAAAACTATCATAATGATCTATGTGTTTACCCTATTGGAGAAAAAGATTTGGTCTTTTTTGTAATGAGATGTAGGATACACCCAAGAATAGATCTAGAAATATCATATTTTTAAACTTTCGGATTTTTGTACAGTTGGACGATCTAAAAAACCATTGCTTGAAAATGATGTAAATGAAAATGTTATTTGTTCAAAATAATCTAAGGGTGTTATTTTTCACTTGCACAAAATTTTTTAGTCTACCTTAAGATAACCATTAAAAATATCATTTTGTTAATCATAATATTTCATTGTATATTTGTATTTTTTTAGATTGTATTGGATATTTAATGGTTAAGTTTTTAAAAAAAATAAATTCAGCATAATATACTTTCCATGTACTTCTTTCCATCATTTGTAAATCTAATTTTTTGTTAATTTTTGTTACTTTTGTGATCATAAAAAATAGAGATGATTTTAGTCTCATGCCCTCCTGTGAAATATTTCCATGCATGTTTGAGATATCTACAAGGTGATGAAAGAGGCCCTAGGTTTTGGTAGGGTTTTGAGTATCCTTATTTTTTCGATGGTAATATTTTCATTAAGTTCTCTCCTTGCCCAAATATAGTCACTTGAGAAACTGCCATGATGCTCTTGACTGTAAATTACTTTGTTCTCCCTACCTTCTCACTACAAGCCTGATTCTTAAACTCTACCAACTTCCCTTCCATCTCAGTGTCTTTTCATGCTCTTTCATCTATTCTCTTATGAATTTATTCTTATGACTAAAAGCTATCATTAGGTCTATTATGATTGTTAGGTATTTGAGGGTATATGATTTTCTACTATGAACTCTTAGACTGTTGTGACAAGTTTCATAATATTGCCATACCACAAGAGCTAAGAAGACATGGTGTGGTGTAGCAATAACATCATGCATTACCACGAAGGCCAAGCAATAAATTTTTAGTATGGTAGTAAATCAAATACTTCTCCCACAACCCAACAAGAGCCAATAAGACATGGTGTGGTGTAGTAGTAACATCCCACATTACCACAAAGGCCGATCAATAATGGTGTGGTGTAGCGATAACATCCTACATCACTGCAAAGATCATTTAAAAAAGGTGCACTGCAGTGGTAGCATCCCACATCACTGAAAGGATCATGGAAAAACGGTGCGGTATCATGGTTAAACTATAAAACAAAATATCACATTTCTTTGAGGAATTTTTTTGAAATAGTTTGCTTTCCTTGTGTATATTGCTTCCACATTTTCATGTATGTCTAGTAGGGCACTTGTAACTACAACATATGAAAAAAAATCCTTTTTGTTATGCTTTAATGGATGTCCCTTCATTATTACTAGATATCTGATGTAGTGCACATTATTATAGTGTAAGCCTATTTTCAGATTGTTTCATTTAGTATCACCAACATTCTCTACAAGAATATTATCCCTGCTTAAACCTTCAAATCTTTGAGATCATTGCAGATTTGATTTAAATTTTGTACAACTGGATGGATCTAAAAAATTGTTGCTTGAAAATGATGTAAATGAAAATTTTATTTGTTCAAAATAATCTATATTATTTTTCACTTGCACAATTTTTTTTGTCTACCTTAAGATATTCGTTAAAATGATCATTTTGTTAATCATAATATTTCATTGTATATTTGTATTTTGTTAGATTATATTGGATAGTTTTTATTTATTTTTTATCAAGAGTGGTAAGCCACTATAATTATATTAATATTAAAATATAGATATTACAAAACCATGGTTCAGGCGAGCATACCGACGAGAAAGAACTAGGAAGAAAATCCTTGGTTATAGCTCAAGTAAGTACATAAGATTCCTAATTATATTCCATGGCTGACTCTTCCCTAATATTGACCTCTTTACATTGATTGATGACATACCCCTTACATTTTATAAAAGCAACCCCCTTGACATTTCCAAAATACATCCCCATCACCATTTGAGTATCAAATCCCCTTAATTAACCCTTTACATTATCAAAATACAACCCCATTACATGGTTAAAATACAAACCCTTTACAATCTACCATCGGCAAGACCAGCCACATGTCTCACCAATCTGACCACTTCAAGCCTTTAGAGATACATTGTCGATCGAAAAGACATCCAATGTGTCTCACCATTTTTTCTCTTTCAGGAGGAAGACTCCATGACTTGGATCCCGAGCTAATTGAACCTGAGCATGCATTGGAATCCACACCGATTGAACCTGAGCTTGCATTGGAACCCATTCAAACATTTGCGGCATCAATACACCCATCGACATAGTTCCATCGATATGAAAACCCATCGGCATAGACCCCTTCTTCGGCATAATACTTCCACATTCTTAAAACTTGCTAAGTTACACTGATATGACCTCATTAGGGTAGTGCCATCGATACAAAGCTTATCGGGATAACTTCCTTCATCGGCATAGAAAATAGAGTTCATTCTGATAGTCTAAGTCACAGCGATAGAACACTCATTAACATAACTATAGTTACGTTAAACCGAACTAATCAATCAAATCAATATGGAAATTTAACTCTCTATTGGTGTAACATCTTCGAGTTACACCAACGTTCAATAACCATCGACAAAACCACCAAAATTGACCTATAACATTCTCAGGTCCACCCAAAGGCCAATGTTACCCCGATGCCACTAAGATCGGTAAGAATCTCCCCAATGGAACTTCTCAGCCAAACTTCTTGCATCGACATGAGTTAGAGAATTGACATCAATAATTCAAGTCACCTCGACAACTATCTTCGGCAAGACCAACCACATGTCTCACAAAACATCTTTAGGTTATATTGATGTTTAATAGCCATCGACAAAACCACCAAATTCAGTATAACATTCTCAAGTCGAATTGAAGGCCAATGTTACCCTAATGCTACTGAGATCATTAAGACTCTCCTTGATGGAACTTCGCGGATAGACTTCAATCATCGATATGAGTTAGAAAACTCACATCGATAATTCAAGTCACACCGACAGCTGTCGTCGGCAAGACCAACCACATGTCTCACCAATCTGATCACTTCAAGCCTTTAGAAATAAACTATCGGTTGGAAAGACATCCCAGGTGTCTCACTGATTTTTCTCTTTTAGGAGGAAGCGTCCATGAATTGGAGCCCAAGCCAATTGAACCTGATCATGTATTGGAATCAAAGTTGATTGAACCTAAGCTTGCATTAGAACCCATTTGAACATCCATGACCTCAATACACCCATCGACATAGCTCCACCAATATGAAAACCCATTGGCATAGGTCCCTTCTTCGGCATAGTATTTCCACGTTCTTTCAACTTGCTAAGTTACACTGATATGACCCCCATTAGGATAGCACCACCGATACAAATCTCATTGAGATAACTTCCTTCATCAGTGCAAAAAATAGATATCATTCTGACAGTCTAAGTCACACCGATAAAACACTCATCGACATAACTATAGTTATGTTACACCAAAATGATCAATCAGATCAATATTCCAATTGAAATCTCTATCGATGTAACATCTTTGGGTTACAATGATGCTCCATAGCCATCAGAAAAACCACCAAAATTGGTATAAAATTCTAGATCCAATCAAAGGCCAACATTACCCCAATGCCACCAAGATCGGTAAGATCCTCCTCGATGAAATTCTTGGCCAAAATTCTTTCCTCGACATGAGTTAGAAAAATCACATAAATAATTTAGTTCATATCGACAGATGTCATCAGTAAGACTGACCACATGTCTCACCAAAAATATTTAGGTTACACCGATGTTCAATAGCCATCTACAAAACCAATAAAATCAGTATAACATTCTCAGGTCCAACCAAAGGCCAATGTTACCCCGATGCCACTAAGATCAGTAAGAATCTCCCTAATGGAACTTCTTGTCTAGACTACAATCATCGATATGAGTTAGAAAACTCACATCGATAATTCAGTTCACACTGACAGCTACTATCGGCAAGACTGACCACATGTCTAACCGATTTGACCACTACAATCCTTTAGAGATAAAATTCCTGTCGAAAAGACATCCTGTGTGTCTCACCAATTTTTCTCTTTCAGGAGGTTCAAGTCAGAATATTGAGGCACATGTTTCCAACAAACTCCCACTTAACGAAGAAATTATGTCACCTCTAGAGAATTTAGGAACTACTGTGATTCTTGGGTCCAAGGCCCTTCGAACTAGCAACAAGGTGACTAACTCTAATGAAATAATGTGATCGAATTTGTATATTGCCAACATCATCAAGTGGTATAGAATATAATTATTAATAATCCACCCTGATGTCATAGACTTCCTAGTCATCATACCTCTGTTGACACACCAGCCCTACACTTACATTGTCTTTCTTACCCTTCTAACTCACCCTTACTTAACTTCCCCTACTGACTCAACAATACTTTTTTTACTTTGTAGCCTCACGTGCCTCTTGTCTTATCAACCTCAACAGTTGTGGGTATGGGATAAGCTGATCCAATTTATTATCAATCTTAAATTCAATCGAATCACAACCCAAATTTACCAAATAATCCACTCACTTATTCCCTTCTCTATACGAGTGGGTAATTACAAAACTTCAAAAAAATTCCAATAATCTCTAGATGTTTTGTAAGACATACTTCAGCTCTCTATTATGATTATTTGTGCTTTTACATGCATTGAAAATTATTGTTAAATCTCCTTCAATATGAATCCTGGAAATTCCTCTCCTTAAAGCCTCCTCAAGACCTAAAAAAATTGCTTTAGCTTCTGCTATATTATTTGTCTCCCATGAGAGATGAGAAGAAACAAGCACAATAACAAACCCATGGTTATACCTTAGGCATACACCAACCCCTGACAAACACGGATTTCCCCTAGAAGCACCATCAAAGTTTAATTTAATGCAACCATCTTGTGGGGGGTTCCATTTTACTGATGCTCTATCTACTTTTTTCTTGTTGGGTTTGTGTAGACTTCCTGGAAATAGCAACACAATATTTTTCCACCCCTTCAAGATGAAAGCATCCCAACTATTAAACCCAGATCCTACACTCTTGTGTCTCATAACATAAGCATTCACCACTTCCGAAATTGCCTTTTCAATCTTAATAGTTAGCACCTTCTCTAATGAAGTTGTTTGCCTAAAGATGCAAAGAGTTATTTCCCACCAGATATTCCACACCACCATGGACAAAATAACCCACCAAATGCAAGCAAAAAATGTTGATTTATACAAGATGGGCCAACTTTGAAAGAAGTTCCACAATTTCTTTGTTAACTCTAGAGCTAGGTCCAATTTATTCTTGACAAATTCCCAAGATTCTTGAGCAAAGTAACATCACACAAATAAATGATCTACCATTTCCAACTTAGAATGACACAAATGACACTTGAATAGCTCTGCAATTTTCATTTGAGTTAATCTTTCACTCATTAGGATTCTTTTCCTCAGGGAAAGACATGAAAAACTACCCACTTTAGGTAGAGCCTTATCATTCCAACAAAAGGAGAATGCTCTTTTAGGCACACTATTGTATTTTATTTGCATTAAGGCTTTATAACCCAACTTCACAAAATAAGAACCTTTTTTGTCTAGCGCCTAAACTACTTTGTCCACATTTCCCATAAAAAATACAACTCTATCTCTTAGAATATCAAATAAAGGTTGGAATTGTTGATTACATAGCACAACAAAGGTTGTATTATCCTTCATTGCCGACCTCATTGGATTGTTCTCCAAAGGATGGAGCCCCCGGAAAATATGGATTGTTCAGAAGGAAGGTCGGTGGCCTCGCTTGTTTCCTCTATTGGTTCCATCCAGTTTGGGTTCTCTGTATCGTCTGGAAGTTAGTCTATATCGCCTTCATTCTAGTGATCGTCTGGAATCCCCAGTTAGGGGCCGATCTGTATCGGCTTGTCCGCCAGTTATATAGACAGGGGGGTCCTGAGAGGAGGGCGCTGTGTTAGAATGCTGGCGGGGTAGGGGAAGGAGCCCGGTGGTAGGTTCTTTCTCTGATCAGGGGGGATCCCTTCCCTTGCCCCGGGGTTGGTCTTCTCGCCTTGGGGTAGGGGGAAGGCCGTCCAACCACTCCTTTGGTCTTCCGATCGTTTCTTGAAGCCAACCCTACTTCTAATAGTGGGGGGCCAATCTGGATCAGAAGGAGGGGAATTGACCCGATATAAATAAGCTTATCAGCTTGAATAGGTGGCAACCTTAACAACAAAGTAAGTGGCAGTTGGCTTTCCTTTCCATTCTAATGCCCGTGGTGGTGATTGAATCCGATCAAGCTTTCTGGGATGACTCATGTTACGTACATAGTTGATTGGATCGTCCACACCCTCAACATAGCTAGAAAGATAAACACCCCAAGCATCAATTAAAATATGCCTTACCTCTTGCAATTCCAATACATTTTGCAAAGGAGGGTATCCATTCCATGAGTCAGCCCAAAATTTCATCGACTGTCCATTGTGAACTTCCCAAGTAACATAATCACTAATTGCACTCCTACATGAAATGAGAAAATTCCACATTGCCGAACCCCATGGAGGATTAAGCACTATAATAATCCTCGATGAGCATGGTGAATCCAGGAATTTCACCTACATGATCTTACACCATCTAGCCTCAAGCTTAGCAAATAACTGCCAAACCAACTTTGCCCCAAATTCTTATTACGGATAGACAAATTGTGAATACCTTCCCCCCCATGAGATTTATCTTTCTCCATAGAATCTAGTGAAATGAGAGGGATTTTCTTTTGATAATCCATGTTACCTTTCCAAATGAAAGACCTAATTATTTTTTCTATCTCCAGAATGACAGCTTGAGCTACCTTTAAAACAACCAAGAAATAATTAGGAATAGAAGCTAGGATTTTTTTGACAAGGAGAATTCTACTCGATAAAGCAAGCCATCTAGCTTTTCACATAAGGATAACCAATTTCAATATTTCAATTACCTTATTCCAGTATGCAACTCTTGACGAACCCATAACAAATGGTATTCCTAGATATTTACAAGGTAGATTAGCAGGTTGAAATCCCAAAACTTTTATAATTTTCTGAGATACCTTCTCCTCGTGTTGAAAACATATATTTTTTATTTTGCCTCATTAACCTTTTGCCTAGAAGTTGATGTGTATTTTTCAAGAACCTTTTTAACAAAAGTGATAGTAGGGAGAGTAGCAAGACTAAAAATTAAAGTGTCATCAACAAAGAAAGAATGTGTTTCCATGATACCAATAGAAGGAATAGTTATTCCTGTACAAAGGCCTTCCCTTTGAGACTTTGAAATAAACCTACTTAAAGCTTCAACCATAATAATGAATAAGAAGGGTGACAATTGATCACCTTGCCGAATACCTTGAGAGGCACTAAAATAACCAGAGGGAGAACCATTGATGATTACTAAAAACTTGGCTTCTGTTAAACATGATCTTATCCAATGTCGCCACTTACTATTGAATCCAAACTTAGATAAGAATTTATTTAAAAAATCCCACTCCACCCTGTCATAAGCCTTCATCATGTCAAGCTTCACAACAAAAGATTATATCTATGAAGAATGAATAGAATGAAGAGTTTCATGGGAAACCAAAGCCCCCTCAAAAGTTTCCCTTCTAGGAACAAAACCTCCTTGTTCACATGAAATAATTTTGGCAATAATAGGTTGCAACCTCAGGTAATCGACTTTAGTAAAAATCTTGTATATTGTATTGCACAATGATATTGGCCTAAAATCCCCAAAAGACTCTGGATCTTTTACCTTGGAAAAAATAACAATATTTGTAGTATTAAAATGTTTAAGAATTGTCCCCATCCTTCTTGATTCTTCTAAATCCCATAGAAGATCAAAACAAATGAAATCTCGACATTTTTGGTAAAAGATACCCGTGAATCCATCAAGACCCAAAGCTTTTTCAAAATTCATAGAAAGAACCACTTGCTCAACTTCTTCCAGGGAAAATGGGATAAGAAGTTTATCATTATCTTCCTTGCCAATTAACCTAGGGATTGCTTCTAAGATCTCCTTCTCATTTTTCAATTCTCAAGTAGTCTTATGAGTTGGAGTTGACAACAAATTGGTATAGAAATCCAAATTTTTTCTCTAAATTTCATCTTCATTAGTTAGCCATTTACTTGTAGAGACTTTCTTAATTGAAAAGATATACTTTGCGTCCTTAATTTTTGCTGACATGTGAAAAAAAGTTGTATTTATGCCACCTTCCTTGAGCCGCAGCTCATGGGATTTCTACCGCCAATAAATTTCTTCTCTAGCACATAGCTCTTCCCACTCCACTTGAAGACTTCTCCACCTCTCAAATGAACTAGCATCCATCCCATTACAAATAATTAAATTATGAACTATTGATAACTCTTTTTGTACAGACTCCTTTTGTCTAAAGATATTCTTGAATACCTCCTTATTCCAAACTTGAATTTCCTTTTTGGCATACAAAAATTTCTTACCAAACTAATCTTTTTTTGTTCCTTCTTCATATGGAGCAGCTTGCCACCATGAATGTAGAAAATCCACAAATTTGGGATGTCCGAACCACATGGAATCAAATTTGAATGAAGATTTTGGCTTTGACGGTGCAATTTCTGCAACATCCATTACCACCGCATAATGATCAGAGCCCAAGAATGGTAGAATTTCAACTTCCATACCATATTGCAGCCAATTTAGGTTAACAAGAAATTTTTCCAAGCACTCTGCAATTTGACAAAAAATTGGCCTTCTATTTATCCAAGTGAATTTCCCTGAAAGTGGTATGACATCTTTTAATGCATTGGTCAAAATGAAGTTATTAAAATCCTCCATAACTTTAGCAAGAGGAATGATTCCTCCCTGCTTTTCTTGCAACTTAGTGATCACATTAAAATATCCTGCAATGATTAATTTTACATCTCCCAAAGAATGCAGGATAACTGTAATTTCATCCCACAATTAGTTTTTCTCCATGGTACCTGAAGGACCATAAATATTGAATAAGCAGAACTGCATATCAAATTTTGGCACTTATAATAACTACCAGTTTGGGTGATTTTGATGTGAACGAATGGAAACCATCTTTGGATTCTATAAATTAATGATACCACCTGTGCACCCTAGGCTGCAGAATGTATGGATTCCCACATTGACCATTTTTTAACAGAATCTTCAAAAGTTTGGATAGAAGTTTAGTCTCTTGTAAAATGACAACATGTGCCCCACAAGCATCAATTTGATGCTTGATGTAGGCTCTTTTTTTAGGAGAATTAATGCCCCTTAAATTCCATGTAAGGATCCTCATTTTTCTTGAGGAGACAAAAGGCCCTCCTTAGTCTCTTTTATGTAGATCATGACATGGATTACATAATAGTCTTCTAAACCCCTACATTGATATCCTTCTGTAAATTTTCTACCTTATACTTCCTACCACGCTTCTTTGGAGACTTTGAAATAGTCACTTGTACAAGATTTTGTGACAAAGACAATGTTTGACCATAATCAAATTCCTCTTCACCCAAATTAAAATCTTCAAAAGAATCTACATTAGGAACCTCCTCTTCTCTAAGTTCCTCTAAATGCACACCAGACTTCACAACTGACAGAGAAGGAAGAATAACTTCCTCAACACCAATTTCATCAATTATGTTAGAGGCTAACAAGACCAACCACCTTTCAACTAACAACTCTAATTCATCCTTTTGCTCAAGTTGAGAGTGATAAATTTGCAATGTATCCGAGGGAGAATAAATCACCGATTTTCCTTCAAACATCAATCTTCTTGTAATAACATCTAGATGTTGTTCTGAAATGATAATTTCCTGAGGAACATACAAATGAAGAAACTGGCTTTGTACATTCTTGAATAAAGACTAAAAATCAGGTGAAAGTTTAACAACTATGTTGCGATGTTGAAAATTTGGCCAAAAAGGAAGCTGGCTCTAATCCTTGTTTATAATTGAAATGAGTTGACCCTTCTTTCTACATAGGTTAAACCCTCTTACCAATGACCTCTCCAAATGGCAAGCATTAAGGTCTTGATTCACTACCCTTACAACATATAAAACAACCTGATTAGAGTTGATAGCCCAAAGAGAATTGGCACCTACTATTTTCTTATCAAGAGATAGCCTAACCCCTTTAACCAATGACCTTTCCAATTGACCAGCATTAAGGTCTTGATTTATTACCCTTATGACATCTAAAGTAGCATGATCAGAGTTGACAGCCTGATTAGAATTGGAACCTACCATTTTCTTATCAGGTGATGACCCAACCCCATTTGAATTTCCCATAAAAGGACTTTCACCTATTAAGTGATCAATAGTATGACACTCATTACAAAAGCTTTCATCCTGCACTAGGATTTCTTGAATCCATGTATCATACTTAGAAATTATGTGAAAATTCTTAGGTAGATTCTTGGTTGTATCCATTAATAAGCACACCCTTACCACCTTAGATGGCTCTTTAACAAACACAAGGTCGTGCTTGAAGAAAATATATAACTGATTAGCCATGATCTCAATTAGGCTTAGTTCCCTATACTCCAAAGGTAGACCTTGCAATTGTATCCAAAATTGAATGAACTTAATTACAATATCAGAGGCCTTAAAATTTGGCTATCAGGGTTGGAGAAACAGACCAAACCCATTATATATCAAGGATTTAACTTTATAAACGATATCTCTATAAGGCTTATCTTTAAAGATAACAATGAATACTCCCTTGGACCTATCTAAGTATAAATTTTGTTTAACCCCAGCCCATTCAACAAATGAAAAATTCTTCTAATTCTTGTATATCTAAATTAAGGTTCCAAAATTTACATACCAATATCGTGTAACACAAATTTGACACCTCCGGATTCAAGAATTCCTTTGAGAGAAAAATATTAACAAACCCACTTTGAATAGGCCTATAGTTTACATTCTCAGGGTTATGGTCTGAAGAGACCATGACTAAAATTTCTTTCTTTTTACTTTGCTTCATCCTTCTCTGTCTTTGATATGCGTTTCTCCTCTTGGCTTTCTTTTGAGCTTGCTTGTTAGCTGCTTGTATCTCATTCATACCTTTCCCCTGAGTTGGTGTGGAAATTTTCTCTTGTCCATCCACTAGCTGGCCTCCAAGATCTACACCATTAGGCTACAAATGAGAAGCATTCAAGTTATTTGGAATGAAGGAAGCTCCTCAATGAGCTTGAAAACACTGATGCACATCATTTTGAGTGCAAACCCTAGTTACGCTATGTGCAGTTTTATGTGATTTCCTACTAGCTGACTCACTAGGGTTTTGAACATGACTATTTAGAACATCACCATTGCCATGGGGAGTCATCCCGACTGACCACTTATTTCCATCTTCCCAAATGTCAAACGGGCTCTGAACTTCTCGTATCAAACTATTAGGAAACCTCTTGCATCTTGCAGATTGGGCATGATGCTAAAAATACTGCATTGATGGATCGAGCGAATTATGGTAAAACCAACCTTTCTCCCAATGCGCTTGTTCTTTTTTCTTAGAATCTTGATGCGGCGGCCCTTCCCTCCTTCTTTAGTTAAGAAACCCTTGCTATCCTAATAGTTAAAATCATATTTTTGAAAACCTTGTTTTCCTTCTTTGCCTTCTCTTTTCCACTCAAACGATACTTAATTTGCATATCTCTTTTGACGGCTTGTATTTGACCTAAACTGCCTAGACAATGCCCTAATTTTCTGCCTAGGACAAAAAAACACCTTCAGATCATGAAGAAATGCTTTAAAAACTTCCATACAATCCTCATTTTGGTATTATTGATGGTGTTTTTTGCACGGCAGCAACTCAAATAGAATAAAAATTATCCTCTCTTAAAAGGTTGATCTCTATGGGAAAAGAGATAACCCCAAGGTCTCTAAGATCAGGTCTTGACAATGCAAATAAAACAACTCAAAGATAATGTGAAAATATTGGTAATCACAAAGGGACCTTACTACAAGCAAATATTGAACTCAAATTTCTCAGATCTAGCAATATATTGATACTTCAAAACCTAAAACTAACCCAGATAATAAAAGAAATAAAAAAAGATAAAGGTTTCAAAGATAATTCTAAGACTAATTCTAACCCTAAGATTGACAATGCAGATGATAAGATGCTCAAAATGGACCAATCCCTCATAAACTAATTCTTGTTTAACCTAGATAAATCTTCAATCTTATAGAAATAGTGCAATCTTCTAAGGTGTTAAAGATTTTCAGATCATGCATATTCATTCAAGACAAACCTATTGCAATTGAATGAACAAGCATTCACAATTAAACTAAGCACAATTTTAAGTCTAGGTTAACTTTGCAAAGCAGCTAACAATAAGCTAACTACAAAATGTATGGACTAGAGATTTCTGCAAACACTTCAAGCATAAAACCCTAAAAAACATCAAATCATCTAATGTCAAATAAACTTAAGAAATTTTAAAGATAGAACATCAAGAAACACACCAGATAAAATCAACACAAGAAAGGCACCAAATCACAATGTCTTTGCTTGTATTAAATCATCCAAAGTGGCAACAATTCCAGTCTTTTGTTACAACACTTGCTTGAAAAGATAAACTAATCTCTAACTCTAATTTTGGCTCTTACAATTCGCTCTAATATGAAATTCCTCTAACTTCTTCTAACTACTTACAAATGAGGCATAATACCAAACTTATAGAGAACCCCCCAAGATATGTCAGCCCAATTAGGGTTTACAATAATAAATGGCCACACAACAAGTTGACCAAGAGAAATTCAAAAAATATGAAATGTGCAATATGCACCAATTTCATCCAAGTCGATCTGGGGTCTCCAACAAAACTCAGTACAATGCATGCAAAGGAAGAGGAGAAAATAATGGGAAAGCAAAAATTTCTATGTAGTATGTTATTAACTACTTCCCCCTTTGTCTTTAGCACGCTCCACCTTATCCTGCACCAACAATAATACCCTGTCCAAGTTGGCAATAGGTAGCATAGGAAAAACCCTAACTCTCCTCTCAAGGCACTTGATATCATCTCTTGACTGCCTCACTATATTATCCCAATCTACCTTATTTGTTTGATACCTATCAATAACTTCAATGTAAGTTGCTGCATCATCCAACTGATGTTCATTGATAGGGCCTTCATTGACTGGAGAGTATACATCTCGCCATAATTTTCTCAATTGCTCCCAAGTTAAGATGATTGGGTGCAAATTTCTTTCTCCCTGTCATCACTTGAAAAAATGAAATACACTTATTGTAGATCTGAGTCAACGTATCTTCAATCTGCCTTCCTTGTTTATATATCTTTCTTAAGGCCTTTTGCCTCATATGTAGAATTTCAAACCATTCCCAAGGCTCTGCAATTCTTGAGGAAGGAAGAATTCCCTCACTTATCAACTTTTCTTCAATGTACTCCATGATAGTCTTTGTCTTTTGTAGCAGGAGATCTATGTCTTCTTTATCCTGAGCCAACACACCTTTCAACCAATCTAATGACCTCATTGCATCTCCTCCAATCGAAAGGATGTCTTTGATAGCATTATCTCCCTTGGTTTGCACCCCCCGCAACCAACCGGCTATAGCATGTGTGGTGCTCTTCATTCTTTCCAACTCTGATATTGTTTCTTGAGGTAGGAAGCCCACAACAAATGAGGAAGAACTGATGGATTACAAGGGTTTCATCAACTCCTACAAATATATCTTAAGCTTCTCATTTTCTTTCTCCAAATCTGATTTAGTTTGTACCTCTTTCCTCAATCTACCAAGGATCACAACACTGGAGCCTTCATATTCCTCAATGTATTGCTCCATGGAAGCATGCCCCAGATTGATAGTCTGCACACTATAATCCCTACCACAAACCTCATCTCTATCCTTGTCAAGAGCATGAGTAGCAATTTGGACTACCCTATTATTCACATCATCTCTCTCAATCCTTGAAATTTCTTTGGCTTTCTTCTTTCTCTTTCCCTTTCCAATATTCACTAGTAGGTCATCCCAATTGGGAGGAGTGTCATCCACTACAATCTATTTTCTCTTTAATTCCTTATCCAACCAGCCCAAAATAGTGGATTTTTATTGTACCTTGTCTTGTCCATCATCTTCCTGTTGAACATTGGGCATACTCTCCTCCATTCTTGGTTCCTCAAGGATCTCCCTAACTGAATCCTATTTTTCTTCATTGTGCCCCTCCCCTTTGTCCTATACTGGTGAGGGAATCTTGGCTGGTATCTCCTCCTTCTGAGGAGATTTATCCTCATCAGCCCCTGGAGGTGAGTCCTCATAAGCCACCAAAGGGGACTGCACGACCTTCTCTATCTCAGCCTCGACATTGTAAATATCACCCTCTTGGAATTCCTCTTCTCCATGACCTTGGGAATATTCAACATTTTTTGGTTCATCTGGCATATTGCCAGTCTCATGAGAAGGAGGGATGTCCTCATGCTTGATGGTAGGAGTATTCATGGGAACATTTTATTTTGGTGTAGCATCCTTGGGAGAAGGAGTCCTAGATCTCTTGGTGTATACTTGTGTCTTTTCTCCCGAGCTCTCTACTTCTACCATAGGTGTGTCAACCTTTTCATTTGCCTTAACAGTTCCTTTCCACTTTTGTGACAACCTCACAATTCTCCTTCTCTTCGATGAGGGGACACTGGTCTCCTCCTTTTCTTTCTCACCTTCCTCAGTCTTCTTCCTCCTCGAGACATGTTTATTTTTCTTGGCTATTGGATTTCTCTATTTCTTTGCCTCTCTAGCCAATCGACCTCTTTAATTGGCTTATCCTTCACAACTTCAAATTTATGGCCTTGGATTAAATTGCCATCCTCCTCAACCTGATCAGGAACAAACCTTATGTTTTATAACCATACCAAGCTGATTGGTATCCTAGAGAAATTATTATTTTTGACCTCAAATTCATCAGCAACATTGGCCCAGTAGTTCTCTAAGTCATTTGTGTGACTGTATTCCCTGCTAGCCTTCTTATGTGCTTCACCGGTTATGTCAAATATTGGCCTTTTGGAATGGAAGGAGAGACCAAGAGTGCTCATTTTTTCTTCAAAGGTGTGGGCTGAGTTGATAGAAGGGAATACTTCACTAGTGCCTATCCTCAAAGGGAATTCATTACCAAATCCGGTCTTGTGCTTTTCCCTTGTCATAATTACATCAAAGTCACATATCTATCTTGTGACCTCCAGGAGTACAACATGGTCTATAGGGTACCTTGGGAGTCTATATGGAGCCCTCTGACAACCATCAATTCTTATGTATGAAAAGGTGGGGAACTGGATAAACCAAGCTCCAAACCTTTTGATCAATTCCTTGGCTTTATCTGAAATCCAGACATGCTCTACACCTTGGAGCAGCCTAGTGATCTACATGGTGAATGCATCATTCACCCTTCTATAGCTCGAGTTACCCAGGTGTAGCTATGGGTAAACCTCATAAATTAAATCCTATGCAAACACACCCCTTGTGCTCAATCCCTTGTATGGGTGGAACCTAGCTAGATCATAGAACAGGTAAGAGGTCATTGTGAAACTCTTAGTTTGCAGGACATTACACATTTGTTCATGAATCATGGCACTTATAATGCCTACCCAATGGTAGTTTATACCATGTTCCATCCTAACAATAACATGGAGCATCCAATTCTTGAACACTCCTACACTCTTCAATCCTACCACCCTACTAAGAAGGGTGATAACATTATAATACTCCTTAAATTTGAGTCTGACCAACTGCTTGGGCAACTTGGAGAAGTGGGACTTAGGTTTTTCCAACCAGGAGTTAATGACCTATTGGGACTTGATGGTATCCTCTTGATAGAACTTCCTTGCCAAATCCATGTCAAAATCCACCACATGAGACCTGTTAGGCATATCAAAGGTCTGGGCGATAGACACAAGATTCAAATTTTTAGCTATCCTCCCTTGGGGACCCACTATCCTTTGTGTACCTCTGTTATAGTGTCGTGCACATTCAAGTACCAGCTCATAACACTGCATTGTAGGAGGAAATCTAGCTACATGTTCAAATCCTTATTCCAATGTTCTCTTGGCCAACAAAGAGGGATTTTGTGCGGCCATTCTGGCCTTGAACTCTTCATACTCCCACAATCCAACATTTGTATAAGTTACCCCTGACCAAACGGAAGTAACCTTGATCTCCAGAGTTCCACTCTTGATATCCATCTTGATCCTTTCTACCTCAGACATGGAAGACCCCTCTGTACCTAGATCCACTACCCTACCCTTGGTTCCACCTGTCACTACCTTACCTGATTTAGCCCGCATTCGACAAAAAACCATAGTAAAGATCACATGGAACAAAAATTAATTAACCACAGAGATAAGCTCACCTTAAATACAAGTCCCATGATAATAAAAATTCTCAAAACCCTCATAAAAGACAATCATTCCAAATTTCAAGTTTTTAGCCCTTCCGTGGAATCCAAGCCAGAGAGGATTTTTGAGAAATTCCCAGCCATGCGGATTCCAGCGAAACAAGCACAAAAACATCCAACAATCATTTAATCAACTGATAATCACTAAGAAATAGCATGAAACATGTCCAAATAATTCAAATTTGATCATCAAATGCATAATCATTAAGAAAAATTCATGCAATTCCTAAGATCTCCACTTTCCAACAAAATCTCGAGAAAATCCACCAAGGATGAAAATCCGCGAAAATAACAATAATTGACAAACTCTGAGAAAATGAAGGGACCAAGAAATTTCAGGAAAATCCTGAAGGCACACATTTTAGCGAAGATAATGCAATTCTCACAACTTAAGCCCAATTTCGGGAAAATGATAAGGTGACAGACAAACCGGGGAAATCCGGAGGTAGCGGAAATCAGTGAGGCAAGCAAAAATCTGGATGAAAGCGCACTTTGAGAAAACAAAGAGAAAATGGGAAGTCAGGGAATTCCGATAGATAAGGAATTCCGTGAAGACTTTGAAAACCCGAATACCTACATTTACTCTCGACCTCACTCAAATTGATCGAATGATCACAAATTTGAGGAACCACAACCTGGAACCAGCTCAATTTAAACATCCTACAGAACATGTTGAATATGGAACTCACCCTAAGGTAAATCAAGAAGGAATGGTGATGCCCTAGGCATAGTAACCCTAAATTCTGAAATGAACGTTCAGGACAAGCTTAGACTCAACTCACTTGGGATCAACATTTGAAAAAAATGAGAAAACCCTAGCCTCAAAATACAATGCCAAAATAGGCAAGAACTCAAAGCCCAGACATACCCAAAATGCCAAAGAAGCACTCGCAATCAATCAAGCAAATCCAAGGCAATGCAAATAGTACAAAAGGGCACCAAATGAAAACCAGAAACCCAAGAATCAAACAAAAAACTCAACCAGATGGACATCTTGACTCATAGCATATACGCACAAAGCATGAAGTGATTCATTTCAATCATAAAAAGAGGGAAAGTGCCATATACATACCATGAAGATAGGAAAAGATCAAAACAATAGAAGCTAGCAAGAAACCTCAAGGTGCGAGCTGAATGTAAATGGCTTCCAGAAGATCCGACTACAACAATCAACCACAATTCCAATCGCACAATCCAATAAGAGTACTCAGGGTCAAGCACTCCAAATAAAAAAGGAAGCAAATGAATAAAACCTTAATGGCACAAAACTTCCAAAATTCGACTTAATACCCACCACGAAAATTGCACAATTAATGTAGTCAAGATGGGTCAAACCAAAATCTAGAAATTCGACATGGTGATGGACATTCGGAGAAATCTAGACCCAACGGAATTCCATGAAGGACCAAAATCTTCGAACTTTCAATGAAAAGCAGTTGTCACCGGGTTTCGAAAGGAAACCACGAAATTCCGCCAGGAGTGGATTTTCCCGAGAACAATGAAAGACTAAGAATGAGTCCAAAACCTAAGGTTTTCAATATGTATCATAGATGGACTATTCCAATAACCAAGATAAACATCAAAGCATAGGCCTAGACAAGCAAAACCTTAAAAAACAAAGGGCCACAAGACCAAGAGTGAAATCAAAAAGAGAGAAAAAGAGGGTCCCTACTTTCAGTGGGGCGTGTGTGCAAAAAGTGCACAACAGGTATATCTACAAAGACTCTCCTCCAGAATTGGCTTTCACCTTTGGAATGACTGGACCTCCCACAACATCCCCACCACTATTTCCCAATGGGTTATGTCTATCATATGTTGGGATGAAAGCGTTCACATCCGAATAAAAAACTAGATGATTGCATGTGTCTGATTGCCTCCCCAATCTAAGAGGCTTCCAATTAGGCCTTGCAAATCTATGAAGACAAGGACCACTATCTCTGCCATTTACTATAAACCTACCATTACTCTGCCATTTCTTTGCCTTTTTTTCACCACTAAAACATCAACAATCGATTGTATTGGATAGTTAATGGTTAAGTTTTTAAAAAAAATTCAACATAATATACTTTCCATGTACTTTTCATCACTTGTAAATCTAATTTTTTGTTACTTTTTGTGATCATCAAAAATAGAGATGATTTTAGTCTCATGCCCTCTTGTGATATAATTTCATGCATGTTTGAGATCTCTACAAGGTGATGAAAAAGGCCCCAGGGTTTGATAGGGTTTTGAGTATCCTTATTGTTTTGATGGTGATGTTGTCGCTAAGTTCTCTCCTTGCCCAAATATAGTCACCTAAAAAAATTCCATGATGCTCTTGACTGTAAATTACTTTGTTCTCCCTACCTTCTCACTACAGGTCTGATTCTTCAACTCTACCAACTTCCCTTCCATCTTAGTGTCTTTTCATGCTCTTGCATCTATTCTCTTATGAATTTATTCTTATGACTCTAAAGTCTATCACTAGGTCTATTATGACTGTTAGGTTTTTGAGGTTATATGACTTTCGACTATGAACTCTTAGACTGTTTTGAAAAGTTTCATAATAACGCCATGCTGCAAGTGCCAAGAAGACATGGTGTGGTATAGTGGTAACATCCCACATTACCACAAAGGTCGGGCAATAAATTTTTGTTATGGTGGTAAATCAAATATTTCTCCTGCATCCTTACAAGAGCCAAGAAGACACCGTGCGGTGTAGTGGTAACATCCTGCATTACCATGAAGGTCGATCATAGCGGTGTGGTATAGAGGTAACATCCCACATCACCGCAAGGATAATTTCAAAATGGTTCGGTGTAGCGATAACATCCCTCATCACCACAAGGATCATGCCAAACATCCCACATCACCGTAAGGATCATGTCAAAACAGCAAGGTATCACAATTAAACTATAAAAAGAAATATCAAATTTCTTTGAGGAATTTTTTTGAAATTTTTTTTTTGAGGAAGCGGTTAGGGTCCGGAAGCGCAATATGACCACCTACAGTCTACCTGGTCATCACCACCACACCATGAGGAGACTTGGAGAGCTCGGCGGTAGCACAAAAAAGCCCGAGAGTGAGTTGAGTGGGCTCACCGCCATGCCACAGTGGGTATGTGAGCTCAGAGCGGTGGCACGGTAGAGACAGTATGAGCTCGGATTGAGTTTGACTGAGTTTGACCCTAAGTCAAAGTGTCAAAAAAATAAGGTGGTGACATGAGGAAAGTTCCAAACATTTGATTGGCAGAAGACTGAAAAGGTAAAAGGCAATTATTCGAGGCCGAGTTTCAGCTAGAGACATAATCGATTAAGGCATGAAATAAATGCCTGGGTGGCTCAATGCAATCTGAGAAGATCGGTTACTTGTTTGGATGGACAATGCAGCATGGATTAAAGTCATGGGATTGGTTGGAATGTTTAATGAGATGTATGACTTGTATAGTTTGATAGATTATTATAAATGTAAATCAATCACAGGTTGACAGATGAGAGAGTAACTTGAGTAAGTTGTAATTTCATTGTATGCTATGAGCATTGTAATAGTGAGTGAAATTGAGTGCTATTGTGAGCTGATTATCAGAGAGTGAAGACTGAACTTTGTATGTAATTTTTTTATTACTATAATACAAATTGTCTTTGCTTGGTGTGGTGGGTTTTTTACCTGAAAAGGTTTTCCCATGTAAATACTTGTGTCAATCTGTGAATGTATTTTTTCTATTATCTCTTTTATGTTGTATGTACTCATCTCAAAATTTTATAAGAAGCTTTAGAACCTATTTTTTCTCTTCTCCTATGTTGTATTAGTGTTAGGGAGTTATTCCACACTGTCCCTTTTTCTCCCTTCAAGTGGTATTAGACCCTAGCCAGTTGTGTTATTCTTGATTGAAAGGTCATTTTTTTGTGCTAATACTGTTCTAGTGGGATTCTTTCATTGTTAAAAACTTGTTTCTGTTTGAGATGGCAAGTACGTCAGGTAGAGAAGAGATTGAAAAATTCAATAGCAGCAACTTTGAGTTATGGAAACTCAAAATGGAAGACTTACTTATGGATAGAGACCTCTAGGTAGTAGTGTCTAGAACTATGCCACAAAGTATGGAGCAAGAGGATTGGGACCTTGCTGATAGAAAATAAAGAGGTTTATTAGACCGGGTCTAGTTGATTATGTACTCCTGAACGTCCATGAGGATAATTTTGCAGCTTCATTATGGAAGAAGCTTGGCGATATTTATCAAGGAAAGTCTCTGGTAAATAAGCTTTTACTAAGGAAGAAGTTGTACTCCTTGAAGATGGAAGAAGGTACATTTGTTGCAAACCATCTGAACTCGTTTAACATGAGTGTTACGTAGTTGGAATTTGTAGGTGTAAAGACTGAGGAGGAGGATTGTTGCATGCTCCTATTGTGTTCGTTACCCGATGGTTGGGATCATCTAGTGATGGCTATTGGAAGCACGACAAATTCATTCAAGATGGATGACATGGTTGCTTCGCTTCTCTCTAAAGAAATTTGAAGGAAGTCTTCTGAGATGGCCAAAGAGGCTCTTGTTTTTTGAGGTACACCAAAGGAGAAAGGTAAGAAGAATGACAAGAAGTCAAAATCCAAATCTGCAGGGAGATCAAAGTCTCCTAGTAAAATGTCCAAGGTGAAATGTTGGAACTATGGGCAACCTAGTCATATCTGAAAGGATTGTAAGGAGAAGAAGAAGAAGAGTTCTTCAGAAAATGACTCTTCTCAAAGTGATGCAGATGCCTTCATTGTAGCCTTGACAACACATGCATCATATGATGTCTGGTTGGTTGACTCAGGTGCATCTTTTCACATGATGTCTCACTGAGAATTGCTCTCCAAGTATGAGAAGTATGATGGTGGAAAGGAGTACCTAGCAAGTGATTCAACACTGGAGATTGTTGGTAGAGGTAGAGTCAAAATTTAGTTTCCTGATGGTAGATTCAAAGGGATTGGTGGCATACTACACATACAAGGTCTGGCTCGTAATCTTCTTTCTGTCAGTAAGTTAAATGATATTGGTGTAGAAGTTTATTTCTCAAGTAAAGGATGTAAAATGGCTAGAGGTGCAATGGTGTTGGCTAATGGTGTTTGTACGGGCACTCTGTATAAGTTGGATGCACGTCCTATTCAATGTAATAGTGCCTTTGTATAGTCATGTAAACCATTCCCTGTAGAGAAAGGTGAAGACACTTCTCTAGTTATAAATGCTTTGGAGGTAAAACTCCCAATAGAGAAGAGTATGTTATGGCATCATAGACTTGGTCACATAGGTGAGAAAGTTTTAAAAACCTTGAAGAACAAAAATCTTGTAGAAGGGCTTGATCGTTGTAATCTTGAGTTCGATTTTTGTGAACACTGTATTTATGGAAAACAACATCGTGTTTCATTTTACTCGAGTCCTCATAAATCTTCTGGTATACTAGATTATGTTCATTCTGATGTGTTTGGTCTAGTTAATGTTCCTTCTTTATCGAATTCTAGATATTATGTTTCTTTTATTGATGACTATTAAAGAAGGGCATTTGTATACTTTCTTAAAACTAAATCAGAAGTGTTTTGTCAGTTTAAAGAATTTAAAACTTTGGTTGAGAATCAGACTGGAAGGAAAATTAAATGTTTGAGGACAGACAATGGCGGTGAGTTTTGTTCTGTAGATTTTGAAAGGTATTGCACAGATCATGGAATTAAAATGCATAAAATAACACCTTATACTCCACAACAGAATGGAGTTGCTGAAAGGTTGAACATGACGCTGATGGAAAAAATAAAGGAGTATGTTGAGTGGTGTTGGTCTAGAGCAGATGTTATGGGTTGAGGTTGTGGCTACAACATGTTATCTCATAAATCATTCTCCTTGCTTTGCTCTTGTTGATAAGACACCTTTGGAAGCATGGTCTAGTAAGAATACCTCTCTAAGACATGCTCGTGTCTTTGGTTGTGAGGCATATGCATATGTTCCATATGAGAAAAGATCAAAGCTAGATAACAAGGTTGTTAAATGTATCCTCATCGGCTATGGTGTTGGTGTGAAGGCATACAAGATTTGGAACCCTGTTACTGAGAAGGTTTTGTACAGCAGAAGCATGATATTTTGTGAGCTGAAACCTTTAGTAAGTGATCAAAAACTTGATACAAATTAGAAAGAAAAGAAGAATGATGCGGTTGAGATTCCTCAAACTCCAAAAAAGGAAGAGTTGTATGGTTTACCTAAAACTAAGGAGAGTTCAAGTAGTTCTAAGATTTATGATGATGAAGAACCACAACCTCAACCTATAAGAAGATCTACATGAGAAAAGCGACAACCTGAAAGGTATGGTTTCTCAATGTTAGATTCAAACTGTGCCTATGCCTTTATTACTAGCACTAATGAGCCCAGGACTGTAAAAGAAGCAATCAACATGTCTGATTTGAATTCTTGGCTGGAAGCCATTAATGAAGAAATGGATTCTTTGAAAAAGAATGAAACCTGGGTTTCAGTACCTTTTCCTAAAGGGAGAAAGCTTGTTGGTTGTAAGTGGGTATTCAAAAATAATACCGGTCTTGATGGCAGTGTTGAGAAGTATAAGGAAAGATTGGTTGCAAAGGGATTTTCTCAAGTTGAGGGAATTGATTATGGAGAGATATTTTCCCCTGTAGCAAAGCTGATATCTATCAGATTTTTGTTGTCATTGGCATCTGTGTATGATTTAGAAATTAAGGAGATGGATGTGAAGAAAACATTTCTCCATGGTGAGTTGGAAGAAGAAATTTATATGTCCCAGCGTGAGCATTTTGTTGAAAAAGGTAAACAATATCTGGTCTATAAGTTAAATAAATTTTTGTATGGTTTGAAGCAGTCCCCTAGAATGTGGTACTAAAAATTTGACACGTTTGTATTGTCTATGCAATTTTTTAGATCAAAATTGGATCATTGTGTTTATTATAAATCTAAAAATGATCGTGTGCT
Organism: Sequoiadendron giganteum; assembly: GCA_007115665.2. Lineage (NCBI taxonomy): Eukaryota > Viridiplantae > Streptophyta > Pinopsida > Cupressales > Cupressaceae > Sequoiadendron > Sequoiadendron giganteum. Next base: position 175,421,985 of record CM021110.1, read on the forward strand.
TGCTATTACACTGTATGTGAACGATATGTTGTTCATAGGAAATAGAAAGTCTATGATTTCTGATCTTAAATCTCAGTTGTCTGCAATGTTTGAAATGAAAGATATAGGTGTAGCTAGGTATATTTTGGGACAGAACGAGCAAAAAGCTCTGGGTAAGTCAAAGTAAGTATGTAAACATGGTTCTGGAGAGATTTGTTATGGATGACTACAAGCAACTAGTTGTTCCTGTTATGCAGGGAACAAAACTATTTGTTGAAGACTGTCCAAAGTCTGCTACTAAGATGGAGGACATGACCAGGGTGTCGTATGCAAGTGTTGTTGGCAGCTTAATGTATGTGATGGTCTGTACAAGACTAGACATTACCCAAGCAGTGGGAGTTCTCAATCGATTTATGGAAAATCAGGGAAGACCACGTAGGGATGTTGTGAAGAGAGTGTTCAGATACTTGAAGGGGACTTTAGAGTATGCGTTGTGTTACCATGGAAATTTGGTTACATCACAAAGAACACTCAACATTCATGGATATGTTGATTCTGATTGGGCAAGGGACATTGATAGAAAGAGATCCACCAGTGGATACACATTCATGTTAAATGGTGGAGCAATCAGTTGGATGAGTAAGTGACAAGATATAGTTTCTTTATCCACTACTTAGGTAGAGTACATGGAAGCCACTCATGCCTACAAGGAAGTATTTTGGTTGAGTCATTTGTGTTCAAATATTGGTTTTAATGCAGGGCAGATTACTATTTGTTGTGACAGTCATTGTGCCATTTGTTTAGCAAAGAACCCGAATTTCCATGCTAGGGCAAAGCACATTGATGTGTAATATCACCTCATGAGGGACATGGTTGAAGATGGAAAGGTAGGTCTTGAAAATTTTGACACTTTGAAGAATGTTGCAAATGCATTAATGAAGCCAGTAAGCACAAAAAAGTTCAGATGGTGCACATAATCGATGGGCCTTGGGGCCTATGACCATTGGTAATTTTTTGAAGTCTAGAGGAAGCTGGAAGTCTTCACCAAGTGGGAGCTTGTTGGGAAAATTATGTCTCAACTTCCAATCTTGTGCCTCTATCAAAAAATAATTGGCAAAAAATGCATCATTTCTACCCTTACCGCTTTACCGCGGCGGTTTGTCTATGCCTTGGCATTACAACTGTGAGAAGGGTTGGCGAACACTGCCACACCGTGGGTGGTGATTTGGGTCACCGCGGTGGTCGCGGTGTGATCACAGGCGGTTTTTCCCAAGCGGTCACTGCCCTACCATAAGGTGGCCTAGCAGCCTCTGCAGTAGCACAGTTGACCGATGGAGGTTATCTAGGGCAGTCACCACCCTACCGCAGGGTGGCCTAGCAGCCTCCATGATAGCATGGTTGACCACTGGTGGTTTCTTAGGGCAGTCACCGCCCTACCGTGGGGTGGCCTGTCGGCCTCCACAATAGCATGGTTGACCATTAGTAGTCACCGCCTTGCCGCAGAAGTCAGGCGGTTAGGATCCGGTAGTGCGATATGACCGCCTATACTCTACCTAGTCATCACCGTGAGGAGATTTGGAGATCTCAGTGGTAGCATGAGAAAGGTCAAGAGTGAGTCGAATGGGCTCACCACCATGTCGTGGTGGGTATGTGAGCTCAGAGCGGTGGTGCGGTGGAGACAGTATGAGCTTGGACCGAGTTTGACCTGAAGTCAAACCATCAAAAAAATAAGGTTGCAACATGAGGCAAGTTCCAAACATCCGATTGGCAGAAGACCGAAAAGGTAAAAGACAGTTATTGTAGGCCAAGTTTCAGCTGGAGACATAATCGATTAAGGCATGAAATAAATGCTTGGGTGACCCAATGTAATATGAGAAGATCAGTTACTTTTTTGGATGAACAATGCAACATGGATCAATGTCATGGGATTGGTAGGAATTTTTAATGAGATGTATGAATTGTATAGTTGGATACATTATTATATATCTAAATCAATCATAGGTTGACAGATGAGAGAGTAACTTGAGTAAGTTGTAATTTCATTGAATGTTATGAGCATTGTAATAGTGAGTGAACTTGAGTGTTGTTGTGAGCTGATTATCAGAGAGTGAAGACTGAACTTTGCATGTAATTTGTTTATTACTATAATATAAATTATCTTTGCTAGGTGTGGTGGTTTTTTTACCTGAAAAGGTTTTCCCACGTAAATACTTGTGTCAATTTGTGAATGTATTTTTCTGTTATCTCTTTTATGTTGTATGTATTCATCTCAAAAGTTTTTAAGAAGCATTAGAACCTATTTTTGCTCCTCTCCTCTGTTGTATTAGTGTTAGGGAGGTATTCCACACTATCCCCTTTTCTCCCTCCATCTTCCACATTTTCATGTATGTCTAGCAAGGCACTTGTAACTACAACATATAAAAAAAAAATCTTAATGTTATGCTTTGAGGGATATCCCTTCGTTATTACTCGATATTTGATGTAGTGCACATTATTATCTATGTAAGCCTATTTTTTAGATTGTTTCATTTAGCATCACCAATATTCTCCACAAGAACATTGTCCTTATTTAAAATCATGGAAATGGTTCACATCTCTCAAAACAATTTCTCTTGCAACAATCTTGGAGATGAATTTAGATGCAGTGTTAAAATTAGAACATACTTGAAGGTTCTTAACAACTCTAATAGTTGTACCAGGGGCCATGTTTAAAAAACCAAATACAATTGCTAACTTTTCACTATGGTGGTAGATAAATGATTCTTTTTTCTTCTATTCCACAACATTAAGTAAAATTCTTAAATTTGGAAATACCCTGCTGCCTTCATTTGCCAAGCCAATTTCTCCAATTTTGCATAGATCACCCATGTTTGTGGATGTGATATGTATCCTACACAAAAAAAAATGTACCATTTTATGCCCTTCAATACAACTACATGTGGGTATATTTTTAATTCCTTTATCTTTCATCAATCTCCTTACTATTTGAACCTCACCACACCTGCTTGTTTCTACACAGATATTTTAAAGAAGAAAAAAAGTTGCAGCATTTTTAAGATCCAACTAAAAAATCAGTGTTGTTGGAATATTCAGCCTATATTCATAAATGATCCACATGATCCAAAGGTTTAACTGGCATCTCAGTAATAATTTTTAGGGTGTCCTCAAGATAGTCAGCACATGCACGAAGGTTAACCATGCACACCTAATGATCAACTATATATGTAATGAAATAAGGGTTACTAATGTGTGAAGTATGTGAAAATCTCATCCACTAAACCTACATGATTGCATGCATCTAGAACATAAGAAAAGCTTACAATGTCGGTGTTCTAGAGTGCTTCATTAATTCAAAGATTTTGAGAGCTTCCTTGCAAAATCCATTTTGTGCACATTTTACAATCATATCATTTCATTTCATGAGATGACATCTCTTTGAAGCATTATGTCAAACAATTCATTTTTTACTACATTTTGGTGTCAAATCTTTGGTAATTATGGTTAGTTTCATTACATTCAAATTCTAAATTCTAGGAAATTATATACATTAAATAGATTGATGGTTGTTTGGATAGTGAAATTAGCTCTCTTAGAAATTAACCAAAATATCTAGAAGGATTATTTTAATTAAAGAGGTTTTTGTGGTTATTTTTGTAACAATAATTAACAATGATTTTACAGTGCAACTAGCTTGCTATTATCATTCAAGATACAAGTCATCAAAGTCAAGAACATACCAAGAAGATGGTACTCTACTTCAAACCCTCAACCTTACTTAGTTTAGTCTGCTTACATGGGGATATTAAGGAATTTGCTAAAAAATAATATATATCATTTTTTGTTTATGAAGGAGAATCCTGTGAGATTCAATATGATAGTGGATCAGTATTCAATTTCTTAAGTAAAGATGATGTCACAGTTGGGAAACTTGTTGTGAAACATCAGGTTAGTAATTTTTGGATGTTAAGGCTTCTAGTTGGATATCAAAGCTCTTTTCTCGTCAACTTAATTTGGAATTTACGTATAAATGGATTCTTCCATGTTGTAGGTCTTTACTAAGACAACACATGAACCAGGGTTGAATTTTTTTTTGTCTAGTTAAGTTTGATGGCATTCTTGGGATTGGTTTGTAGGAAATTTATGTTGATAATATTGTTCCAGTTTGGTTAGTGTTGATAGCCTTCATTCTATAATGTCAACTTCATTCTAGAATCTGAGCATATTACCTTTCTTAAACTTTGACTAAGGTTCTAAAATCAAGGGTTCAATATGCATATTCTAGGCCTATGTTGAACACTCTGTTTAAGGCATTTGTTGACAAGGCTACACTTTTTTAATTAATTTATCTTTTTGTTGTGTTTGGAATTTTGTAAACTTGTAATATACAATGCACTTTTATTCTTTCTGAATTGAGACTAATAGTAATTTTGTTGGTTGTATTGAGGCACAGATTCATTCATGGTGGAAAAGGCAATGCCCTATTTCTCATATCAAATGACATGTTGCATATAAAGGAGGAAAGATTCTATTTGGGTTATTGTTAACTGCATTGAAGGAGAGACCTTCATATATGGGACATGATCAACACTCTCCTTCTTGGATTCTACACATTACACCTCTCTCTGAGAAGATTTCCCATGTTGTAGAAGTTTTAAGAGATGAAAGGGGAATGTACTTGCATTGAAGGGCTTCAAGCATGTGTTTCCATCATTGCAAAAGTTTTTTGGAGAATTTTCTTTCTTGCAGTCATTTTTGTGCAATATTGTAACTCAGATTTTTAGTCTTGTGACTAAAAATAATAATTGTAATACTCTATTTCTAAGTTGTAATTAGAAAACCTTTCTTTTATTAATAAATTTCACCGATTTTTCCTTCTCAATGGATGTCTTATTGTGTGAAATTGATGATTGATGTGTATTTATGTATTTTCTGCTTAAATCCTCAAATATCAGTCAATTAAAATGACTAACTATACTACTAATTGACATCAATCAATAATTAAATTGACTAAATATACTACCAATCGACAAAAAATAGTGAATAGTGAATAAAAATGACTAAATAAGTGACCAATTAAATATATCAGTGAAACAAAATGACTAAATAAGTGACCAGATTACAACAATCAATGACTAAATCAACGACTAAATATATAGTGAAAAAGGAGACTAGATAATTGACCAGATTACAACAATGAATGAATAAATAAATGACTAAATATACTACCGAATCGATCAATCAAAATAACCAATAAATGACTTAAAATGGTTTAGTCATCAATCTGGTCGTGTTATATATGAATGGCAATAAACTACTAATGGTCACGTGACCAAGTTTAGTCATTTATAAGCAGTTTTTAGTACTTTTTTTAGTAGTTTATTGTTGTTTCTGTACTAGTGTGATGACCACCTTAGATCTTAATTCCTTAAACAAGTCCATGCTCTCCTCACCCAAGAATACTTTTACAAACCATAAGGTAGGAGGAGAAAATAAAAATTGAAGCTTGTTATCAAATATAATACCTTTTTAAAAGAGGGTAAAAAAATATCAAATTTAGATTTACAAGCCATAATCACTACCCACCTCAAGATATTCACCAAATAGAACACACAATAGATTTTGAACAACTATCTAAACACAAACCACCACCTATAATGCCTAGCTAGATAACACCAACACCATAATTTATCATTAAAAACTTGTAAAAATGCCATTCCTAGTATTGCATATTTCATCATAAAAATACACATGGAAGATAAATATACAATAAGAGTTAGATTATTCATACCACCATCTTCTAGAGACAAAAAAATAAATAAATTATAAAGACATGTTATAAGGGAAATCATAATAAAAAGAGAAATAATTGACCATGAAATAAGGATACTTGAAATATAATTGGTCTAAAGTGGCATAAATTTTAAAAATATCTATTTTTTCATTATTATTTTATATGGATATAGAGAGGGCTATGAGGGAATCTTTTCTCACTCCATAATTTACCATAAAATATATTACTAAGTTGAGACTATTCTTGTAGTGTTAAAAAATTATAGAGGTAAAATTTACATCAATTAATACAGCCTCATCAATAAAGCATTTTAATCTTGAATTTGGAAAAGATCAGTTCTTGAGAAAAAAAATCATAATAAGAGTCCCAATCCATAATAAGATTAAATTTATCCCATGAAATCCACCCTATCACTATCCAAATTACCTTTATTCATTCCATCAAAATTTTAATTTTACAAAATTTTAAAGTCGAGGTTCTCAAATCTTTGTTTCTCCATTAATATTAGGAATAAGAATATTTGTAAATTCTTTCTTCTACCAATACTAAAATATCTTATCCCTTAAATCTATGACAAATTGATATCATAATTACCAAACATAAATTATTTCAATTCCAATCATTCAAGACATCGTTAAGATTCAATATCAAAATCACACTTATTTTAACACCCAAACTATTTTTAATTAAATATTTCTATCCATATCTAACTCAATATTATATTTAGATCTAATTGAATGATATATAGGTTAATGAAGAAGCTACATACTAAAACATAAAATTAATTTTCTAATTCAATCAATAGAAAGAAAAAATTGAAGAAGTCCTAATACAAACATACTAAAATCCATTTAATAAATCATAATATGTGATTTATAAATAAATATCAACATAATGAGTAATATAATCATAACTATCCAAAACCCATGTCAAGGTTACACATATGCTAATTAATGACCATTAGAACAATAATCCATAAATCATATAAGTTACCACCCAATATGGTTTACAAGAAAATTAGCATTATAATAAAAGTATGTCAATTTTTAACTTAGAATGCTTACATGGATGTTATAAAACTAATTAATAAATAGAGTGTGACTAAGGTCACAAAATAATTGGGCCTTACACCATTGGACTATGTTTTCCCCAAATATTAGCCACCATCAAACCTTGATTGAGTTTGACTCTATAGAGAAAGTCCATTGAATAAGAAAACTCACTAAAAATAATAACACAATTTTTTTTTACAAATAGATGCCACATTCAATTAATATATAATAAAATACGCATATTCACAATTTAAATTTGGCCATAAATCATATCCTATCAAATTTTAATTACAATATTTATTACTTTCAAAGCACCCTTTACCAAAAAATTATAGATAATAAAATTTACAAGAATTTTGTATGGAAGTTAATTCAATGGCGGATTTGTTACCCAACAAGGTATACAACAAGATTCTCTTACAACCTTGTACCGTGAACGAGTGAATTTTAGGTTGGGCTTAGAGGAACTATTAACTTTTAAGCCTCCTTAATTGTTTTAAAAATTTGTCTCCTTGGGCCATGTGGTGTCTCCTCTTAAGAAAAATTTTGGCTAATTTTTTTATGATTATTATATATTACATTTGGTGTTTGAGGGTGGTGGATATATTAGATTTACCTTTTAATTATTGTAATAAATATGAGTTATGACATATATTTATTATTTGTTATCACGGAAATTAGCAGTGCTCATTCCACGGATAACCCCCCTACGAAACTTGTATGTTTCCTAGGTTTGTGATGGTCATGCATGCAAAACGAGGTGATTTTCAACCCACCTCAAAATGAGTTCCAAAGTATCAGGTAGTCAATCTGATTATCCCCCCACATTCGCCTCGCAAATACCTTTGAAACGAGTACCTTTGTGAGCCCTCATTGTCAATACTTAGTAAACTAGTGAAAAGTGCAGTTGTCCTGAAAAACAACGCTCTACTTCACTTTGGAAAAATGACTAAGTGTTGAAAGTGAAAAGTCACACAAAATCAGTGCCCTTGCACTTAAATTATTTTTAACTTTGGTGCAACGGCACTAAAAAGGTGTGCCATTGCACTTAACTTTGTAACTTAGCCAATTTTTGGCTTGGGTGCCCTTTTTAAGCTTGTTTGCACTTTTCATGCCTAAATTAGTTGGTCGACTTAAGTTGATTTTAAACACTTCCATATCACTTAAAAATGATTCTTATTCATTCCATTTCATTTTTAACTTGTTCTTCACCTCTCCAAATTTTTGGGCGTTCATTCTCCAAGCAAAAACGCGTTTTCATCTTCTTTCAAGTTTCTCTCAATATTTTGGTTCGACCTTTCTTAATTCTTTTAGGCATGTTTTCCATTTTCTTTCTTCTCATGATCTTATTTTTGAGTCACATTTTTCTTCCCCTCTTCAAATACCCACACTTGTCAAAATTTTGAAGTTCCAAGCCAAAGTGTCAGGGTGCCAAAAATTAGCACCCCGGCATATTTTGTCAAAAACTAACACTGAGGTGCAATGGCACACTTTTTCAGCGCCATTGCACCAAGTCCACTTTTCTTCTAACTGCAAGGGTGCTGATTTTCAGCTCCCTTACACTTTTTCCTACTTTTCGTTGAAAACACTTCAAATCTTTCCAGTTTCACTCCAAACCACTTTTTGTTGGTTTTTCACCTCGTTTTCCATGTCTCAACATTTGTATCACGCTTTCTCCACTTTGTTTTCTCTCTTCGCACTTCCCAATGCTATTTTTTTTGCTAGCATCTGTTGATTCACCATCCTTGCAGTTCCTCTCTAGATTTCATCAAATGATCCTAAATGTGACATTTTCCAATCCAGTGAATTATCCCATATTTACAAAGAAGCCACCATGCAATAGGTGCAAGAAAATCCATTCATCCGCCAAAAGGCCGATCACAAGAATTCACACCATTGTGGATTACACCGTTGGTCTAGAAGAAAATTTCATGCAGGAGACTAGGAAGAAATATGAAGACTTCGCGCCCAAGCAAGGAATCATGAAGATTCTTGATCTCCCGGTGTTGAATGTTTTGATGCATTCCCATATGCATTTTGTAAATAATTTGCGACATCTTAAATATCTTTTAGTAAAGTGTAATTACACCATAAATATGAGATGTAACTTCTCAGAGAAAAAATACACTTAGTTAGATTAGGGTTTCCTATTTTTTCTCACCTAATTTCCTAAATTTACTCATCTCTTTTTTCTATATATATGAGAGATCTCTATTGTAATATTTACCTTTGGATATTTTGCAACGAAGTGCTGCTCCTTTGAAACAAACATTCAAGCTTTGTATTCAATTTTATGAATCTAGATATAATCAATAAAGAAGAGGATTGCATATTAGACTTTGTGTTGGGATCGATTTTCTTATGATTTGATTATATTGGTGGTGACTAGTGTATGAGATCTAAAGGGCTTCAAGTAGTTTATGTAAACTTTATGTTACAGATATTATTTGGATTTTATTTTATGTATGAATGTTTTGGTTGAAAGATCTACAAGACTTTGTGCTTGTAATAGTTCATGTGGTTCAAGGAATTGCTGCATCTAAGAAGACTTTGTGCTTCTAATGCGACAAACGATACTTCTACAAATCCAACATTGAAAAAGCTATAGAACGACTTTGTGCCTTAGTGAGCTTTCCCTTTTCCTTTTATTTTTTTATTATTATAAATCATATCTGGTATTTCTACACTTTTCTTTGACAAGATAGAGATATTGGCATTACTGATGTTTGTTAAGTTTCAATTATCAGATCTAGGACTTTCCAATTATGAAGCATTGTAAACATCTTCTCTAAAAAAAGAGAGAAGTATGAATGTAACACACCCCCCCATTTTGTAAGTGTAGTGTACATTTTGTAAGTATTTCATTAATTTTACTATGGCTTCTATTAGCGGTAAGAAGGGTGCCTCCCCTTTCTGAGAGGAGAGATTATATCTCACATAATTGTGGCTGAAATCTAGATAGCTTAATCTATTGAAAAGTTGATTACATTATTTTCACCCAACATTATTGAAGCATATGAATGCAGTTATTTCTAATGAGATGCTCATTATCTCTACAATTCCTTTTATTTTTATGGAGTTGCATGGATTTATTGAGGTTGAAGGAGGACATGGTAGCTAGATTGGGTGGTTTACTACTAGTTTAGTATGTTATCACTATGGGTATTTATAATGTTTCTCTTTGAAACTCAAGGAACTTGAATAGGGGAATCATTTCTATAGTGGGTGTTTCTTGTTAGGTGTTACGACTAAGGTTAGATGATATTGCTCTTTGAAATTTTGACCCCTAGGTCAACAATAGGGTTTGTAACAAATATTTGGTTTCTATTTTCCATTTCTTTGATTTAGTAGCACTTGGTTTTTTCAAATTTATTTTGGGTGATTCTAATTTGGCTGAAATTGTTCCTCCAAGGTTGAAAGGTAAAATTTTGAGATGATTTTTTGTACAAGTGATCATTAGTAGTGTTAGTGGTAGAATAAAGAATTTTGTTTCTTAGATTACTTTTTCCCTTGGAGTTTTGAGGAAAGGAAAGTTGAGTGTGGAAACACTTCCCTAATGCAAATCAAACATGGAAAATGCTACCAAAAAAATTGTTTCAAATCTTTAACATTCATAGTTTCTCTTAAGAATGTACATGCAATTAATTATTATTTTCAGATTTAAAGCATTCAACACATAACATAGAATTTTAAGGAGGAAAACCCTTTTGGGAAGAAACCGCACACCAAAGCACAAATCAATCATATTACAGTAATATTGCAATTACATACAATATTAAGAGTATATGCTCTTGCATATGTTGATTCACTGTGATACAATTCTAGAGTGAATTCAGTAGCATAACAAGATATAGATATTATAATTGTGAACATGAAATATTATCAAATTAATTATGCTAAGAATCAACTGAGAATCTAAGTAATTAACCTAATTAGATCATATTCCCAATGAAATTCTTGCAAATGCTAACTAGGAAGCCATTAAACATGAAATAACATTCAATTGATATAGAAAACCTAATTTAACACAAAAAAACCTCATCCCATTGGGGGATTAGTGCTAATTTGATGTGGAATGCTTAGCCCTTTCCTAATCCCATTGTTGAAGCAAAGCTTTGATGACCTTCAATGGTGAAATTGATGGAAATGGACAAATGCTCTAAAAAGTGGATATGAAAGTGACTATAGTTTGATTAATCAAATGTTTTGTGGATGATATTATCATACAAATGAGGCCTATTTGTAGGATTTTTGGTTGAATCAATGGCTAGGATTGAATTGAAAGATAGAAGGTGGCATGGATCAAGGATCAAATCCATGGATGAGATTGAATATTGACATGGATCAATGATTCTAATCAAGCACTCAATTTGCTTGAGACAATTGCAATCCCATGATTTTAGGGAGATGGAAAAGATATTTCCATTTGGAGGGAAATTTTTGAATTCAAATTGGAGGAATATTCCATGAGAATATTCTTTCAATGAATGGGGGAATTATAAGATATTAGCCAATTAAATAATTAAGAAATTATTTAATTGTGCAAGTGGAGAGAATTTAAGATTTAATTAAACAATTAAGACCATTTAATTAAAAATTAGGATTTATGACATTCAATTAAATAATTAAGATTATTTAATCAAGTGAAAAGAATTAGGGAATTTAATTAAACAATTTGCATTATTTAAAAAAATAGGATGAAACTTAGCATAAAAGGGGTGAATTGATCAAACAATATTAATTACCTAATTAATAGAAGAAAATAGTGAATTTAATTAAACAAATGACATTATTTAATTAAATAGATGAAAATGATTGAATCAAGATAGAAATAGTGTTAGTAAATGAAATCAAATGCATGACATCAATCAGAATTTTTTTAAGTGTCTACATTTTTCCCCTCTTTGAAGTGAGGTAATTGCTATGTTGCTTAAAAGAACTGATGCTTCTTGGACTGAATTTATTGCTCAGATCAAAAAATTAAAAATTCATGATTTTTTGATGCCACACCATGCCCCAACAGAAGGAATGAATGTTGGTTTGTTGCCTCCTCGAGAGATCGAGCAAAATTTATAATTTTTATGTCGATCTCAAGACAAAGATGCGAGACTGGTTCAACTACGAAGAGGATCAAGAACAAGCCTCAAGATGTTGATAAACAACCATGATAGGTTTCCAAGCATGAAAATAGAGATTCAAGGCTGACACCTTAGGTCTAGCAATGCACCCAATGTGAAAACCGTAATTTTACCATGCATATATATATGGTTTAGGTCACTTTCAAGCTCATTTCCACACTTGGATTTGAGAAATTTGAGAGATTTGAGAGTGATTTCGTGAGAGACCTAGCAAAGAAACTAACAAAACAATGGATCGCATGCTTCCCCTACATTTTGCAAATCGAGTTTGAGAGTTCTGGTGGCTAGCTGATGCAAGACTACTAGTATGTACCATGAAAAAATTTCCTTGCACATCTTTTGAGATAGCTAAATGTAGGCTAGAATAGGAAAAACAAGGGAGTCACTATTTCAACGACTCTTGTATTACGGTCGATGACACATTCATTAAATTCAGTGATGATTTTGCAATAGAGCATCGCTCCAAAGCATTTGTGTTGGGGTTTAAAATACTTTGATGCTTTTGTAGAAAAACTTGTACCTTTGCATTTGATATGTTGGTACAAATACATAGTTTCAAAGCCACACTTTTTCTTTCCAATGACTCTTTTGAAATAACGTCATGCCTTTGCACTATAGAAACGTTATTGTAAAATAACAACATGCTTATTGATAAGATAGAGCAATGCCCTTGGATAAAGGCTTGATTTTGCATTTTAGGTTTCCAAACTTAGAATTTTTTCTCAACTTTTAGCAAATTGACATTGTGTGTGTAGGCATCCTTTTGTACACTACTTTCCAGCAAGAGGATTCCATGGATTCTTGGATGGATATTCACCTTTGAGGAAGAGGAGGAGGAGTTCCTAGGAACTAGTAGAATTTATTATATTTGCTATATACGAGATATTAGGACCCACTTGGCTATGATGACTATGCTCATAGAGTGATGGAATTTGGATACCTCATTTCACCTACCAACATAAAAGGTGACCATTACACTCGAGGATGCATGGTGCATCCTGTGAGTATTGATTAATGGAGAGAGAGTGATCTACAATGAAGACCTCAATGCCAGTGCCATGTTTAGATTACTAGGAGTATATTAGTTAGAGGTAGATGGAAGCCATATCAAATTGAGGAGGTACCATGGTCAGGTTAGTGACATGACTTTAGTGATCGCAAGACTCATCATGGGAGTCTTGATTTCGGATAGATACAGCTGAATATTTAGTGTTGACTAGGGAGTTGTGAAAGAGGGTATTTTGGAGGATGTTCACAATTATGCATGGGGACCATGCATATTGGCCACATTGTACCGTGACATGCATCAGGTAGTCTATGTGAGAGGACACAACCTATCTATTGGAGTGACATTGTTACACATCTAGGCTCAGAAGCACATTACAGTGCTCGAACCTATTATTGCATTGAGGGATGTGGATGATGAGGAGCCAATGGTTTACAGATATGCAGCCATGTGACCACACTCCACCATATGAGAATAGTGATATTTCCTACTAGAGGAGGGTTATAGATGATATGATAGTTTTTAGGTGGAGACCTTGGCTATAGGAACAACCATGATATGATGAATAGGGCCATCTCTTTTACACATGACAAACACAGTGGCTTAGTAGCCACAAGATCCATATTATTGAGAGGTACCTCCCTGATTGGGTTGCAAGGCAGTTTGTGGACCAACAAGATGTCTTGGGACTAGATCACAAGGTGGTGTACACACAAAATTTTAGAGATATCACTACTTAGGGACCTTAGATAGTCCCTCAAGTTTCCATTGATGACTTCAAATAGCTTGCTCCTATTCCATGGGTTTACGCAAGGGAACCCGATGATCTTGGTATGACTCCAGCTTATGACATGTGGTTTTCTTAGCACCATCCCATGTGATTGATAGACCCACTAGGATTTGATGGTGCAAGTTGAGGTAGAGGTAGAGGACAAGTTCCTTGGCATGATGGATAGGTTCTTGGATAAGTTTCAAGTTAGGTTGGATATGTTCTGCAGTAGCCACCATAGGGTCCATTGCCACGCATTTAGTAGGAACAAGTAGCACAAGTACCAGGGGGTCCAAATCCCCAAATTTTGATTCAATAGAGGAAAATAGAGTGTGACAAAACCATATAGGAGAGAGAAAAATGCTGAGTTGAGCGAGATAGATATAGATAGGAATGTGATCAAGCCTATGTTGAGCTAGCTCAGGAGAGACAACAATGACAATAGACAAATTTTCATCTAGCGCAAGAGATTTATTGAAGGCAATAGTTAGATATCATGGAATAGGCTTAGGATTAGGCATAGGGAACTATTGTCACAATGACACTATACAGGAAGGCCATGTTAGAGGCCTCTTACAACAAGACTATATCATCACAAGCTTCCTCGGCACCGACGACAACCAGATTATTCCCACAGGAGTGCTCTAGCATCGAGTACATTAATAGGCGGGCCCTCTATAGGCTGACCATTGGGTGGACATCAGTCACCACCATGAGAATATGGGGGGAGCAAAGGATAGCTCTAATATATATACACTTTTTTGATGTAGCCTAATTATTGATGTATATCCATTCGTTGGATCATTTTTGATAACTTGATGTATATTTTGATGATATATCACACATGCTGATATGTATCATAAAAACCATTTTTTTGATATATATATATATATATATGAGATGAACAAATGTGGATTTTATAGTTATTATGTCTCATTTCATGTTTATGCTATGTGATGTATGTATGGATGCATTATGATATGATATGGATGCAGATGTTATGAGATTCTTGTATGATGTATGATGATGACTCTCTTTATTATTCTTATGATATATATGGTTATGCCTATGATAATGATGTGGATGTATGTCCATATGATGTGATGCAATATGGATGCAAATGTAGTGGATGTATGCCAATGTAATGGATGATTTAATTTTCTCTTTTCCCATATGATATGTGATCATCATATGAGATGTCTATGTCAATTATTTGTCGATAAAAGTTGGGTGCACTTATGTTATTTTTGTATGAATATCATGATACCTAGCTGGAAATGTTAGCATGGATAGAAGATAGAAGAATGAGATGGATATTGATTAGCCGTTATTTTTTTGATTGGTTCAAAATTCCAATAGATCTATGATTATTTTAAGAATATTTTGGATATGTGATGAGATAGGATAGATGATACCCCTTTTCTTCTTGGATTAAGTTGAATTCATCATAAAATTCCTTATTTTTGATATAGCAAATAGACACAATGTACCAAGGTATTGAGAATTAGGATGATGTATCTAATGTGATGGAATTTGACTCTACAAACAAATAGGAGTATCCTTATTCATACTTGACATATAGAATCCTTGTTTGATCATGTAGGAGAATGAATCCATCAAAGTAAGGAGATTTACACACAAAAGGTGTGAAGAACCTGATATGTTCTAGCCAATTTTTTACTTGAGACTATCCCCACACACACAAGACAAGTATTCGCCAAGGTTGTATTACAAGAATATCCAACAAGAACAACATATGAAAGAAATGATCAATGACCCATTCCTTATTTTCTAAATAATTTTTAAAGACATCATCGAGAGATCATTGGAATGGACCAATAAGATAAATCATAAGAAAAGACCAAAATGTACAAACAATCAATCTTATTCATAAATATTGCCAAAGTAATGTGATTAAGGATATTTACAATGATGATGTCCATTGTAGGAAAGTGTTGGGTGAAAATTATGTAATCACCTTTTCAATAGATTACACAACTTAGATTTCAACCATAGTTGTGTGAGATATAATTTTTCCTCTCAAAAAGGGGAGGCACTCTTCTGAGTGCTTACAAAAGCTAAGTAAAACTAACTAAATATTCACAAAATGTACACTACAACTATGAGATGGGGGGTGTGTGTCACATTCATGCTTCTCTCTTTTTTCAGAGAAGATGTTTTAAAATGCTTCATAGATGATATTTTTTATTCAAAATAACTTTAAACTAAAAACAAGCAGTAATTCCAATACCTCTATCTTGTCAAAGAAAAGCGTAGAGATATCAGGTATGATAATAATAAAAATAAAATGGGAAAGGAAAGTTCACAAAGACAAATTCATTTTGTAGCTTTTCACCAATGGATTTGTGAGAGATGTACGGTTTGTCGTATTAGAAGCACAAAGCCTTCTTAGATACAACAATTCATTGATCAGAATGAACAATTACAAGCACAAAGTCTTGTAGATCATTCAACAATAGTATTCAAACATAAACACAAATCTGAATAAAGAGTGCAATACAAATTCTACACATATTTATCCAAAGCCCTTAGATCTCACACACTAATCACCACCAATTTGATCAAACAAATAAGAGAATTGATTCCAACACAAATTCTGTTATGCAACTTCCTTCTTTATTGATCAGATTTAGATTCAGAAAGTTGAACGTAAAGTTTCATACATTTGTTTCAAAAAGAGCAACACTTCATTGCTAGAGATAAAAGATAAAGATTACAATAGAAATCCCTCTTATTTATAAAGGAGAGGGGAGAGTAAATCTAGGAAATTAGTTAAGCTAATTTAGGAAAACCTAACTTTGACTTAGTCAAAAAACAAATTCCATCTTTTTAGGAAAATATCTCTAATTTTACATGTAATTACATTTTCTCAAAAGACATTTGAGATGTCACAAAATATTTACAAAATGCGTAAAATAAAGCATAAAATATTCAACATTGGAGAAAAGAAGCCTTCATGGTTACTTCCTTTGGGTGTGGAAGTCTTCGTATTTATTCTTTGTCTCTAGGACAAATACCTTATTTGGACCAATAGTATAATCCACAATGGTGTGAACTCTAGTAATTGATCTTTTGACAGATGAGTGAATGTTCTTACTTAGTGATAGGCAAGAAATTAATCAAAATTGCTTTGAAATCTGGGAAAAAGAGATCATAATGTATACAAGAGTAGGCTTAACAATTCTAATGCAAAGGTAGGGAAAAATAAGGTTTTAGCATGGGGTATTTCACTTCAGAGGTAATTACTCAAATTTTAAAGACACTGCATTTTGGATGTAAATTTGAGCAATTTCATGGATTTGGGAAGCTTGAATGCGATGAAGGTGGAGAAAGGAGTGGAAGCAAGAAAACTAGAAAATGGATGTGAGCAATGGAGCAAGAAAAATTGAGCGAAGCAGGTGAAACAAAGCTCGAAGTGAGAAATAGGGTGTTTTTGGGTGTTAGAAAGAAAAATCAGATTTTGGCTGAAAATCAATGCCCTAACACCAAAAGTGTTGGAAACCAATTTTGGTGTCGAAGCATTGAAAATTAGCGCCTTGACACCAAAAGTGTTGGAAATCAAAGCCCTGACACCAAAATTTTTGGAAATCAATTTTGGTGTCAGAGCACTGAAAATTAGCGCCCTGACACCAAAAGTGTTGGAAATCACGTTTGGTGTCGGAGCGCTGAAAATTAGCACCTTGACACCAAAAGTGTTGGAAATCAAGTTTGGTTTCGAAGCGATGAAAATCAGCGCCTGGCACCAAAAGTGTTGGAAATCAAGTTTGGTGTCAGAGCACTGAAAATCAATGCCCTGACACCAAAAGTGTTGGAAAACAAGTTTGGTGTTGGGGCACTGAAAATCAGCCCCCTCACACCAAAAGTGCTGGAAATCAAGTTTGGTGTTAGAGTGCTGAAAATCAGCACCTTAACACCAAAAGTGTTGGAAATCAATTTTGGTGTTGGAGCACTGAAAATCAACACCTTGACACCAAAAGTGTTGGAAATCAAGTTTGGTGTCAGAGCGTTGAAAATCAACACCCTGACACCAAAAGTGTTGGAAAACAAGTTTGGTGTCAAAGCGTTGAAAATCAGTGCCCTGACACCAAAAATTTTGGAAATCAAGTTTGGTTTCAAAGCACTGAAAATTAGCGCTCCTACACCTGAATTTAAAAATTTGAGGTGAGGAGTGGTGTAGGGGCACTAAAAATTAGTGCTCCTACACCATCAGAAAAATGACCAACTCCCGATAGAAGGGAATTAACAAAAACACTCGTTTTAGATATTTTTGAAAGACGAACAAGGGAGGAACACTCAAACAAACTATTTGAGGTTTGGACTATGCATCGAGGGAAATCAAATATTGCCTCATTTTGTGTGCTTGAAACATATGAATGTATGAAACATACAAGTTTCATAGGGGGTTATCCATGGATCGAACACTGCTAGATTCCATGATAATAGTTGGCTCCTGCTAGGGATCTTCCTTCAACCATTCTTTGAAACGAATGAAGGGAGTAGAAATCCAAAATTCAAGTTCCTTTATCCATCCATTAGGCAACAAAGTCGAGCATGACTAAAACAAATAAAATCTATGAAAACAAGACACAAACTTATGCAAATGCACTTATTGAAAAGGTAAAAATCTACCTAATTAAAACTAGCCATCAATGAAATCTTCTCAAATGAAACTATTCACAGGTTCAAAAAAATAGTTGTCTTTCTTCAACATCTTGCAATTCCTTACATGATCATTAGCAGCTACATGTAGATGAAGTTGAGACACTATTTCTTGAAAGGGATGAACAGGTTCAACTACCTCTAAAAATATATTAGATGTACTACTGCTCCAAAATGAATCATTGAATTCAGACTGCTCCTACGCATCTACAAATATATCTTTAGCTACATTCTCAAGTTTATCTTCATGCTCAGGTACAAGTGGAACCTTTATCTTCCCATTGGCCTCCAACCAAGAAATGTGTCTTATGGTACATCCCCTTGATCAATCAAATATTGAATGCTCCTTACTAGTTGGTACTTGAACAACTGATTCATCAACCATGGCAACCTCATGCTGATCAAAATGATCTCCTTCATGTGATTCAAATGAAGATATGTCTACATTGCATACTTCATTATGTTATTTTCCATCTTTATACTTGGGAAAATTTGAATTATTAATAAGAAGGCCCTCATCATGCCTTTTGGAAGTCATTTTATGCAACATGTGTTCATGTTCATGACCTCAAAACATAGATGCATTGTTTTCAACTTGACTGAGAGCTTCATGCATGTCGATCTTTTTAGATCTAGAGATGAGATTTTCTTCATTCACTTGAACTTTAGTAAAATGACTATCATCCTTCTTCTTTCCATCAATGGCTATTTGAGACAGCATAAACTAGAATTGGGAGTCGCCAGCTATGTCTTCTTCCTTTTACCGGAAGAGAATAGCGAGATCACTTGGATTGGAGTCAGGATGCTTTGCTACTGGTTTTACTAATGGTGCCTCAAGAGAAAATCTCTTTAGAGATGAAGATAACTTTTGTTGATTCCCAACAGCAAAATTCTGAGCAACATTTGAAAATAACCTCCCTGCTATGTCCTTGTGAGGCACAAAAAACACACCTTGAGCTAGCTATTTTTTTAGGACAAGTAGCTCATTTCCAACCTTTGCACCATAGGATTTGTCCTTGTGATGAAATAAAATAACTCCAAAGACAGGATTTCTTCAGATTCATTTGATTCAATTCTTATTTTCCCAACAAGAATAATATCATCTTCAATTTCTATCGCCAATGTCTGCACAACTACAAGAGTAGTTGGGGTTGCTCTTCTCAATAGGAAACTGACCTCAGGCACTTGAGAATTTACAAAGAAACATTTCAAATTCTTAGTTGTAGGTTGAGCAACAATTGGAATTCTTCATGTCAACTTGTTGAAGTGAGCAATGAATTCATGTATAGGTATGTGCGATTCCTTCTTCAACTAGGTGAGCTAAGCCAACAAAGCATGAGTTTCTTTAGGAGGTTTGAACCTTTCTTCAAACTTAGCTATGAGATTTTCCCAGTTTGTGATGGTACATGGCGCCAGATGATAAAACCAATTTGCAGCGACACCTTGGAGAGTCTCCAAAAAGAACCTTACAAATACATCTTCGTGTTCAAAATAATGAAATCCACAAGCAATGTAGAAAGCAACAACATGCTCATTAGAATGTTGTTTTCCATCACCGAGGAACTTGAGAAACTTATTTTGTGATCCTTCAGGAAGAGCATGTAGGGGTAGAGCTAGAATCAATAGACCAAAAGCATTTCCCAAAGGACCTTGAGCAGCCATTTACATGTCCTTGGTGAAAGCTTGAAAACCTTACAAGAAAATAAATTACAAAGAAAAAGGGCAGGGGTATACTTCAAACAAAAGTGTGAGGCTTTTGAATATGTATCGTGTCCCCAGTGGAGTCACCAAAAAATTTTTGGGTGAAAATTATATAATCACCTTTTCAATAGAAAGGGGAGGAACCCTTCTTACTGCTTACAAAAGCTAAGTAAAACTAAATAAATATTCACAAAATATACACTAAAACTATGAGATGGGAGGTGTGTGTCACATTCATGCTTCTCTCATTTTTTAGAGAAGATGTTTTACAATGCTTCACAGATGATAGTTCCGATTCAAAATAACTTTAAACTAAAAACAAGAAGTAATGCCAATACCTCTATCTTGCCAAAGAAAAGTGTAGAGATACCAGGTATGATAATAATAACAATAAAATGGGAAAGCAAATCTCACAAAGGCACAAAGTAATTTTGTAGCTTTTTCACCGATGGATCTGTGAGAGATGTACCATTTGTTGTATTAGAAGCACAAATTCTTCTTAGATACAAAAATTCCACGATCAACATGAAAAATTACAAGCACAAAGTCTTGTAGATCATTCAACAATAGTATTCAAACATAAACACAAATTTGAATAAAGAGTGTAACACAATGTCTAAACAGATTTATCCAAAGCCCTTAGATCTCACACACTAATCACCACCAATTTGATCAAACAAATAAGAGAATTGATTCCAACACAAAGTCTGGTATGTAACTTCCTTCTTTATTGATCAGATTTAGATTCAAAAAGTTGAACTCAAAGTTTCATACATTTATTTCAAAAAGAGCAGCACTTCATTGCTAGAGATAAAATATAAAGATTACAATAGAAATACCTCATATTTATAAAGGAGAGGGAAGAGCAAATCTAGGAAATTAGTTGAGCTAATTTAGGAAAACCTAACTTTGACTTAGTAAAAAATGTTGTCCATCTTTTTAGGAAAACATCTCTGATTTTAAATGTAATTACATTTGCTCAAAATTCATTTGAGATGTCGCAAACTATTTACAAAATGCGTAAAAGAAAGCATAAAAATATTCAACACTGGAGAAAAGGAGTCTTCATGGTTCCTTGCTTTCGATGCAGAAGTCTTTGTATTTCTTCTTTTTCTCCAAGATGAATACCTTATCTGGACCAATAGTATAATCCACAATAAGGTGAACTCTAGTAATTGATCTTCTAGCAAAAGAGTGAATCTTCTTGCTTAGTGATAAGCAAGAAATTGATCAAAATTGCTTCAGAATCTGGGCACAAGAGATCATAATGTATGCAAAATTAGGCTTAACAATTCTGATGCAAAGGTAGGAAAAATTGAGGTTTTAGCATGGGGTATTGCACTTCAGATGTAATTACTTAAATTTTCAAGACACTGCATATTGGATGTAAATATGAGAAATTTCATGGATTTGGGAAGCTTGAATGTGATGATGGTGGAGAATGGAGTGGAAGTGAGCAAACTAGAAAATGGATGTGAGAAATGGAGAGATAAAGTGAAGCGTAATGAAGTTCGAAGCGAGAAACAAGGTGTTTCTAGGTGTTAGAAAGAAAAAGCAGTTTTTGGCTGAAAATTAGCACCCTAACACCAAAAGTGTTGGAAACCAAGTTTGGTGTCGGAGTGCTGAAAAATAGTGCCCTGACACCAAAAGTGTTGGAAAACAAGTTTGGTGTTGGAGTGCTGAAAATCAGCTCCCTAACACCAAAAGTGTTGGAAAACAAGTTTGGTGTCAGAGTGCTGAAAATCAGTGCCCTAACACCAAAAGTGTTGGAAAACAAGTTTGGTGTCAGAGTGCTGAAAATCAGTGCCCTAACACCAAAAGTGTTGGAAATCAAGTTTGGTGTCGAAGTGCTGAAAATCAGTGCCCTGACACTAAAAGTGTTGGAAATCAAGTTTGGTGTCGAAGCACTAAAAATCAGCGCCCAAAAACCAAAAGTTTTGGAAATCAAGTTTGGTGTCGGAGCACTGAAAATCAATGCCTTGACACCAAAAGTGTTGGAAATCAAGTTTGGTGTCAGAGCATTGAAAATCAACGCCCTAACACCAAAACTATTGGAAATAGAGTTTGGTGTCAGAGCATTGAAAATCAACGCCCTGATACCAAAAGTGTTGGAAAAAAGTCTGGTGTTGGAGCACTAAAAATCAGCACCTTGACACCAAAAGTGTTGGAAAACAAGTTTGGTGTCAGGGCGCTTAAAATCAGTGCCCTGACACCAAAAGTGTTAGAAATCAAGTTTGGTGTTGGAGTGCTAAAAATCAACGCCCTGACACCAAAAGTGTTGGAAATAAATTTTGGTGTCGGAGTGCTAAAAATAAATGCCCTGACACCAAAAGTGTTGGAAATCAAGTTTGGTGTTGGAGCGTTGAAAATCAACGCCCTGACACCAAAAGTGTTGGAAATCAAGTTTATTGTCAAAGCATTGAAAATCAACGCCCTGACACCAAAAGTGTTGGAAATCAAGTTTGGTGTCAGAGCGCTTAAAATCAGCGCCCCAACACCAAAAGTGTTGGAAATCAATTTTGGTGTTGGAGCACTGAAAATCAACGCCTTGACACCAAAAGTGTTGGAAATAAAGTTTGGTGTCAGAGCACTGAAAATTAGCGCCTTGACACCAAAAGTGTTGGAAATCAAGTTTGGTGTTGAAGCACTAAAAATTAGCACTCCTACACTTGAATTTAAAACTTTGAGGTGAGGAGTGGTGTAGGGGCGCTGAAAATTAGTGCTCTTGCACCATCAGAAAAATGACCAACTCCCAACATAAGGGAATTAACAAAAACACTCATTTAAAATATTTTCAAAAGACAAACAAGGGAGGAATGCTCAAATGGATTGTTTGAGGTTTGGACTACACATCGAGGGAAATCGAAGATTTCCTCATTTTATGTGCTTGAAACACACAGACATATGAAATGGACAAGTTTTGTAGGGGGTTATTCGTGGATCGAGCACTGCTAGATTCCATGATAACAAAAAGATGTATGTGTAGGACATGTTATCATATGTTTGACTAATTCTAACTATTTGATGGGTTGAACATTGGTATAAATGTTAACTGACATGTTTGTAACTCATGATCAAGACTTA
The DNA here is from genome assembly GCA_007115665.2 of Sequoiadendron giganteum. Taxonomy (NCBI): domain Eukaryota; kingdom Viridiplantae; phylum Streptophyta; class Pinopsida; order Cupressales; family Cupressaceae; genus Sequoiadendron; species Sequoiadendron giganteum. Next base: position 175,445,185 of record CM021110.1, read on the forward strand.
AGACTTTTATACTTTAAATTTTGTGTTTTACTATTTGTTGTACCTATTTACTATTTGTGTTGCCAAATATTGAAGGTGATGATCCATTTATTAGGGATGAAATTTTATTGCGAGTGAAAGTAGAATGGGATGGTTGATTTTATTTTCCAAATATTCTAATTTTTTTGATGTTTTAAAATGTTTTGAGCTTGCTTTTTGATTTTTTTTAAAGTTATTTGACTGTTTAAGTTTTCAAGTTACTTGAGGCTATTTTGGATTTTTTGAAAGATATTTGATGTTATTTTTATTTTCAAGTTTTCTAAATGTTTTTTTGTTTTCCAAGGTTAGACCAAGAACGTGACCTAAGGGGGACTAGCCTAATTCCTCGAGGGCTCATCAATGATGGCCTTTCTTACATAAGTGCAGAGACAATGTAGTTCGACTGACCCTTGACCCATGACTGTTTATTGATGAGATATGAATATTGATGAATTATCAGTTTATTATGACAAACCACTAAAGAAATAACCTAAGCCTCGGGGGCACATCGATGATGGTGTTACCTACATACACATGCATAGGTAATGTATTTTTACAAGTGTTTTTGATATTTTGATATTTTGACCTTTTTAGGAGTTTTGATTTGATTTGGATGTTTTTGGATTTTGACGATGTTATGGACGTTTTTGGCATTTTTAACTTTATAAAATGTTTGGATGCTTTTGGATTTTGAAAATATCTTCCATGTTTTTGAGATTTTGAGAATGATTTGAATGTTTTTTTATATTTTTCATGATTTTGTAAATGTTTTTGAGATTTTTAAGAATAAACTTAAGGGAATATACAAGAACCCAATCGATGCAAGTATAGGAATAATGCCCCATTGTGATTTCATAGACTACCTCGATATAGGAAAGAAAAATTGGCCTTAGGAGTGTGCCAAGTAGTTAAAAGGGAAAGATACTTGATTTACACCAAGCTATGGTACAAACACAGATGCATGAAGGAATAAATAAGGTAAATATATAGAAGATGAATGCAACAGATCGAAGTGACAGGACAATCCAAAGATCCAATGGTAGATGGGATATGGTGCTTATTTAGGTGAGATGCTTGTTTTCCAGGTTTTCACCACTTCTAAGGTACTTTCCCAGAGCACCATTGAAGTGGTTTTGACTAGTGGATGATTTTCTCTTTACTATTTTGATCCTTTGTCTATTTTTTTGGATTTTATTGCTTTTAAAATTTTTTGGATTTCATACCCCTTATGGGATAGGCATAATTTTTTTGAGATGTATTTTTTTTATGGGATCTTGCAAGGGTTCTCCTTTAGAGGTATCTAGTTTATAATCTCTTGAGCCATATCTTACTATGACAATGAAAGGTCCTAACTAGTTTGGATCAAATTTACCCTTGCTATCTTGATCTGACATGTTTTTTATGATTCCTTTTGAGGACAAGGTCTCCCACCTGGAAGCATCACCCTGTGATCTTTTTGTTATAGCTCATTCTAAGCCTCTTATGGTAGTCTTTCAGGTGATTCAATGCTTCAAGGTGACATTCATCCAACAACTCTAGCTCATTCAACCTGAATACTCTATATTCTTGATCAGTGATGAGATGTTACAGTGGCACTCTCAAGGATGGGAGCTCGACCTCAATAGATAGGATGGCTTTAGTTCCATAGACCAAGGAATAGTTTTTTGTACTTGTATGTTTGCAAATGCTAGTTCGGTAAGCCCATAAGGAGAGGTTCGGTTATAAGTTCCAATCATATCCAACTTCATTGACTATGTTCTTCAAGATCTTAATAATGGTCTTGTTAGAAGCCTCAACTTGGCCATTTACTTGGGGGTAGTAAGGGGTGGAAAATCAATATTAGATATTAAATTGTTAACATAGTTCATGGGCATCCTAGTTCTTAAAAGGTGTTTCATTATCTATGATAAGGGATTGAGGAACGCCATAATGAAAAATGAGGTAATTGAGGATAAACTTCGATATCTGATTTCCCATTATATGGGTCACTGGTATTGCTTTGATCCACTTCATAAAGTACTCAGTGGTTATGATGATAAACTTATGACCATTTGAAGGGGTTGGAGTGATTTTTCCTATGAGTTTGAGTCCACATTGTGAAAAAGGCCAAGGCGTAGTGATAGGCATGAGCTATTGAGCCAATGCATTAATGTGATCTCCATGTTGTTAACAATACATATATTTCTTAACAAACTAATTTTCTTCTTGTTCCATAGTGGGCCAATAATATCCTGTCCTCAACAATTTCTTGTCCAAGGTTGCACCACTCGAATGTGACTCACAAATGCCCTTGTGCACTTCTTTTAAAAGTAATTGAAGCTTCCTCTTGGTTAAGACATCATAGTAACATTCCTTTGAGACTTCATCGGTAAATGGTATCACCTAAAAGGACAAATCAGGATGCTCTTCTGATAAATTTATTTTTTCAGGCTAGAGGTAAGGTTGAATGGGAGGATACCATTATGAAGGTAATTCAATATATCATGATAGCACGGGGAACCAAGGCCAACAATTTCACACACAAATTCAGATTTTGGTACCTTGAAAGCTGGTATGAGAAGCTTCTCAATAAGGAACTCACATTTCAAACTATTATGAGGCATGTCTAGCAAGGATCCAATGGTAGCCATGGCATCTATTTCTTGGTTGTCGATTCTATGTATCTTCTCAAATGGTATGTCAATGAAATAGTCCTTGAAACTGTCCACCATATTCTTGTAGGGCATCAGTGATGTCTAGCAAGATTTTTTTAGACTATTTTCCATTGATTTAGCTAGAATTTTGTAGATTTTGTTACATGCAACAAGATAGGGAAGAACTCTTCCAAAGCATTGACATGTTCTCTATTTAGAATTAGGTCTATTAAAGTGTTATTTATTTATTTCAATGTTTTCCGTTTTCTCCTAGAGTCCTCAATTGCTTCCCAAACCTTTTGGCCCACAATATGCCAAATTTTTTGAAAGAATGAAGTTGGAAGACCATCCAACCTGGGTTCCTTATTCCGATGTAATTGCATAGAGATACTTTTATTTCCTCCTTTGTGAAGGTTGCAGATAGCACTTTGTTTTGTTCCTTTGATGCTAGTTTTGGAATGTTCTCCACTAAGGTGTTTATGTGGTTGATGTTTGAGTCATTCTAGTTATTGATAATTTTTTTGAAATATTCTATCACCTCATGCTGTATCATCCTTGGATCTTCTATAATGGATCCATCTATCGATTTTAGTTGATTGATCATATTTTGTTGCCTTATAATGTTGGTAGAATTGTGAAAGAATTTAGAATTATTTTCTCCTTCCTTTAGCCACACTTCTCTCGACTTCTACCTCCATAAGGTTTCCCCCTCAGCTAAAACCTCTACATACTTCCCCAAGAGGGTCTTTTCCTTCATGTATTTTTCTTGGTCCATTACATCCTAAATACCTCCTCATTGAGGAGATGGATCTCTTCTTCCAATTCAAATTTTGTATCAAAGATATTTTTGAAGTGTGTTATGTTCCATTCCCTCAATTTACTCTTCACATATTTTAGCTTTTCCAACAAACAATACATTTTGGTTCCATCAAAGACTACTTCATTCCACCATTCTGCCAAAATTTCCATGAAGTTAGGGTCCTGTAACCACATCTTTTCAAATTTACAATGGAACCTTTCTGGTTTGACATAAACAACTATGTCCAACTAGATTGGATAGTGATTGGAGCCTAAGGTGGGGATGATGATTCTTTCCATTGTGAATGGGAATAGGTTAATATTTCCTTTGATGAGAAACCTATCCATTTTTTTTTCTATGTTCTATACCCAGGCCTTCTATTAGTCCAAGTGAAGTAGCCATTCTTAATTGGAATTTATGTTAAGGAGTTTATGTCCACAAAGGATTTGAAGTCTACTTGTGATTGTACCCTTCTCTATACACCCCCAAGCTTATCCCAACTATGAAGAATTGCATTAAAACCACCCCTAGATTATGCACATAACATTCATATCTTGGGACATGAAATCCTTTATCTCTTGCCAAGTTTTCATTTTTACTACTGCAGAAGTCAGGCCATAAAAATTTATCAGGTTGAATTACATCTTATCCATTAGACTCCTGAAATTACATGTCATCCATGATTTTTTGCATACAATTATTTTCAACAATACATATTAGGGTTCCCATAACACTGAAAACCCCCCAAAAGCCCCAACAACTTCCATCATTTTGATGTTCCAAAATTTTATATACCTTCTTAAGATATTTTCCTCATTCCCTACCAACTTAGTCTCCTGAATCATAAAAATGTTAGATTTCAACATCTTTGTGAAGCACTTGACTAAGCACTTTTTGTTAGGGGTGTTTAAGCCCCTAACATTCCAAGAGGTTATCTTCATGGCTCTCTAGGAAGGATTTTTTCCTTCCTATATCTCAGAAACCCAGTGATCTTCAATTGTCCTTCTACATCCCCTTCTTGATTTAGTTTTTTTGTGTTTGTTTTTCTATCCTTTTTTTCCCTCACCATAATTTGGAGATTTTCACTTTAATTCCTTTTGTTTTATTCCCAACTCGACATCTCAACTTATTCCTCTCCCCTCTTGGATGAATTTCTCTTCCTCCTATAATATCCACTATTTAGATTTATCCACCAATTACCATTCTTCCAAAGCAAGCATCTCATCCCATTATTTGATCCTATTGTGATGCAATTAGGATTCATCAATTATGTTTGATGAACTTAACCTTTGGTTTTTTTATTCCAAATAGATCACTGATAATTCCCTCTATTATCAACCTCATTTCCTCTAGGAAGAACTTCACCCCTTGATCTTCCCCACTAGTTCCAGTAGTTTGATCCTTATGATCAACATCTTGAGATGAGTTCATGTAATGTCCTTCATCCTTGGCTCATCAAAGGGGGGTGGGATTATTGTGTGGTTTGGTTCCTCCATCACCCTGCCCCTAGGGTTTTCTACCCCTTTTACTTCCAATATCCCTCTGAAAGGTGTCTCCTCATTTGGACAAGTGTGATACTCTTTCTCATACTTCTTTGTAATTGAATCCTCCCATTATTTTTTAAGTTCCATTTCCCTTTCTTGTTCATATTTTTCCTCCTCAACCTTCTCCACACTACAGGTTTCAATTGAGTTCAAATCCATAGGTTCATTACTTATGAATTTTATGTCTCTTTTCCAATTTTGATCTACACCTCCCAAACATAACTTCTCATTCCTTGGATATTTGGGATCCATTTCAATCTTTTTCTTCCATCGCCAATTTTTTTTATTAATTTCAATTCCTCCCACAAATCTTCACCAAGGTCTACTTCCACACAGATTCTAACAAATCCACCATAGTCCTTCTTCATCAATTTTCTATCCACCTAAATAAAGGATCCTAAAGCATCCCCAATCTCTTTCAATGTTTCCTAATTCCAAAATTTTGGTGGTAAATTATAGATTTAGAGCCACATTGGGGTTTTTCCCATACTATGTGAGGGTCAAAATTGGGTACCCAATCAATCAAATAAAAACTACATCCTTTTAACATTAAAGGCATTTCGTTTAATATTTCTACCTTCAATTCTTTAGAAGTGTGTTCTATAAAAATAAAGCCATTAGGTAAATATTTTATGCTTTCCTCTTCCCCCCACCAATCCTTCCACCATTTATGCATTTTTGTCCATGGGATCCGCTTGCTTGCCCATTTAGTGAATAAAGCCTTACTTTTCAGCCTTTCAATTTCATTGTGTATTAGTTTGATGTGAATGATAATTTCCTTACTGCTAGGGTTTTTTCTTCTATTAATTTTTGTGTTCTTCCATCGCTAATGCCCTTTGCGAGTGCCATTTAACCAAATACTACCTAACTTGAATTTTTTATTTTCTTTCTAACATTTTAGAAGTAGAGTTTTCTTTCTAACTTTTTGTGCACAATAAGTGAAAAATGTCACTTTTACAAAAAGATAATTTGTAACATTTGAATTATGGGTAATGTCAAGGTGTATATCACCATGAGAACTCATTCTTATGAGGTATACGGGGTCACATAGAAACTAAAAATTTACATTGTGTGAGATGCAAAAATTTTGATCACACCACAGAGCATACTTGCATATTGAAGCATCTCCCCCTATGTAATCAATGCATCAACAACCTTCAGTCCTTTTGATTCATCATTAACATTTTGGATTTCACCATGTATTGAATTGAGATCACTAATAATATCTCCCATATGATCCTTAATTGTCACAAGAAAGCACCTTGACTACAAGTTGGAATGCTAGTATACCATAGTCCACATCATGATATGATCCATTTGTAAGGATAGCCTTGACCATCATGAAGAATTTGGAATCAACCAAGTTTTCCCACACTCACACCCTTGAATCATGATTTTTTATCCATAAAGCTTGGTAAGCCTTCCAAAGAAAACTATGAAGTAATATTCAATTGATCCAAATGAAGTTGGAAAATAAATGTAGCTGTCATAGATAAAATCGTGACCACCCCTTTGCAAAAAAAGATACTTTCCAATGACACCTTCAATGTTAAATGTCTATAACATCACCATTTTATTTTGAGACCATACGATATATCTAAGAGTAGAATCCATAGTGTTTCATCTTGAATGAGAGGTCATATAAACTTGGGGCTCTTCTACTAAATTTGTAGGGTGACAAAAAAATTGTCGCAAGATATTGGAGTCAAGCTAGGAAACTGGGAGCAATGAAGCTTTACATTATCTATTGTATCACTCATATCAACACCAAGTTGTCCATGATCAACATCATTTTCCTTAAAAGAAACAAACCTCCACTTGTGTATTTCCTAAACTCCATTATACAAGGGTCAGCCAATGAAAGAGAAATTATGCATCCATTAAATGCAAAATGTGTGTCTATATATGGAGACAAACCAACTCTAGGAAGTTGATCCATGTTTTATACATGAAATCATAATCATAATGTTGAACTCTCCATTTCAAAAGCCCTTGTTAGGGCCTTTCATCCACCGATGTTCTTGTTTTGAAAGAAAGATGAATTAAATAAAGCCTGAGAATGTGTTAGAATTTTATAAACTAAATGCAAAAACAAAACTGTTGTTTTGTTTCTCAATCAGTTGGGAATACAAAAAATTAAAATGCGGAAGCACAAGGAGACATACAATCTTTCTTTCTATTCAACAAAGCTGGAAATTACAATACAAAAAGGAAAGAACTTAAAACTCAAAAAACTAAACTTAATCTACGGATTACAAACTTGCTAGGAGCGTTGCTCAACCAGACTTACAGGCTTTAGGAGCTCCTGGGAGCTCACTGTCAAGAGCTACACAGAGCTCGACTTGGAGCAATCACTGCTCACATATAAAGAGATACAGTTGTTGTTGTTCGGGAGCTACTGGGAGCTCACTTAAAATTTTCTTCACATAGACTGATATTGCAACAAACTTATTCTTCTGACTGATAGAACTTGTTGCCTTCATTACTTTTGTCTTTTTCAACACATTCCCTCTCAAAATTACCTACCACCATAAATTTCAAATTCAAAATCAACTACCACATTTAATTCTGGAGTTGTCAGGAGCTATTAGGATGATCCCCAAAAGAAGAAAGGCTCCTAATGGGTAGGTGAAGGTTGCAGGGGGTCTGACGGATGAGCAAGAGGCTACAATAGCAATAAATTTTCCAACACTCCCCCTTGGTCCCGAGCCAACGAAAAAAGATCAATCCTAATCCAAATCGATAATTCCCAACCTGCTCCTTAGGTGCTCAAAACTATCCTTTCTCAAAGGCTTGGTGAATATGTCTACTAGCTGCTGCTCAGACTTGCAAAATTTCATTTTAATTTCACCATTTTCAACCAATTCTCGAATAAAATGATACCCGATTTCAATGTGCTTGCTTCTTCCATGAAACATAGGATTTTTTGTCAAGGCTATCAATGAAACATTGTCACAAAAGATTGTTGTTCCATCCTCTTGTTCTTCTCTCAAATTTTCCAAGATTCTTCTCTACCAAATAGCCTGACATGTTGCTGCATTTTTTGTTATATACTTAGCCTCTATTGTTGATAGGGAAATAACAGGTTTCTTCTTGGAAGACCATGAGATGGCTCTCGAACCCAAATGAAACACATAGACCGATGTGCTCTTCCTATCATCCAAACTTCCTTCCCAATCGATGTTTGTGTAACCAGCCAACCCAAAGTCTTTTTCTACTATGTACAACATGCCATATCCTTTGGTGCCATTCACATACCTCAGGATCCTCTTACCTGCTTTCCAATGGGTGTCTCTTGGAGTCTCCATAAATCTAGAAATAAGACTCACTCCATGCATTATATCTAGCCTAGTTTCAGTCAAGTACATCAAACTTCCAACCAAACTCTTATACATGGTCGAATCCACATTGTTGGTGCAATCTTCCTTGCTCAAATTTAGACCTACGGTTGTTGGTGTTGGGTCAAGATTTCTTTCAAGCATCCTAAATCTCTTCAAGATCTCATTTGAATATTTTTATTGAGAGATAAATATACCATCATGCATATTTTTTACTTCTATGCCTAGAAAATATCTTAAGAGACCTAAATCTATCATTTCAAACTTTTTTTTCATCGCCTCTTTAAAATCAGCAATGAGGAAATCATCATCCCTAGTAAAAACTAAATCATCAACATACAAGACAACAATCAAAATATTACCATTTTTTGCCTTGATGTAAAGAGTGGGCTCATCATCTCTTTTGCTAAAACCATTGCTCATCAAATATGAGTCAATCCTACTATACCATGCCCGTGGAGCTTGCCTCAACCCATAAAGAGCCTTCAAGAGCCTATACACCTTGCGTTCTTGGCCTAGAACTGCATATCCAAAAGGTTGATCCACATAAACTTTCTCTTTCAACACTCCATTAAGGAATGTGGACTTCACGTCCATTTGAAACACCTTCCATTCATTCTCAGCTAATTTATTAAACCAGAGAACCTTGTGTGAAACTCTGAGATGGTCCCACTTTCTTTCATCTCAATAATATCAAACTCTCTTTGAAATAACTGTAGCTTCACGAATTTGACTCTATCAATCACTTTGTAGCTAGTTTGGATGATTTCCCAAGATCCCTTTGCATATTTATCTGCTTCTATCTTGGGAAAAATTTCCTTTGTCAAGGTTGTTTCTATCAAACTCAATGCCTTAGCATCTTTCTTCCTCTGCTCTTTCAATTGGGTCTTCTAGTTATTTGTGAGAGTTGCATACATAGTTGGGTCAGTGATATTCATGAACCCATTTATCAAAAAATCCCACAAATCATTGGTGACCATAATGTTCTTCATCTTCTTTGCCCATACATCATAGTTTTATCCATTAAAGGACGCTAGCTATTGCCAACTCTTGCCTTCATCTCTAGCCATGTCTCCTACAGAAAAAAAAAAAACTTGATACCCAAAAAAACAAATGCCTTAACTCACAATGGAAATGGGGCCTATAGCTCTGATACCATGTCAAAAATTTATAAACTAAATGCAAACACATAACTGTTGTTATGTTTCCCAATCAGCTGGGAATACATAAAATCAAAACACGGAAGCACAAGGAGACATGCAATCTTGCTTTCTATTCAACAAAGCTGGAAATTACAATACATAAAGGAAAGAACTTAAAACTCAAAAAACTAAACTTAACCTATGGATTACAAACTTGTTGGGAGCACTTCTCAACCAGACTTACAGACTTAAGGAGCTCCTGGGAGCTCACTATCAATACCTACGCAAAGCTCAACCTAGAGTAATCACTACTCGCATACAAAGAGATACAGTTGTTATTGTTCAGGAGCTATTGGGAGCTCACACAGAATTTTCTTCACATACACTAATGCTGCAACAAATTTCTTCTTCTTTTGACTGAAAGAATTTGTTGCCTTCATTCCTTTTGTCTTCTTCAACACATTCCCTGTCAAAATTCGAAATTACCTACCACCATAAATTCAAAATTAAAAATCAGCTACCACATTTAATTCTAGAGTTGTTAGGAGCTGCAAGGATGATCCCCAAAACAAGAAATCCTCCTGACGGGTAGGTGAGGGCTGTAGGGGCTCTGATGGATGAGTAGGAGGCTGTAGGAGCAATAAATTTTCCAACAAAATGCCCATATCTAAAGCGACTGTAAATATTGGTAATGTTTCATCAACCTTGCATGGTGCACATGGTACTGAATATTGCATATGCAAGACATGCCGACCAAAATCATTATAGGGGTATCCATCCCATGATTCTTCACAAGCCTCGGTAGGATCCATACCATGATATGTAACAATCATGCAAGTGACATTTACTTTCCATAATACCAAATATTCCAAATGCAATTGTGATAGTTTCAAGTGACCGACCTAGAGCTAGTCCACAATTGGCAATGTATAGGTGGGGAGCTGGAACCAATTCACTACCAACACATTTAGGTCCCACAAACTTGAATTTCTCCATCTCAATCTTACCCTTTGAGCATTTGAGTTATATAGTTTAGTTTTATATGCTTCCACGCTTTGCCTATAGTCTATCATGGAAGCTTGAACATTTGGAGACATTCCATTATTCTTTATATTTTAATAGATGTTCATATCTCCATTTCAAGTTCCCATATTGGTGAAAGCTTGAAAGCGCTAGTATAGGTTGTGAAACTTGGATTTGTACCTACCATTACATTTAATTTAAAGCTTCTGAATCTTTTTCAACAAATCCATTTGTGCATATTTTTCCATTATAGCATGTTGTGAGACTCCATTCTTTAAAGCATTTTTGGTAGAGAGTTCCAACGTTTTTCATGTGTATCTATGAGGGAATTTGAAACTACAACTTCTACGTCCCTTGCATAGGACAAGACTCTCTATCCAATTAGAATCCAATTGTAACTATATCCATTCCGCCTACATTACAAGGAACTTGGAACTACAACATCTGAAAAAAATTGCTTCTAATTATGCTCTAATTGACGTCCATGCGTTGTTCCATAGCTCCCATTTTGGCACAAGAAGGGAGTATGCTGGAAAAGGTTGTGAGTTTGGATTTATTCCTACTAAGTGCATTTTCTTTAAAATATTTTTGATTAACCATTTTTGTGCATATTCTATTATCATAGCAGCCTATAAGGGGTAATTATTTTTGTAAATCTTGGCAGGGTGCATCACTGCTCCTAAGGGTTTTGATTAAGATAAATGATGATTATTCTTCAAAATGGAAAGAGGTCTAGTATTTATAGATGATCGGGAATATTTTTAATTAGGAGGTTCTCATTTTAAGGATTTTGACTCAAAATCTTAAAAAAATTCAAGTTTTAAAAACGTGTTAACAATTTTATAAATGATTTAGTTGTGAAACATATAATATTATACTAAAAACAAAGTGTGATTATGACAATCTAAGAATTTGTAAATGATTTATACCATATAACAAGTTATCTTTTGTTTTTATGAAAACATGATAAAGATTATATAAATAATTCATTCATCAATATTTATAGACTCGTATATATGCCTCCATATATAAAATTATCTAGAATTTAGTTGTGTAGTGTGTAAATTTTTAAATTGAAAGAGATCAGCTTAGATAAAACCAATGTCTATAACTATTGTGTTCTTTTTATTTGTGACCTTGATCATAGATTCTCTTTACAAATTTTAACTTGTATCATGCTTTCATGATGTTGTTTTGAGATTCAATTTTTTAATCTATTCTCTCATGTTAGTTAGTCATATGTGAAATTCTATATATATGAACCCTTTGTCTTTAATACATTCTATTATTTTTTGTATTTATCTTAAATAATATTTTTATATTTTCATGTTTTACCCTCCCTTTCCATCCTACTCTAGTTATTTCTTGGCTTGGTTCTCAAAGATTATTCTAGCTTCTTGTTGTAGCCTAGAGGTTTGTATGTACAAGTAAATCCAATTTTGGATTTTCCCTCAAATGTGTGGATTTCTTAGCTAAATTTTACCCCCATAACTTAATGTTTCCTATATCAAATTTTAGATCTAAGATTATTTTAGTGGGCCTCAGTAAATATAAATCGTGTGCTTGTTTTGATTATTAGTTTGTATATTTTTTGTTTCATGTCAAGTATTTATGAGTTTTAATCTGTGTCATGGTCTAATACCAAGCTTGAACCTTTTTAAAAGTAAATTTTATATTATTTTTATGTCTAGATTTTATCCCTCTTGAATTATATGTTTCTTTTAGACTTGATACCCTTGTTAATTATGGTTGAATAAAGTTCTTAAATCCATTTATTTTATTTATATCTTGACTTCCCTTATGTTTACAATTCATAAAACCTTGCTAAGCGGCCCACAATTGAACTCAATATTAACATCTCATTTTAATTATAAATCCCTTTGTGTACAAGGTCCCTTTTGTTTCCCTGTACTTGGGTTTTATATATTCCACCTCCATATTTTCCCTACTCTGTAGCAACCCAATGAGTTGAACTAAAATGGCAGGATTCAAAGTCTATAGGGTAGAGATCACATATATCCAATTTATTTGAACCTAGGCCCAAAACAAATTTAATCAAATTTTTAAAAAAGATTCTCTTGCACCTAATGTCTATTTAATTATTGTGCCCATTTATCATCTAGATCCTATAGTCCTACTTATATCAAGCACAAATTTTGTTTGTATTATAAAATAGAAACATTGAATTCCCCACAAGCTTACTAAATTATATTTTTGGAGTGAAATGATCATAATTCCAATTTTAATTTGTTCTCACATCCATTTTATATAATTATCATTCCTAAGTACATCTTGGAACAAGAATAGTTATAAATTGGATTAAGGAATGACTTGGGCCCATGACAGTAAGGGTGTTTGTTCAAATTTCTCTTCATATGCATTACCTCTCATGTAAAATCACAAGGGAAGAGAAGTTATCTACACATAAAGGAGGTAACAATTTTTAAGATCTAGTGTGTTAATGATTGGTATAGCAAGTATATTGTGGATTTCATATATTTAATATTCTCAACTATTTCAAAGAATCCGCAAAGTAATTTATTAGTTAGCTCTAGGTATATTTTAGGTTAAGTGGCTCTCAATTGCAAGTTTCTATGATCAAGATGACTAAATTAACATGTCTAATGATGAGACAAGGTCCTATCTCATAGAATTTTAGTTTTTCAATACTTTAGTGGGTATTACTATAAGATCATATGGATGCATAAAATTATAATCATAAATATTTCATTGAGTTTAGCAATTATCATAGAAACTATTATATAATATTGAACAAATAATCATAAGATTATAAAATAATTATATAGATTTAACTAAATTATTATAAATATGTCTACCTATGAACTAGGCCTACCAATATATAAATCTAGGACAAATTTTATTCGCCAACCCTTGATGTGTTAGTTCATTGTAGAAAGTTAAAGGGATCTAGAAATATGCACAAAGAAAGTATTTATATCTATATAATATTATTAGAGGAAATCATTCCTACAATTATCTGGGAGAATTCCTCTACTGCATTATGTAGGAGTTGATAGTGAACTCCAAGGAGCTAATAGTGAGCTCCAATAGCCCAAGATCACTTTTGAAACCAAAGATAGCCTTCTACAAGAGATTCTTGAAAGAGAATATCTTGTTTGATTATGGATGTAAAAATGATACAATTTTATCAATAGTGGATCAATCCCCTATAATATAAAATATAGATTGAGGCCTTTCTTATATAGGCAAGGTGAGAGATAGGATTAGACAAGATAATGAAAAGTGTCTTTATCCTATGACATGAGACACAAAAATTAAATAATGAGATAATATAAGATAATATAACATGACAACTAAGGATTCTAGAAATATTCCTAGACCCCTAAGCAAAGTTGTTCAAGATCTAAGGACTGTAAAAGCATATTTTGGACCCTTGTAAAGAGACCCATTCACCCTAGGGTGAACCTATCCTTCAGCAATGTTCAAAACCCACTTTTGGAGCTAGGTACATACCATTCTACCCTTCTCAGATCTTCTTGGAAGTTATTGTTTATGTGTGTGCTATCATTTATAATACTCTACAATTCAAGTTTTAGGTCACATAATTGAGTTTATTAAGGCATTTAATTTTATCTCCCAAAAGTGAATTTTAGTCATTTCTATCATAATAAAACAATAGATCCTTCCCAATTGGATTGACTCACCTCAAGGTTGAAATTAAACTATACCCTTGGGAGATCTCTTTTTCTAATGAAAGTAGCAAAAGTGTGGGTGTCTTAGATCATCATCACATTTTGGTGAACCCTTACCTCATCACATACCACCCCCATTTTTCTTTGTTTCACATAGATAGGAATTTGGTTTGATAGTTCAATGTAGGAAGGATATTTTAAGAGAAATTAAGGCTTGTATTATCCAAATATTGTGCACTTATAAGGTTTGAGGAATGAGACAAGATAGAGGGTTACATAGTTTCTACATAGAAAAAAAGCTAGTTTACATAAGAGAGTAGAAAATATATGAAAGCCATTGTGGGAAAATATTGACCCCAAGTGTATGGTGCTCATGGATAGTGGATTTGTGCATGATGCTTAAGAATGGATTTTTATCATGGTACTTATCCAAGGCACCATGAAAATGATTTTCATGATTGGATATTTTTCTCTCTTTTTTTGTGATTTTTTAATTTTATAATCATGTTCTTTGGTTTGGATTTTGGGATGGGATGGATGGATTGAATTTTGGAGGGGTTAGATATGTTTATGGAAAATAGGGAGTTGCATGGATGGATGGAGGGATTCAAGAATTAATTTCCATGAAGAGTTAGCAATAAACCTTGTTGAATAACTGATTCAAATGGACCATGTTGATTATTATTGTGTGCATAGATGTTGGTAGAAATTTTTTTTATTAAAAAATTGGATTCTCAAAAATGTAAACATGGCACCATCATAGCTCCAAAATTATAGGATGATTCAATGGGAAAATGAAGGAAATTTGGTTTTTTAGTAGAGCTTTGATGGAATTATACTTAGGTGCATTGAACAAGACAAAGTCTCAAAATTCCTAAAATATTTTCATCAAGGGTAGATACAAGGGCACTACTCTGCTCAAACCACAACCATCAAGATGATGTAAAAAATCTAATACTAGAAATTTTTTTTTGTAGATGCACATAAATTGGTATGTACTTTTAAAACTACTAATTCTACAATAGCCAAAAGAAAAGGACATGTTTTCCTTTAAAGGTAATATATGTGAATCAATTATTTGTCATGTGGAGCCTTGGATTCATTACTATGATTAATGTATAATCTAGTGTAAACTATAATTTTATTTTCATAATATCTTACTACATAAGATTGATGGAAGGAAGGGCATTGAAAAATACAGTAGATTTAGTATTCATTAAATTTTTTGAGGATATAATCATAATATTAGTTCCCCTACTCTATCATCATTATAAATGCTTGAATTCATTCATGGGTACTACAATCACACAATTTTCTCATCGATATTGAATCATCTCAATGCATCCTTAAACTACTACCTCCAAGGGAATGACCTAGTTGAATCTACAAATAGAAACCTAATGAATATCATAAAAAGGATGGGAACTAAATCCAAGTAACAATGGAGCACACACCTTAACTAATAAAATAACTCCAAAGAGATAAATAGGGATATCCCCATAAATTCTAATATAAGAGAAATAGACTTGACTACCAATCTGTATAGAGCTACTAGCATAAGCTTCATTCACTAACTACATATAGACAACAAAAGAATGTCAAATAGATTAGTTGAGCTCTTGTGATTGAAAGAACTAATAAATACCACCTAAAATTAAATGATAAAACACTAAAGAACAATGAAATTATGGTTCAATAAGCACATCATGGTTCAAAATTTTAAGGGATGGGATTGTGCACTCAAATGGGGTGAGAACAAGGGGAAAATGGGTCACAATGATAAGCTAGATTCACTTTGGAGCAGACCATACATCATAACCAACTATAAGTAGGCTAATCCATTTGAGATTGCAATAATTTGTGAAACATTATTACCAACCTCCATGAATGAGATTAATATCAAGCTATATTTATGAGGGATTCTCTTGAAGTACCATAATTCTTATAGCAAAGTTTTATTTTTTATAGTGTTCCTTCCCAACATTATAATTGTTCTTAATGGCCTTATTATATAAATTTCCTTTCCACCATTATTTTTCATCTGATCATGGCCCTATGTCCCACACACTACCTAATTTTGATATGAACATGAAGAAAACTCATGTCATTTCACCTCTCTAATAATTTCATTCCAAGTCTAAATTAAGAGCTAAAATCTTCATCCTAAAAAAATGTGTAACATTGGGCCTATCACTAATAAAATTTTGTGTGCCATCATTGTTGTCATACATGTTTTCATCTAATGATAGTCACTAATCCTAAAAAGGCTTATAGGACTTTCGGGGGACAAAATTGGTCATCATCCAAACTCTAAGATGTCATAATTTTAGGCATTTATTTATAAAAGTAATTACCTTTTCTATCATAAATTCAATAACCCATGGGTAGAAAGATATTGGGTCCACTTTTTGGTCAAAAATTGGAAGTCTTTTTGTTAAAATCAAATTTTCTCATAGTTGGAGTAAAAATTTGAAGCTCTGACACATACAATATTAACATGGTGTAAAAATATGAAATGTAGGATTTATTTTTATTTTTCAAATATGTAATTTATTTTAATAATTAGATGATAAAAGTTGATTTTGTATAGGATA
Source organism: Sequoiadendron giganteum (assembly GCA_007115665.2). Taxonomy (NCBI): domain Eukaryota; kingdom Viridiplantae; phylum Streptophyta; class Pinopsida; order Cupressales; family Cupressaceae; genus Sequoiadendron; species Sequoiadendron giganteum. The sequence continues at coordinate 175,461,950 of CM021110.1, forward strand.
TACAAAAGTGGGATTTTTTAAAATTGTTAATTTTGGATTAAAACATGCATGTGTACAACCAACATAATTTGACCTAAATGAAAGTATTTTTCTAATTATTTTTGTGAAAATATGTTTATGATAGTGAATTTTGGTTGGGATTTTTTATAATTTTTTAATAAATATTATTTTTATTATTTTTTTACTAGCCCTAATTTGTGCTTTTTAAAAGACCTCATATATGACCAACATAATTAATTGTAGAATATTTTTTCATTATGTAGAGAAATATGTCTAGTATGGTAGAAATAATTTTAAGAATATTAAACTTAAGTTAATAAAAATAGTAATATATGTCATTTCAAGTTGATGAACCCCTTTGTTTTAAAATAAATTAGTAAATATAAAAATATGTCCAATAGTAAAATAAATTACATATTTGAAAACTAGACATTGTAATATATAATTGGTTTTAATTTGGTCCAAAAAATTATACAAAAAATCATCAATCATATTGCTAAAGTTATTTTCCTCTTGTTAACATGGAATTATGCGTACAAGTCCAAGGATAAAGTTTGTGTTTCCAAGCCTTAAAAATAAAAACTTCATATTTCAAATTTAAAATTTTATGGAATAACCCATTATAAAAATGAATGGGTATAAACTTTAAATAGAAACAAGCACCCATTTTAAATACGTACCCATTTCTTTTTAAAATGGGTATCCATTTATTTTTAAAATTTCCATCCATTTTAAAAACTAAAATGAGTACCTATTCCATACAAGAGTATAGGTTCAAGTACCCATTCTTGTTGATATTTTTTCCCCTATGAGACTTCCACTAAAGTGGACTCAACTTATTGTACCCACCCCTATTGTGATCCATTTATGTAGCTATATCACCTCAATCCAATGATGCATGCTAACTACTATGATTATGACCACATGAAAATGTTATAATCCCCACATCAATCTTTCCCAACAAATCTACACTATACAATCTAAAGAAAAAACTTATGGTTGAAATACAAAAGGTCACATCAATCAAGAAATACCAATACCAACCAATCATACACAAAAATATCCTTTGTAATGTAATTTGTGAAAAATATTTTCAAAGATGGTTAGGGATTCAAATTTAAAATCCTATAAATATGAGTGCCTTAAAGTATTTTTCCTATTTCAAAAACATCATATTTGAAGAGAATTGAAGAGCTATTGAAATCTAAGAACATCATATTGGTTTAGAGCTATTCTAAACCAATGCTACAAACTTTATGTGGGCATTCATTCAAATATTGTTCATGACCCCTTAGGATGTGACTTGATCATTTTTGGTATCCATTCCATAAAATTAATGATTACTATGTCTTCATAGAAAAATTAATAATTCCTACTTTTCCCCTCGTCTCCAATAAGGAAATCCTAGGGATAAAAAGGTCTTGTGTCACCACCTTAAAAAATATCCACAAAGGAGAATAGTATTTTTGTGAAGAACACACTATCATTAGGGTATATGAGTTTTTGTAATCCATGTATACATTTCAAAGGTTGTTTCCACCTCAATTTTTTCCTATATAGTGCTTGTAATAGTTGAACAACATTAACATTTAGTATGGAAACTACAAAGGAATATTTTCCTTCTACACCCTATCTAGAGACCATTGGGTTTTTAATCCTAATAGACTATTTACTACCTAGTTGGATAATATAAAGAGTAGTGAAGCAACTAAATTTTCTCTTGAGCCCTAGCCAATTATAGAGTCTAAAGAGGAACCCCACTAAAAGAGAATAGCTTGGAATTTATTGATGTATAGCCTATGATGGCTCAGTCAGTTCAAATTCTCCAACCATATGAGACCTTCCATAAGAATGTGAAGGAATATGACCCCAAATTTCTTAATGATGGGGTACTAACACTAGAAAAGGAGAAATGGAGTAAGGAGAATATCATGGAATGTGTAGTGTAGGAAAATGCATACCATTCCATTTTCACACTTCTTTGGGCATGTCTTTCTTTATTTATCTATATTTATGTCTTAATTGGTCCTATTTTGCATCCACAAGCCTAATGAATTATATATTTTTATGGCTAATCCCGACAAACATCAAAGGATAAATGATAATTTAATTATTTTGGTTGCGTGTCCTTGATATTTTGGTCAAGAATAAGATGCCACCTAAGGCGTCTTTGTCCCCCAAAGGTCTTGGGACCTTGATTTCAAAGGCACCTTAAATGGACCCATTTTTGGATTTTGTGCCCCAAGTTTCAAGCCTTGGGGCTAAGACATCACCTAGGGTGTCTTACTCTCCCTTAAGTTATTTTTGGGATTTGATTTCAAATCTTTGTAATGTTGGTTTTTTTATTTTCCCAGCTAAACATTGAAACTCTCTAAGAGGTGGCCAACCTCTATATTCGATAATTGTCAAATTTTAGTGGCCAATTGATAGGTAAAGTTGTCTATGTCCTTACCACTACTCTTTAGGCTCTATGAGACCAAGGAGGGTATTCCTGTTTGTGTTCGTGTGTTATTTCCTACCTCAAGTTCATACACAGATAATTTCTTGCCAGATGCAAAAGATACGATGCACCAAAGGCTTGGCAAAACTTCAAGAACACAATCATCTAATGTTAGGAATACAGGCATTGGGTGAGATTTGCATCTCAAGATAGAGTGAAATTCGATTTTAAAATATTCTGACCTCGAATTCACATGCTAGGGTGACTGACTTGAGTTATTTAAAAGAACCTTGAATGAATCAACCAGTGCCTCATTAAATTGGGTAGGAGTCGCATAAGATTTAACCCCGATACCATTGAACTATTCTCACAATGATTTGCATTATAAAAACTCTCAATATTCAAAACAACACTCCTTATCAAATCCTTAGCATATTACCTCAAACCTATAATCCCATTTCAAGCATTTGATTAACTCATTAAGTTAAAGAAAGAAAGTGAACCATACATTCAAATACACCATTGAAGATAAATGAAAGAACCCTTGATAATTTCATTCATGATTTGTCATAACACACACAATAGAGTGATTATCTTGAATTTTTTTAGATTTCTTTCTATATCAGTAATTACATAAAATGTATTGCAATTATCCCATGTACATGCCCTACCCGAAAATGATTTACTAGCTAAAACCTCCTAAGTTCTACATTACATGCATTCATTGCACTGCCTAGACCTCATAACTCAAAAATTTTACCCTTGGCAGTGAGCCTTGAATTATCCTTTATAGACCAAAAGAGAAACAAGCTTCGATCCCACTACTGATACATTTCAACCAAATTTCATTTAGAAGGCTAAAATTTCATCTACATTTTTTTATTATTCCCCACCACTTGATGTAATCATTAAAACAAAACACAAGGGAATCAAAATGGTTACAACCCTGAAACCAGTTGGTAGCATCCAATCACAGCAAAAAACTACCAGGACTTTGTCACTATCCACCATGTCACACCCAAAAGTTATCACATTCGCACAAAAAATAAGGACCAGAAACACATCAATACACAAACCCCGAACCAGCAACACGGTCGTGATACAAACAACCGCTTCATGTTTTCGCCTCAGAGAGAAGTGAAAACATAGCCTTACCTTTGTCAACCCTACTCACAACACCAGACACAGGACCAACACGTGGCACCATCAAGGCAATTGGGGTCACCTCAAGGACCTCCTCATCGACACTAATTAGTTCAATCATGGCCACGAGATAGCTGTGATAGTCTGTCTATCTTAGAACTATCATCATCAGAGCCACCAGTAATTTCAATGGGTGACTCATAATTCCCACACCTCGATTCAACCATTGATTTTTTACCACACCCAGAGAGTTGATCCTCTTCTTCACCACTCATGACCTCTGCCCGTGAAACTTGAGCCTTGAGTTGAGGGTTGCTCCTAACTAGGCTCGAGAGAGGCCTTGCACCTTCTTTAGTTGCTCCATGAATAGCAGACTTCACTTCCTGTTGAGAATTCTTAGCACACATCCTTGCACTCCCGCGTAATGGTGAGCTGGGAACAATTGAATTGCTCATTTTGCAATCATACCCAAACCTCGCAAGGATAGAAAATACACAATGCAGTAGCACAGGTGAATTCAGACTTGAAATTATAATGATGCAAGTGAAAAATTAGCAACCATTTATAAAAAAAACTAGTGCAACCACCATTAGTGTTCCAATTGTAGTACAAGCAAGCGACTAGTGGATGATGTTAATTTCATCACTGTTAAAATTCATGTGTATGGAAACTGACATAAAAATCCACCATGATTGCCAAGAAAAAATTGCTCGCATGCATGGAAATTAGGATGATATCTATTGAAAAAACTTGTGTCATTAATGTGTGCCATTTCTAGAGTGTAAACAACCTTCACATGATTTATTCATTGTTTTAAATCAAGTTCATTGGTGCATATGGGATTTGGCATTGGGGATGACTCAGATAGAGTCAAGCACCATTGAAAATCCCATGTTACCACATGGTAGGCTCATTAGCCAATAATATACCTCCCAATTAGAAAACATTCTCACCACTCGTGGGCCCGAACTAAGCACCCTGTATCACCAGGCAAAAACATGTGTCGCCAGATCACACACCTCCTAGTATTTTTAAAATAATTATCTTAGTTGTGTGCGGTTGGCGAGGAACATACATAATTAATTCACATCAACCCTCTTTATTGTACCACTAGAAAACTCAAACTAGGCCCCACCACCATATAGGACACATGGTGATACCTCACACATCTCACAATCTCTTAGCAACGTCATCAAGAAACCCTGTGAGGTCAGCGGGGAACAGTCGAGGTTCATTCCTTTGATCTGATGGTCCAAAAACCTACACATTCCATAATCATAATTTATAAAAGGGGGACTGACTAGGTGGACGGGGAAACAACCCTTAAGGCATGAATTTTAGAAATAAGTCCAAAATTTAACAATTATCAACCTGAAAATAGGCAAAATTGATATTAATCCCCAACATGGAGAAAAATCAACTGACCAGGTAAAGGGGCCAGTAATTTCATGACATAGAAGGCTCCATTGATGACTTAAGCGATCGAAAACCCAAAGCAATAGGTCAACACAAGAATATAATGCCAGGGTTTATTTGATGAAAACATTATAAACAAGGGTAAACAAACCCTAAAACCCAACATTTGACCCCTAAAACACAAGGGTAACAACCAAGAAAGACAAAGGACCTGCAAAATTTATGAAAATTTTCAAAATCTCTATCAATGGCTCTGACTGGGGATGTATGCCCCCTATGTGCATAGCAAGAAACCAGATCTCTAAGAAATAGACCAAACACAGAGCTCACCAGGGTAACCTAGAAATTATTTTATTTTGCTTCATTAAGACAATTTCAAACTTCAATTAGTGGCCCCATGCCCCCAAAAAAGAAAAACCAGACTTTTCCTCTATCAAAAAAAAAATTCTTAGTTGTCTAATATCGGCCAAGTCTAAAACTACATCCATTGTGTACCCACAAACTAGCCTAGTCACTTCCATGTCATACTGCATCACTGTGCTTCCCAATGTCACCACCAATCTTGTCAATCTGCAATCTGCAATTAGATACCAACTAAAATGCACAATCGTTGTGACACTTCACCTTACCCTCACACTCCATCCATTTTTGATTCACTTGAGTCAAGAAATAAATGCATTCATAGCCTATTTGATCTATGACATCAGTTTCAGTTTGCATCCCAAACTAAAAACTTTCATAAACAATTTTTTGTGTGTCATGCAAATCATCTTCAAATGTATCAAAGATAAAAGATGCATATTCTAGAGCATCCTTACATTGATCATTGCAACATGGGCACATTCTTTGACATTCTAGTTTAAGCATACTAGAACACACCTTGGTATCATAGAAATAGGGATCATATGCATCATTAACATCTAGGAAATGAGTAAATGCACTCATCTCAGGCTCAATAGCATATTTTGATTCATTCTTCACATCATCATTCAACTCAATGCCAAATACCTCAAGATCAGGCTCACACAATGCAACATCAATAGTGGCAACAGGAGGACACCCATGTGCATTTGCAACTTTATGTGCAACATGAGTTGATATGTGTGTTGATCCAAAAGTAAAGGATTCATTGCTAACTAAAAACTCATCACTAGCAATAGAATTTGAATTTTGATTTCCTTTTAGATAAATGCTCTCCTCAAGGGATGAAAACATATCCATGTGCACACTCTTAATATCAGGAGCATCAAACAAGAAGCAATTGTACTCAACTTCACACTCATTAATATGAGATTCACCATTGTTTTCATTTCTTCGCTGCTCTACACATGGATCAAAACCTTTTGCAGTATCAATGCAATCTGTAACTTTTTTGTCATAGGGATCAACTTCACACTCAAGCTCTTCAATTTCATTTATAGGTAATAGTGTGAACTCAAGATCCATATATTTCTCACAATGTGCTACTTGATCAGCCCAAATTGAATCCCTTCTTTCATCATCATGAACATCACCATCCTCTTTATGTATCACAAAAATTTCCATTTGTACTTCACATAAACAATCATGAGGAGTAGGGGCATAAGCACATTCATCAACATCTTTAGTATTTAAGGCATTATGTTCCAGATCAGCATATTTAACATTTATATGTTTATCTTTAGGTTCTTGATTACTCACACAATGAACATGCTCCATTGATAACACACTCGAATTACATCCCAAGTACACATCCATTTTAGTGTAATCACTCACTTGTGAATAAGTGACTTCATCAATATCCATATCACTACATCTTGTGTGTGAAGAACATACCTCTAAGTCATCCTCATAATAGCATCCACAATCATCAGAAGGGTAATCAATTTGACTGTCACCATGATCTTTATTGCAAGAAATATCATCACCGCACAAATCATTTTAAAAAACTTCATAATCAATGCTTGGGGCTGCACTTTCAAGATCATAATCACTAGTTTTTAATGAAATATCAGCAACACATGCATTGTAATTGTTGATCTCAATAGGGCATGGTGTAGCATTTTGTCTCATCTACTTCTCCATCACTTGAGATATCACAAGAGGAGCATTCTTGCATATTCACTCTATTATCATTCCATGTATCTTCATCTTCATAGCTATTATACGGGCTACATATGTGTCGATTGTGAGCTGATTAAGATTATTGTCCCTGTCCATATAACATAGACCTCCATTGTTTAATATACTATGTTAATTTTTATTTGTCATATTCTGATTTCTCTCAATGGGACTGTTATTGTCTTCATTTTGGAGCATCATATTATATGTATACTTACATTGGGATCCTTCAACAATCTTTATCCAATCAAGTACCTAGTCAAAACTATGAGGCTTCAACTCCTTTGGCAAAGTACTCAGCTCAGGATCATAGAGTTCACAAAATATATCAATGCAGATTGAATCTTCACGTCTGAAATTTTTGGGGACCTCCAACAAGGCATCCAAAAAACTTGAGAATAAGTCATAGGGTGATTCTCCCTTATGTCTTTCATTGTAGAAAATATTTGAACAGAGGATGATTTATCAACATTGCTCAAATTGTTTTGATGTTCAACTTCAAGCTCATTATGATCTTCATACTGTGATGGTGGAGAAATCACAACAACAAAAGCATTGTCATCTTGACAATCATTTCTATTATTTGATCCTTGAATTCTATTTGTATGAGGTGCACTGGGATAACCAAAACTTGAAGCCAAGTACCCTTTCATGATTGAGTACTTCAAATTGTTCTCAATATCCATGGCATTCTGATATGCTTGATATAGGGTTGTAGGTTCTTTATCTCTTAATAGATAACTCATTTTTTGGTCAAATGCTCCTAAATACACAACCAAGCATTCAACATCATTTGGTAGCATACTTTTTGGAATTTCCTTGATTGCCTTTGTAAATTGAAGATTGAAAACATGGACCAAATCGTTTTCACTTATATGGATCTCCATAAAGTTTTTTCTCACCACACTTGGATTTACCCTTTCACCAAATTATTCAACAAAGATTGTCATAAACTGATTCCATGAAGCAATAGAACATGTTGGTAAGTATGAGAAGCAATCCCTAGCACCATCCTTCAAGGATTTAACAAAGAGCTTCATGACAACATCCTCATGGTTTACCTCATAATCCCCCATCACATCTACGAAGATTTGTAGATGTTTAGAGGTTGATTCTGAACTTTTCCCTGTGAATTTGGGCAAATACTTCCTAACATTTTTAGGGATCAGGTTTGGGAAACCTTCAATACTACTGAAAACCAATGGCATATACCTCTCAATAAAAAATATCTTTGAGGTACTGGTGAAGAATGTTCCCCTACATAATTTTACTTGCCATTTCATTGGGAAATCCTCTTGTACTCATATTCAATCATTGCCCATCTTCATATATGGTTATTGATTACATCATTTAAAAATTCAACCATGATTCTAAAACATAGATTGAATACCTATGCCTCAAATTTTTCTTAGAGGCATAATTCAAAAATAAACATACTTCTCAACTATTACAGATATTACATGTTACACATTTGAAGTATGAAAAGAAATACAATTGTTCCCTTTCTTAATGCAAATTCATCTAATAGGGAACCATTTATGATATCAAGTCTTGAAAATTTCTCATAACCTTCTTTCAAACAAAATAATACTTGTTTTAGATTTATGAGAATACCTGGAACTTTGCAGCAGTTGTTAACCTTTCTTCTTGACTGTAGATTCTATGAATCTGCGAATCTTCTTCATAATTTAACTAGTTCTTAGACAGAGTCACCACCTCATTTCATAGAGTAATAAAATTCAAGCAACATGAAGTTCTTTCACATGTAAATTTATTTATGAGTTCCTTCCACCAACAGAGCACCACAGATCATGAAAAAAAAAATTAAGTTCTACAACAAATTCTTTTTCCAGGTTTGAAATCCTTCAAAATTTGAACTAAATTCAAAATGGAAAATAACCAACTCTATGCAAATAATATGACTCTGTAATTCAAGAGTCTCCAACTGGAGATTCAAATTTCTCCCCAATAGAGTCGCCATTTTTTTCGTGTTTTTATTTTCCCAGCTAAACATTGAAATTCTCTAAGAGGTGGCCAACCTCTATATTCAAGAATTATCAAAATTTAGTGTCCAACTGACAGGTAAAGTTGTCTAGGTCCTTACCCCTACTCTTTAGGCTCTGTGAGACCAAGGAGGGTATTCTTGTTTGTGTTCATGTGATATTTCCTGCTTCAAGAACACTTCATACACAAATAAGTTCCTACCACATGCAGAAGATATGATGCACCAAAGGCTTGGTAGACCTTCAAGCACATAATCATCTAATGCTAGGAATACATGCATTGGGTGATATTTGCATCTTAGGATAGGGTGAATTTAGATTTTAAAATGTACTTACCTTGAATCCACATGCTAGGGTGAATGACTTGAGTTATTTAAAAGAACCTTGAATGAATCAACCAGTGCCTCATTAAATTGGGTAGGAGTCGCATAAGATTTAACCCTGATACCATTGAACTATTCTCATAATGATTTGCATTATAAAAACTCTCAATATTCAAAACAACACTCCTTATCAAATCCTTAGCATATTACCTCAAACCTATAATCCCATTTCAAGCATTTGATTAACTCATTAAGTTAAAGAAAGAAAGTGAACCATACATTCAAATACACCATTGAAGATAAATGAAAGAACCCTTGATAATTTCATTCATGATTTTTTCGTAACACACATAGGAGAGCAATTGTCTTGAATTTTTTTATTTCTTTCGATATTAGTAATTACATAAAATATATTGCGATTATCCCATGTACATGCCCTACCCAAAAATGATTTACTAGCTAAAACCTCCTAAGTTTTTCATTACACGCATTCATTGTGCATCGCCTAGACCTTAGAACTCAAAAAATTAAACCCTTGGAAGTGAGCCTTGAAATCTCCTCAATATACCAGGAGAGAAACAAACTTCAGGCCCACCGCCAATACATTTCAACCAAATTTCATTTAGAAGGCTGAAATTTCATCTGCATTTTTTTATTATTCCTCGCCACTTGATGTAATCATTAAAGTAAAACACAGGGGAATAAAAATGGTTACAACCCTACAACCAGTTGGTGCCATCCAACCACTTAAAAAAAACCACCAAGACATTGTCACTATCCACCACGTCACATCCACACAAAAAAGAATTACCAGCAACACATCAACACACGAACCCTGAACCAACAATACGACCACGATACAAACAAGTGATTCATGTTTTCACCTCATGGAGAAGTGAAAACACAACCTTACCTTTGTCAACCCTACTCACAACACCAGATGCAAGACCAACATGCAACACCATCGAGGAAATTGGGGTCACCTCAAGGACCTCCTCATCCACACCGATCAATTAAGTCATGGTCATGAGATAGTTGTGATAGTTTGAATCTGTCTCAAAAATATCATCATCAGAGCCACTGGTAATTTCAATGGGAAACTCATATTACCCACATCTCGGTTCAGCCATTGATTTTATACCATGCCCAGAGAACTGGTCCTCTTCTTCACCACCCATGACCTCTACCTATGCAACCCAACCCTTGAGTCAAGGGCTACTTCTAACTAGGCTCAGGAGAGGCCTTGCACCTTCTTCAGTTGCTCCATGAGTACCAAGCTTCACTTCCTACTGAGAATTCTTAGCACACATCCTTGCACTCCTATGTAATGGTGAGTTGGAAAAAATTGAATTGTTCATTCTGCAATCATACCCAAACCTCTTAAGGATAGTAAATACTCAATGCAGTAGCACATATGAATTTAGACTTGAAATTGCAATGATGCAAGTGAACAATTAGCGATAATTTATAAAAAAATAGTGCAACCACCATTAATGTTCCAATTGTAGTACAAGAAAGCGACCGGTGGTTGAAATTAATTTAATCATTGTTAAAATTCATGTGTATAGAAAACACCATGAAAATCCACCATGATTTCCAAGAAAAAACCACTCGCACGCATGGAAATCAGGATGATATCCATTGAAAAAACATGTGCCATTAATGTGTGCCATTTCTAGAGCGTAAGCAGCCTTCACATGATTGATTCATTGTTTTAAATCAGGGTCGTTGGTGCATATGGGAGTTGGCATCAGGGATGACTTAGATTGAGTCAAGCACCGTTGAAAATCCCATGTTACTACATGGTAGGCTAATCAGCCAATAATATACCTCCCAATCAACAAACATGCTCACCGCTTGCGGGCCCGAACTAAGCACCTTGTACTACCAGGTGAAAACACATGTCGCCAGACCACACACCTTGTAATAGTTTTAAAAAAATTATTTTAGTTGTGCGTAGTTGGCAAGGAACATACTCAATTCGATCACATCAACCCTCTTTATTGTACCACAGTCGTTGATTTGATAGCCCTTATGCATATAACTAGAAAATTCAAATTGGGACCCACCGCCATATAGGACACATGGTGATACCTCACACATCTCGCAATCTCTTGGAAATGTCATCAAGAAGCCTTGTGAGGTCAGTGGGGAACGGTCGAAGTTCATTCCTTTGATCTGACTATCCACAAACCTACATATGCCATAATAGTTATTTATAAAAGGGGGACTGACTAGGCGGATAGGGAAACAACCCTTAAGGCATAAATTTTAGACATAATTCTAAAATTTAACAATTATCAGCCCGATAATACGCAAAATTGATATTAATCCCCAACATGGAGAAAAACCGACTGGCCAAGTAAAGGGGCCGATAAGTTCATGACACAGAAGGCTCCATTGATGACTTAAGTGACTGGAAACCCAAAGAAATAGGTCAATGCAAGAATATAATGCCAAGGTTTATTTGATGAAAACATTTTAAAAAATGGTAAACAAACCCTAAAACCCAACATTTGACCCCTAAAACACAAGGGTAACAACGAGGCAAGACAAAGGACCTAAAAAAGTTGTGACAAATTTTAAAATCTCTATCAGGCAAGATTTAGCCTCCTTTAATTAATGAATTCATATGTCGGCTTGTTGTGGTGTAATTTCAAGATATTAAGCATGGATAAGTATAAATACAAGGTTATTTCCCTCATTTTCACCTAAGCATTTTGTGAGAGCATTCATAATATAAAACTTGAGTTCACAAGAGCATTCAAGAGCAATTCTTCAAGCATTTGGAGCCATCATCAAGATTCAAACATCATATCAAGGATATTCTTGCATCATGTGTGTTTTTGAGCTAAAAAAAATTTGATGTAGGGTTTTGATTCAAGCAAGCAATTCAAGTCAAGATATATCAAGCATTCAAGCATTTCAAGATTTGAATTCAAGATATCCATCTCACACAAGTTTGTATATTTCATAACAAGGGTTTGGTGAGTTGCAACATATAACTTTGTTCATTCATCATTTCCCTCCTTTATTTTATTTCATTTCATTTCAATGCTTGATTACCAACAAGGGGTTTGACCAAGGAAAAACCCCATTTACTAACAATCAACAAGTTTTTCCTCTCTTGAATGTTTGTGTTTGCATATTTGGATTGAAGACTTGAAGATCATTTGAAGTGAAAAGCTACAAATTTTCATAGAAAAGTTTTCATCTTCATGGAAACTCACTTACAGGCTAGATCTAGAAGTTCTAGGACCTAAGATTTAAGAAGAAGGGAGTGCATACATTGAGCCTCAGGATCACATTAAGATATTTTAGAAATTAAAGATAGGAGTAAGATAACAATAAGGGTTTCTTAGTCCTCCCAAGGGAATTTTTCAAAGATTATTTTAGATTCTTTTTCGACATCCAAAAGTTTTGTATTTCCCCAAAAAACAACACTTGGACTAAGACAATAGTAAGGGCATCTTAGTCCTCCCTAGCACATTTTGATAGCATTTTTGTATTTCCAGAATCCTCATCACAATTCTATACTTCCAAGTACACATACCCTAACTTTTTATTGCTTAATTTCATCATTGGTATGCATGATTTGACTTGCATTATTAGATTTTGTGAGTTGAATGTTAAGTTGTATTTTCCAAGATTTTGCTTGGTGGTGAACCTGTCAAAGCTTAAAAGAACCCCTCCTAGGTCCTCCTTGTTGAGAATTGACTCACCTTTAGGTTGATATTCAATCCAATTTTGGCTCCAAGGACATTCTTGAATGACAATTGGAGAAGAGTGGTGTTTTATAACCTAGGTTATAAAACATTCCCCCATTTTTCACCATTGTTCATTTTGGTGAGCTTGACATTTTAGAACATTCATTCCTTTCATTTGTCTGATTTGGAGTTCATTAAAGTCCAAGATCTAGGTTTCCTTCATTATTGCATTGCATCTTGCATTAGTGAAAGTGCATCTAGGTTTTCTCATATTTGCATTAGTGAAAGTGCATATAGGTTGCATTTTTTTCTCTCTTGCATCATTTTATCTCATTGAAAAATTGAAAAGTGCATTTTCAATTATCCTAATTGTATTTAGGAACATTTTTATTGCATTCAAAATTGGAAAAAAATGTATTCAACTTTGCATTCAACTGCTTGTCATTAGTCACTTTTTATTGCATTCATTTGCATAATTTTCTATTTCTAAACATCAGGTCCCTGGGTAGGTAACCTAGGAACACTATAAACAATCCAGATTCTACTATTTTTTTGCAAAAATCCCCTACTAGGACTAAAATTCCCTTTCTAGTTTCTTAGTCCCTTTTTGGTTTTTTGACTCAGAACCCTCTTTGTGTTATCTATTGTTTGTTCCAGTTTTTGGAACCTTAGAATACTTGTTGACTTTGACTTTGTAGTTTTCAGGGTTTGAAATTGCTTTTTTTGTGCTTTTATTGGTTGCTTTTAGTTTTTTGTTATAGTTTTCAAAGTTACTATTATTTCATTTTCTTTCATTTCAAGTTTATTTTCAGTCTTACGTCATTGATATGTGCTTTGGAAAGTTTTGGATGTCCCTAAAATATTTGATAGATGTGTCAAGTTATGCCTTTGGTAATGATGCTAATGACATTGAACACACTCATTCTCAATCAACTACTAATGCATGTCCTCCTTGTGATGTTGATATCATTGGAGAAGATGATGATACAATGAATATATTCCTAAATGATTGTCTTAACAATATTGAATCTAATGCATCATTTTATCCATCAACCACCCTGCCCTACAATACCACCTCTTGAAATGTTTGCTTATTTACATCCCAAAATTGAAACAAAATTTGAACGTAAGTTCCCTACAATAGGTGAACCTAGTTCCTCTAAACAAGTAAATTCTCAACCATTTCATGATAACAAAGTAACAAACACTCCAATCAATCTAGAAGAAATATATGGAAAAGGATTCAAAATCTTGAGTAAACAAGGATGTGACACAACAAGTGAACATGAAATTCATCAACTCCTAGAGAAAGTACTGACTAGTGAAAACACAAAAGGGTTAGGATATCAAGATCCCCCTTGCAACATAAATGCTTTTAAAGAATACAAAAGGCTTCATAGTGATGGTACGGTGATCTTAGATTATCCTCTCGATATGAATGCCCTTCTTCCTAAAGAACAACCAATGATTCATAACAATGACAAAGATGATAGGATCACCTTACATCATCCTCCTCAACCTTCAGCTTGAGAAATTGGTGACTCTAGACCTTACAAGCTCAAACCATTCCTATATACTCAAACAACAATTGAACAAAAGTTAGAACACCTTATACATATAGGTCGGCTTAAACTATCACCCCCTACTAGAAGAAAACTTCCTAAAGATAACATGAATTATTGTACATACCATCAAACTCTCGGACATATTACTGATGAATTTCACAATTTAACAAGGATCCTTTAGCAATTTGACATCATAGAAATAATTCCTTAATGTGGGATCTTGAAGTCCCTTATCATGTAATAGTTGTACAACATTCTATTATCACTATTACATGATATTTCCCATCACCTACCTTCTTGTCTTGTACTCAGTGGGGGAAAGAAGTAGATAGCCTTGTCCAAGTAATGCATTTTTTATTTTCCCTTAGGTTTTTTGTCTACCTTCCGCTTATACGGACTGAGATTGGGAGGCAAATGACCTACTTTAGGTTGAATCGCATGTGCCTTACTAGTATTTTTTATTATTTCCTTTTCTTTTGTGTGATTGCATGTGTGTAATGTGATCCCCCCATACTATTTTGTTTGATGTTCTCTCTCTCTTTATGCATTCATCTATTTTCACCTTCATTCTTATATATGTCATAAGCCTTTGCCTTTTCATTGGTCTTTAGCTTTAATTTGCATTTTTTTCTTATGTTTTCCCTTTGGGGATGATGCAAGGCATCAAGACACCCTATGTCTCTTCCATGTTGACCCAAAAGGTTTTTCTTTGTTTTCACTCTTTTTGTGTCATTCTTCCAATTCTATGTGTATTTAGGGAATGACGACAGTTCCTAGCTCCCTAATATCATTACAGCAAAGATAGATACTAACCCCTAATCCATAGATCCCTTATGTGCTTCTAAGGGGAAACCCTCTCTTCCTTTTTCTTTTTCATGTTTGTCTACTTTAAAGTAATTTCTCACAACATGGTGTTTAGCAATTTATTTAAAGTGGGGGCATACATTGGCATTTTTTTCTATGTTCCTTGATGTGGTTTTCTTACTTCATGTGATATGTTTTTTCTCTTTGTGGTGACATTGGGATTAATTTCCTTCAAGAGCTTGGTCTATCTTAGCATATTACATTCCTCTTAGTGGTGATGCGACATACTACATTATCTAAGTTGCAAATACTTTATCCTTTGGTTGGTCCTCTCTTGGAGACATTAGGAATAATGTCCCCTAAGATTAATACCTCACACAAACTAAGAAAAACCCCTTCAAACATTCCTCTTTCTTATTGCATTGCATTTTTGTACCTTTATTAAATTCATGGAGGTTTGGATTTGATATGGTTCCTCGAGGCTCACCTAGTGAACAACTAGCTTCACTAGCCCTTGTGAGTGTGAATTTTCTCTTTGTACCTTATTAAATTCATGGAGGTATGGCTTTGATATGGTTCCTCAGAGCTCACCTAGTGAACAACTAGTGTCACTAGCCCTTGTCAGGGAACATTTTATTTTTGTCCTTATCATAGTCATGGGGGTGTGACTTTGATATGGATCTCTTGGGGCTCACCTAGTGGACAACTAGCTTCACTAGCCCTTGTGAGCATGTGTTTTGTTTGCATATTGGACAACACATTCTACTTATAAACCTTTTTTGGAAAAATAGCTTAGACCCGATCCACAATGCATTGGATGGCCAGTCGAAGCTTGATTTGTTACATTTTTCTTTTTCCTTTTTCCTTTTTCTATCTTTGATGGTGTATGTTTTTGATCTGGTTATGGATTCATATATCATCTATAAGTGTGTTCCTTTGTGCCTATGTTGGCATATTCTAGGATCTTGATTCTAGGGGCTTGGAAACCCTCTTGGTTGTCATCCTATCTTACTATCATTTATACATTTGAACCCCTCTTTATTGTGTGGTTGGATACTTTAGTGTGAGCTTGAAGCAATTTCATCCTCTCACTAAAGTGGGGGTTAAATGTAGTGTAGGAAAATGCATACCCTTGCACTTTCACACTTTTTTGGGTCTTCCTTGCTTTATTTATATTTATTTATGTCTTAATTGGTCCTATTTTGCATCCACAAGCCTAATGAATTATATCTTTTTATGGATAATCCTCACAAACATCAAAGGATAAATGATGATTTAATTATTTTGGTTGTGTGTCCCTGATTTTTTGGGTTGGGACTAAGACACCACCTAGGGTGTCTTTGTCCCCCAAAGCTCTTGGGACCCTAATTTCAAAGGAACCTTAAATGGGCCCCTTTTTGGAGTCTATGCCCCAAGTTTCAAGCCTTGGGACTAAGATGCCACCTAGGGCGTCTTATTCCCCCTTAAGTTATTTTGAGATTTAATTTCAAACCTTGGTGGGATTAGCCTCTTTTAATTAATTAATTTATATGTTGGCTTGTTGTGGTGTAATTTTGGGATATTAAGCATGGATAAGTATAAATAAAGGTTCTTTCACTCATTTTAACCTAATACTTTTGTGAGAGCATTCCTAATAGAAAATTTTAGTTCACAAGAGCATTCAAGAGAAATTATTCAAGCATTTGGATCCATCATCAAGATTCAAGCGTCATATCAAGGATATTCTTACATCATGTGTGTTTTTGAGCTAAAATTTGTGATGTAGGGTTTTGATTCAAGCAAGCAGTTCAAGTCAAGATCTATCAAGAATTCAAGCATTTCAAGATCTACATTCAAGCTAGTCATCTCACAAAGTTTGAAGATTTCATAACAAGGGTTTGGTAAGTTGCAACATAGAACTTTGTTCATTCATCATTTCTCTCCTTTATTTCATTTCATTTCGAGGTTTAATTACCAATAAGGAGTTTGACCAAGGTAAACCCCAATTTACTAACAATCAACAAGTTTTTCCTCTCTTGCATGTTTTTGTTTGCATATTTAGGTTGAAGTATTGAAGATCATTTGAAGTGAAAAGTTGCAAAGTTGCATAGCAAAGTTGTCATCTTCATAGAAAATCACCTATAGGCTATATCTAGAAGTTCCGGGACCTAAGATCTAAGAAGAAGGGAGTGCAAACATTGAGCCTCAGGATCACATTCAAAGATTTTAGAAATTTGAGATTGGACTCAGACAACAGTAAGGGCATATTACTCCTCCCAAGAATATTTTATAGAGATTATTTCAAACTCTTTTCTGACATCCAAAAATTCTACATTTCCCCCAAAAAAGTAAGAGCGGGACTAAGACAACAGTAAGGGCATCTTAGTACTCCCTACCACATTTTGATATCATTTTTAAATTTCCAAAATCCTCATCAAATTTCCAGACTTCCCAAGTACACATACCCTAACTTTCTATTGCTTAATTTCAGCATTGGTATGCATGAATGGAAATTGGAGAAGAGTGATGTTCTATAACCTAGGTTATAAAACATTCCCCCACTTTTCAACTATTGTTCAAAATGATGGAAAAAAAGTTTGGAGATAATCCACACATGATAATGACCCACTAAAATCCATGAAGATGACATATGGTAAAATTCATAAGATAAGGAGTATAGTATCCTAACCTCCTCCTATATTTTATAAGAAATCAAAAAGTGCATGGAGGTCACCTCCTTAGGAGAAAATTAATTAGAATTAGATGCTCCTAGTACTTGTATGGTTGTAATACAAGTAGAATAACAATAAACTTCATCCATTGATAGTGCAAGACTAGAAAATTCAATTGCATAAACAAGGACCCAATCCTAGCCAAATATCCACAAGAAACAAGAAGTCCTTTCATTATCCAGTTGGCCACAAGAAAAGTAAATTTTGATCATGGATCATGAAGGTCACCAAGGACATGTAAGGGAAGAGTAAATTTATAGATTTTTCATCTCAAATTTCTAGCACAATGAATCAAATCCTATTTAGAATATTTGTTAGAGGCAATGACAACCCTAAGGATCATAAAAGGATAAAATTAGAGAATGGAGACCCTCCTTTTTATAAGAGGACTATGAGAAAGAAAGAAGCATAGGAGCAGTTGGCTAGTGGTGAAGCACAACAACAATCAATTTTTCCCTTCACTATAAATGTCTTTTTGAATCCTCTCTCTCTTTCTTTTTCCTCCTCCTTGTCCCATCATATAAGTCACACTCAAGGATTCATCCAATTATATGCCCCATTAATCACCCCCTTCATCACCCCAAATAAGGTCTTTGTATCCCTCACATGTCACCATTTTATCATATTATTTATATACCTATTTTTCTCTACCCCCTCCCAAATAAGGT
The DNA here is from genome assembly GCA_007115665.2 of Sequoiadendron giganteum. NCBI lineage: Eukaryota > Viridiplantae > Streptophyta > Pinopsida > Cupressales > Cupressaceae > Sequoiadendron > Sequoiadendron giganteum. The sequence goes on from CM021110.1 coordinate 175,480,830, forward strand.
CTCCATCTCCCTCACATGTCCCCATTTTATCATATTACCCCTATACCCGATTTCCTCCACCCCCTCCATTTTCTCCACCTCATATCCCCATAAATTCCCATGTAGCAACAATTTATGTACCTTCCCACTCAATACCCATACTCTCCATATTATCACCCACAATATCTTTATCCCATAGGAAAATTCACACCACTAGTTGGAGGCTAGCACCTCTCAATATTCTAAAAAAAATTCCATTTCATTCTAACATTCATTTTAATATCAACAATCAGAACTACCTCAATCCCCATCCTACATTGTATAGCTGCCCACTCCATAATCAATCACACCATCTATCACTTCACAAAAATTAGCTTCATTCATTCATGCACTTTTTTAAAGGGTTATTGAATTGTCTCAAGTAGTAATTATGATGTGGGATCCCACTCTATACCAAAAAATGGTGTAGATTGAAATCACATCCTAGTAGAAGGTGAAAAAGAGAAAGGATAAACAATATTCTTCTCATACATCAAGGAAAGTGTGAACCAGATACAACCCTACATAATATGCATTACACTTCGCCCACTTCACCCCAATGGTGAAGAAACCAAAAGGCCAAATTTAGCTGACCAAATTATAGATAGAATTAGTAAGTGTGAGAATTAAGGATGAAAAAACATAAGATCAATTAGAGTTCTTGCAAGAAGGTTTAAATTCTATGGGTTCTTCTCTCATCTCCATATAAATAAATCTCACAAAGAGGGAGGTGAAGCTTAAATATGCCAAGAAAACTATTGAGGCATCAAAGATAACAATAAAGGCTCTTCAAGGATAAGTCTCTTCTATATCTAACAATGTAATTGAGGCTGAGGAAATACAGGCCCAAGATGATAAGAATAGAATTGTGAAGGCTTATAAAAACTAGCAAAGGTCAAATTGGACCTTTGTGCTACCAACAAAGAAGGTGTGACCAAGAAATCCACCATATACTTCTTTTTCAAGTAAAGGAGTTAAAGGTATCATTGGAATAGGATAAGGTTACTTCTTGTGTTTTAATAATAAATTAGAAGCAATAAATATAAATTTGAGTGCACAAGATAATTAGCTAGGAATAATTTAGAATTAAAGACACCCAAAACTATACCATCATAGGCTCACAAAGAAGAGTAACAATCTAGAGAAGAGTTCGAAAGAAACAAAGGAAGATATACAAAGATTCTAGGAAAATATTGAAGAATTGAAGTTATCTATGGGCTCATTAGATATTAGCCATACTCTTTTCTATGCTTGTTGGAGAGATAAAAAAGAATGTTCTCCTACCTTCACATCAACACTAAATTTCATTGAGTATTCTCATGTCCTCACTGAATGGGGTAGGAGATTGACATTATAGATCATGCTTGCACTTGTGATTAATTATGATTGCACTACCATCACATGGATCTCAAATTAAAAATTACTCAAGCTTGTTACTATGGGGATCCACAATAGGTCTTTTAGGAAACTAGAAAGTCAATTATGACCTAGATAAGTAAATTATGGTTCAAGAGTGCAATGTGCAGCTAGGATTTGTATCCCAAGTAGTTATAGAGATCCAAGGTCATATCTAGATGTTCATGAAATGTGTAATCCCCTCTTTGATGGATTCAAATGAAAAATATCTTTCCAAGTTTATTTCAAGAGAAGATCAAGAATAATGGCTTAGATTAACCAAAATTAGGCACATATCCCTAGCATCAATAATGGAAGAAATATTGGTAGTAATCACGCCAACTACTAATTTAGGTACTTTGGTGCAAACAACTAGCTTGCAAAATTATAGTAGGTGTCATATGAACATATATTGGAGCTAAAGTGTAGGCATACAATATTGTTGAAGATAAAATTTACCAAGGATGAAGAATGGGGGCTTATTGATTCTCTAAGAAATCTATAAATGGATAAGTCAATTCTTAAATTTTAGGATTTTAAAATTTGTTTTTTGGTTAGTGACTATATGCCTAATGGATATACATCTAGTTTCATTTCCTTCCACAAGAAAAATAACTAATGAGAATCACTAGAATTGTAGTGAATCCTTCAATATATTCAATGGATCCATCCTACCTTGATGTGCAATCAATAAGAATTCCCCACGAAATCCATGACCTTCATTGCCTTCTCCAATTTTGCATTTAGGTGTTGTAGTGTACTTTTTGTAAAGTTATGTCCCAATAAATGGGTGGCATTTGATGCTTCAAATTAGATCCAATCCTATGGTTCACAAGTCTTTGGAAAATTTTATTAAAATATTATATATCCTTGGTTTCATGACATGTAGTAGTGAAAATTGTATTATAAAGGTAAAAGTTTCTTATGCTACTATTAGTGAGCCCCACTTCTTTCATTGGTTTAAGTTGATTTATGAAAAATTGATGCCACATGGCATGCTCTTGGAGATTCCTAAAAAAATGAAATACTAACTTCCCTAGGGTAATTTTATACCATCCAATCTACTAGTGATAGATTAATTTGATGGCCCACAAAACGCATGGCCATTATAGAATAGAAATAATTCTCCTTGTATCTTGATAAAATTGTTTTGGAAATAATAGCCTCCTTCCATAATCCTTAGAGGGTCTAGAACACTCAAGTAGCACAAGTAGGCTCACTTACATCCATAATTCAAATTTCTTGAAGTATTAAGGCCAAGAATTCATGGTCAATTGTAATGTACTAACCCTTCCATAAAGTAAAAATTTCTTATTTTACATCAAACAAGTAAATAAAAAAATTTCAAATCCATTACAATAAAAAAATTATTTTCTTTTATTGATAACTTCCAATCAAGATGCAAACATATTACAACATGAATTCATTTTCATTTCAAATATACATCAATGTAATTAAGCATACAAATACATACATAGCTCATAGATCTTTAGAACAAATAGTAGTAAGATGGTCCAGGATCCTTCCTTTCAAATCTTGGTTCTTCTATTGCCTATTCTGGAGGATAAGCATCACTCAAGTGCTTTTTTCCAACCACGGACCTTTAACGCGGTCCCCCGCATATCTATCATTCAATAGACGGCCCTTCCCTTCGATGAAGAGATTGGTAGAGTAACCCGCTAATGACAACCAACTGATCATAGTTTTGTGTCCTACATAACTAAAACCTTGCAATCCCACAATCCTGAACTAGCATGTAATAATGGATCACAATAAACTGACAATGTAGTCGCAATAGTCACACAATCTCTAGTAGAGTCTCGAAAATTGCACTACTTTTTCCAAAGTGTTTTATTCAGTAAACGACTGAGAGTCATCTATCACATACACTACTCAAGGCTGATTTGAATTAAGGTATCTTACACTACACATAGGTATTGTCCTTCAATGGATAGGTTGTCATCCCAGACTAACCTACAACAGTCTAATCTACTTGAAATGAATCTATATAACAAGTAAGTACACAAGCTCCATCCCATACTAGATTAACTATGCTAGGAGGAACACAATATTTTCTAGTTAAATTAATAACTTAGTAGGGTGTACCTTAAGTGACTCTTGTATTCAATCAAGCCTAGTATATAATAACTAATATAAACACCATTCTCCTATTATGGAGTTTTTACAAACACATTATAAAAATAGCACAAAAGCTTAAATTCCCCTTTTCAAAAACATTCTAAAATGCTTCTATTGCACAAACAGAATATACATTTTGAGAAAAATAGAAAACAAATTAATTCTAAGTAAATAAGAAGAAGAGATCCTCATGCTTGTTATCACTTATCCCAATTATGACAATAGTGCAACCTTCTCCAATAGTAATTCAGCTTGAAATCAACTTCCCAAAACAACTCTCTCTCTCTCACATGTTGATAGCTCACTACTCTCAAATAATAAATCTACCTCTTACTCACAAAGTATTACTCTTTTCACACTCATAAAACAGATGAATATGGCTAGTAATATCTCAGAAACAATAAACAACAAAAGATGTATAACTCTTGGTAAAATGTGTCTCTCACAAGTGAATGGAAGAATGAAACTAATGATCATAGAAGAAGAATGTGTTACAAGTGAAATGGTGCAACTATTTATAGAGAAGCTAGGAATTCTAAAACCCTATAGTTTAGGCATGAAGAATGACACAAGTTTCATGCAAAGTAAATCATCAATAAGGTGGCAATGAGTTTAGCACAAACTCAACAAAAACCTTTAACAGATTGACTTCCTCATTGATAACAATTCAAAGACCATTTCAAATAGCACATGGAGAATTATAATTCTTCTCCACTAATGAAATCTATAGGAAAATTTTATAAGAGGTGGTGCCAAAATATTTTTACCATAACCAAGTTGGCACGATTTCAAAAGAAGTGAAATAGTCAATCTTATTTCTGCAACACTTAACAAGAATCAACTGAAATAAAGGATGAGTTGACTTAAACCAATTAAGACGTTGGACTAAGTCCACGTAACTCCCTTCCAATCTATCAACCAAGTCAAATTTTATAATTGATACATTTCCTCATACGTGTCTTGGCAGGTGATACACGACTTATATACACAGTCGTGTATATTTCCAAATCGACTTCCAAATTTGATGACTATCATCGAACTTAATTTACATGGTTATTTAACGTCAAAAGTAGTCTTTATAAATCAAATTATTATTATATATATAGTATATATTATATACATATATATATTTATTTAAATACCTTAACATATTAATATATATGTATGTATATATATATATATATATATCTAAATATATATATAATCATTTAATATATGTTTACATATAATAAATATATATATATATAAATAGATATATATATCATAAGCTAGTCAACATACTTTCAATATAAATATATATGAGTAGAGGCAATATAGTATAATAAACACATTATATAGGATGTATGCATATATATATGTATAAATATATACACCTCTATGTACACATATATAGATATATCATATCGATGCATCCATAAGAGCAAGTCTATTTTCCAAATGTATTCTTGTATCGATATTCATATACATATGGATTCATGTATATACTATACATATATATATGTTCACATCTGATTCACTTACAATCATTCATGTTACCATCATATTGATAATTGTGTACGTGTGGTATATCTATACATATGCACATACATGAAGTTAGATCCCATTGACACTCATGTGCATACATATAAACATACTTCCACCTACATCCCACTTACCTATATGATTGTAATAGCACAAGAAAGATCTCAAAAACTCAAGTAGATAAACATCACCCACAAATGCATGCAAAAGTAAACAAGACTCCAAATGCAAACATAAAAGGTATGAATGACTTACCTATAACCCACAAACTAACTTAGTTTAGTCACTCTAATGTGGTGTTTGTATGCTTAGATAGTTTAGTTTTATTGGTTACCCGACCAAGATCTTCTCTCGAGTAATACTTCCCCTCCCCCTAGAGAAATAAAAATTTACCTGCAACCACTAACACATGCCTACGACAGTTACTTGTTCATAACATATGCAATATACATAAACATTTCCAAAGTTATAATAACAATAATTAAATAACCTTCCATTCACATATATGTAGTATTTCACCATGAATAACATCAACTGAGGTAACATCAGATGAAACAACATCAAATGTGATAACATTCATATTGATAAAAAGGTAAAAGCGTCATTCATTCATCTCTAGAATTCACATTACATTCATATTTACCCTATGTAGTAATAGAAAATAGTAACTTCACAATTGGGATGTAACATACTTCCCCCTTGTGAATCATCATCCCCAATGATCTATAACCTTTTAACACATAGTTAAAGTAAAATAAATTTTTACTTCCTATTCTAAAAAATGTAAGATATATAAAACATTCATCCTATCTAGCAACCTTGTCCTCCCTTGACCTTGCTTTGAGTTCCCTCACTATTTCATAGGGAAATCTCGTATGCCTTACGCATACTCTCCCAAAGAGCTTTATTACACTATCATATATATACATCCTAGATACAATAGTAACTATAGATGACACCTAAAACATATTCAACAAAAATCATCGACCTATGAATTTATCCTTAGTATAATCCAAATAGTTAAGGAATGTTGGTGCATTGTACACTACACCATGGATCCCATCCTTTCCCTTTAGTATTTACACTCTTAGACAACTCGTAAACCAAGTTCATCCATCACTTACACATCAATTTTCCTTTCCATAAAGTACTTTCTCATGATTACTTGTCCATCTCAAGCATAAAATTTCTCTTGAACACTTGTCAAATCTCGATAGTACTTCATACTTAAGCTTTGTATCAACAAAGTTTCATCAATCACTTCAATCTATTACTCCTTTTTGACATTCTATCAAGTCTTTGGTTTACCATATTTCTAAACCTATTTCAGCTTAATAGAGTTTCCAACCTTTCCTTCCATATAATGGTCCAAAATTCAATTTTTAGAAGTTTATAAATCATTCAAGATTTAGTCTACCATTTTCACGTATTTGACTATAATAATAGATTGCACATTCACTCAACTAAATGTTTCATAGTATGATCATGGTTTACACAACCTTATCATTATTTTCTCATTCAAAACTGAAATAACCTTCTCAAGAATAATAAGCAACTACTTCCCACAATATATTATTTAGGACCAAAATCCTATAAGTCAAATTTCCAAATAGCATTGGTTACTTTGATGAGTTTGTCCACTAGAACATTATGTTAGTTTTACTGACATAGGCAGATTGATCTATCTTGTGTTCTACCACTTTCCCTCTAGAATCTCAAGAGAGTATGCATGTCCTACCGATGATGATATTGGATCTTGATTTCCTAGCATACTAGACAATAAATTTCTACATACTTTGCAACACCTTACTCTATATTTTCTCAAATTATAGTGATTTATCATCTGACAATTCACTTTTTCATTCCAATGTCCTAACTCTGACATTAATTTCCTCATTCCATTATTGAATTTTTCTAGAATTTTGGTTGCATAGGTTCTTTTATATCCAATAATATTATATTATTCGACCAAGTGAAAACCTATTTTGTGATCTTGTGCCTCCTTTAGTTTTCAACTAATAATGGTTGGGAGCTTTGCAGAGATAAATCCTATTTATCTTAGGAGATACATATCCTAGATTTCTTTTGTCCTCTAATTATTTTCAAAGACGTAATCCATCTTTCAACTCAATCTAATTTTCCTGATAAAAATTAGTACTAATTTCAAGTATTAATCCTCATTCAATCATGTTGGTCCCTAGAAGATATCAAATTTAATTGCATACCTAATTACCAAGTACAAATGTTTCTTATTAGCTCCATGAATTATCTTAATCATATAGGAGAGTCTCAACTTCGGTATATCCTATTTGGGAAGAAGTAACAATCTTTGTGTTATACTCAGTAAAATTTTCCAATATTTCATGCTAAGTGAAAATTCTATGATGTCTCGACATAACAATAGATGCTTCCCTTTGAGAGTGTATCCCTTTTAATATAAGAGACACTCAAAGTAGAGTCTTTTCAACAATGTGACTTCCTTCAAGAGTGTAAAGTAATTAACCAAGTAGCTACTTTAACTCACTAGGTATCCCACCTATGTTTCCACTCATATATAATTTCATAAGCCCAAGTGATTTGCACATTCCCATGGGTTAATCTCAATCTCAATATTTTGTTCCAATTCTTAGGATAGAGTCCTTAATCATTGACTAGTCTAATTTTATAGGTTTATCTACCTCTATATGTTCCAATCAAGACCAAAATGTACAACTCAATCAAATAAGTTATTCCCAACTTAAATGTGTTAATGAGTATTCTATTACATAACCCAACTCAATAGGTTAAAGCTAAACCTAAGGTCTCTCTCTTAATTCAAATGAACTTCTCATCCCAATTAGGTCATTCTAACCCTAGGGTTTCATTCAAGAGTAAGGTAGTGATCAAATAATCATTCTCATAAAGATATTTTTGATTTTATTTACATAACATCACAACCTATCTTATCTTTCACTCCATCTTCATGGCCTAATAGCTAAACCTTATCATTCCCAAGTCTCTTAGCATAGTAAGCTATAGTGTCAATTTTCCTTACGACATGGATATATTTCATAATATGTAGTATAACTACTTATATAAAGAAATAAAATTGTTACCTAAATCCACCATATAAGATATAAAGGATTGTAGAGACACTTTCCACCAATTCATGAGTATCTAGATCTTCCCTAGCCAATCCCATAAATAATTGTTCTTCCATATCATGATCAAATTACCTACCTCTCCTTTTCTAAGGCATCAATGTTAATATCATTTGATCTTCCAATAAAATAATTATAAGGTATGGGATAATAATAGATCATAATCCTTGACCTTTCTATTTATCTTTCTCCAAAAATCCCAATACCTTTTCCTTGTGGTCATAAAATGTATGACTTAGTTAACATCATGGCTTGCGAAGAATTCATTAGTTCTTCCAAATCAAAGACATATCCACATTTTTCATTGGGTGGGGTACTTAATCTGAGTTAATCCACAATTTTCCTTCCCCCCTTAGCATTTCCACAACTTTCAATATATTCAAAGTTGAGCTCCTAGAAATACTTGATTCTTTGAAAGGATTTGTCATTCGTTATTGTTGGCTTCCCATTTCCTTTACCTTTCCTCATGGCATACCTTGAATATACTTTTCCCAAAGTTAGATTCATAATTGTTTTCTCTCATAGATTCAACATTTTGGATCATCCAATAGTAGATCTAATGAATAATCAACAACTTATAAGTTAAGAGGCACACTATTATTCCCAATATCCCTTTTAGTGGAGGAATATTCATACCCAAAAATCCTTGTTGGTTGATGTACCTTTCTACTTAGAGTGTTGTTTCCCTTGCAACTTCTATTGTTTTGACACATAGTGCCATATTGTATTCCCTTTCCTTTTGGAACCTTTAAACGAATGTTTATTTTCATAGACATATAGGTGAGTTCATCTTATACTTCAACCTATCTATGTACTTTCCAAACTTGAGTCAATCTAATATGATTTACCTTTTTAGGCTTCTTTCCTATAACTACCTTTTTAAGTGACTTTATTCCAATACTTGGAATCCTATTCTCTCATAACCTTTGTAGATACCAATTTTTTTTGGTCTCTTTTTCTAATCTTAATCAAAATCCAATAATCTTATTGATTTTTGTTGGTGAAACCTTGCCCACGTCATTGTTTACTTTTTTTTGACCATTTCAGTCTTTTCTCTTTTCCTAGGTACTACCTCTTTTCTTTCAAGATCCTATTCTTAAACAAGAATTAGATTTATGTCAGGAGCTCTCCAATCTTGTGGATACCTCCTTCATTGACTTCCTACTTTGATCTAATTTATCCTAACATTTCATACACATAGATTCATAAGTGTTGTCACTAAATCCAAGAATCCTTGACTCTTTACAACTATAGTTGTTACTCTTAAGGGGTTATCTCATTTCTTCTCGTTCCATTAGAGTCATATCTATTTCGTAGGATATAGGTATAAATTGGTTATTCTTCCTAACCTTCCTACATAACCTGATTAAATAATCTTCTGCAATCCTAGGTAATATCATAAGTTGTTGGTTTAGGAGTTCCTACTCCAAGGATAAAAAATTTCCAAAAATTCTCATCTCCCTTTTTACTTCCCTGTGTTCTTTTCTCTTGTTGTTGTGGCACAAGAACTTTTCAACCATTATCTTTTAATAAGGTTTACGCATTATTGTGTAATGATCTCATAGGTTCCAATACAAAACCTAGTAGCTCGGATACCACATGTAACGTACTAACCCTTCCATAAAGTAAAAAATTATTATTTTACACCAAATGAGTAAATAAACAAGTAAAAAATCCATTGTAATAAAAAAAATATTTTATTTTATTGATAACTTCCAATCAAGATGCAAACATATTGCAACATGAACTCCTTTTCATTTCAAATGTACATCAATGTAAGAAAACATACAAATACATATACAGCTCATAGAGCTTTAGAACAAATAGTAGTAAGACAATCCAAGATCCTTCCTTTCAAATCTTGGTTCTTATGTCACCTGTTGTGGAGGAGAAGCATCACTTAGGCACTTTTCTACCAAGAACGAACTCTTAATGTGGTCCCCTACACATTTATCATTTGATAGATGGCCCTTCCCTTCGATGAAGATATTGGTAGAGTAACCACTAATGACAACCAAGTGAGCATAGTGGTGTGTCCTACATAACTAGAACCTTGCAATCCCACAATCCCAAACTAGCATGTAATAATGGATCACGGTGAACTAACAGTGTAGTCTTAATAGTAACCCAATATTTAGTGGAGTCTTAGACATTGCACTACTTTGTCCAAAATATTTTATTAAGTAAATGACTAAGAGTCATCTATCACATACACTACTCAGGGTCGATTCGACTTAAGGATATCTTACACTACACATATATATTGTCCTTCAATGGATAGTCTATCATCCCAAACTAACCTACAATAGTCTAATCTATGAGTAAGTGCAGAAAGATGGGTCCCAAAAAAGGGTCTTAAGTGGCCACTTTTTCTTTTTTTTAAAATCAAGAAATACTGACCTTGGACGTGAAATTGAGGATAGTTACACTCAAAATTTTGAGATGGAACAAAAACAAGGATCGAAGTGCTCCAAGTCTACTTTCTAAACTACTAATTTATTTTGAAAATGGTTGAGATTAAGGGGTTCAAAAGAGGGACGTACACAAATTGGTGTTGTTTTTGTCAAAAAAACATAACATAGCAACTCTTGTACGACCCTCGCACAGTGAACTTTTTTTTAGTATTTTTAAAATCGGAATGGTTAGAAGTTAGCTAATAGTATGTAGTTAATGCATAATTTTCTTGATAATTTTTTCATGAATATTTGATTTTTTACTAATTTTTGAAGTAGACACTTCCTAAAAAATAAAATTTTGGTCATGCTACCCCTACAAATTTTGGAAACTAATTGATTTTTAAAAAAAAAAAATTGTAGAATGGATTCTAGTTTCTAAAAATGTAATTTATTTGAAATTTTGATGAGTGGTTAACTTATAACGAATAAAACACCAAACATTTATTTTTGCCAAAACAGAGACATACAAAGAAAATAAATTATGGATAAAAGGATTAACATTGTCAGAAAGTAAAAAAATTTACATCATTGAATAGCTAAGAGAGAACCTAACATTACCCAGATGTTCGATTTGTTTGATATTGAACCACGTGCAATCCTGACGGTGAGCATAAATCCGATTATGTGAAATATTGTAGAATTTGCAAAAGCATGTCGTTGGTCATTAAGAATGCCCTCCAAGCCTTTGTGTTGTTATTCCAAGCCAAATACCAAAGCCAAGGCTTGGGGATTCCCAAAGCAAGATATAATGCACGCACGCTATAACGCACTCGCGTTATATCTCAATTTTGACTTTTTTTTGTGTTTGCGAGGAACATGTCTAACAAGACATAACGTGAGTGCGGTATAATGTGCTTTTGTTATGTCTTTCTTTATGTTAAATTCTACTCTATTGAATGTATGTTTATATATTTATATGTTTGTATGTGCATGTATGCTTGTATGCCATGTATGTATGTATGTATGTATGTATGTATCAATGCATGTATATTATATGTATTCCTATATGTATGTAAGAGTGTATCTACACATGTACATGTATTCTTGTATGTATAGATGATTGTATGTACATATGTATTATGCTTGTATGTATGTAAGTTTGTATGTATTTATGTATGTCTTTAGAGGGAGGGAGAATTTTAAGAGAGAGAGAGAGAGAGGGTGGGAGAGAGAGAATTGAGAGAGAGGGTGACATAGGGGGGGGACAAAGAGATAGAGAGAAAGAGAGAGTTATGCAGGTAGGGTGCCAAAGGGAGAGACTTGAGAGATAGGCAGTGAGAGGGAGTGCGAGAGAGAGGGAGTGTGAGTCAGAGACTTGAGAGAGGGAGAGGGTGTGGGAGGGAGTGAACTAAGAGAGGGAGACAAAGAGGGGGGTGGAGTGAGAGGGACTTATCTAGGTAGGGTGGGAGGGATAGAGAGAGAGAGAGTTACCTAGGTAGGTTGCGAGAGGGAGAGACTTGAGAGGGAGAGGGGGTGGGAGGGAGAGACCTGAGAGAGAGGGAGAGAGAGGGAATGGGAGAGAGAGGGAGGGAGATGGAGAGAGATAGATAGAGGGAGTGAGAGAGGGTGGTAGGGATTGATTGAACAAGCGGTATGTAGAAAGAGGGAAAGGGTGGATAGAGAAAATTAGAGAGGGTAGGAGAGAGGGAGGGAAGGAGAGGTGAGATGTATAGATAGAGAGAAAGCGATAGGGGTTGAGGGTATAGGGTTGAGGGATTAGGGTGGAGGACCTATAGGGTTGATGGTTTCTAGGGTATTAGGGTTTAAGGGTTGATGTTTGAGGGGTTAGGGTCGATGGTAGAGGGTATTGGGTTGAGGGTATAGGGTAGAAGGTTTAAGGGTTTAGGTTTAAAGGGTTTAGGGTTTAGGGTTTAGGGTTTAGGGTTGAGGTTTGAGGGTATATGGTTGAAGGATTAGGTTGAGGGTCCAATGTAAAGGGTAGAGGGTATAGGGGTTGAGGATTGAGGTTTTAAGGATTGAGGGCTGAGGGATTAAGGGTTGAGGGTTGAGAATTGAGGGTTGAGGGTGTCATGTACTATTTTTTTTATCAATTATTTATTGCGATTATTAATCATGAGAATTTTAATGTTTATGTTAGATGATTATATAAATTGAGATTGAAATTGAAATTGATGATTAGTGAAATTGAAATTTAAATGCAAATGAAATGATTTGAAATTCATTATTATGAAATTTGGGGATTGTCATTTCTAATGAGAACTTGAGTGCAAGTGAATGCGGGAATAGGTGAACGAGAATGAAGGTGAGAACATTGTTCAGGTAGAGTCGTTTTAGCCATTAGACGTTAATAAGGATGATGGAATCTCACACACCACTTAGTTAATTATAATGTATTTTCGTGATGATTAAATGGTTTAAATTTTAATGGTTATTATGACTACTTTTCTTGACCGTAATTGTGAAAATGAATATGTTTGTTACGAAATGGAAAGATTGATTTTTTCTCAATTTGAGTATATTATGTTATTGCGTGGAAAGAAAATAAAAAAGTAAATATTGTGTTATTGGTTTATTTTTTATTTTCGCAAATAATAAATGAAAGTAAAAACAAATGTTTTAAAAAAGAAATAGATATTTCTATTAAATTTAGTATTTAATGAAAGTGGAAAGATATGTATAAATAATTATATATATTAAATTAAGTTATTTAAAACAATAATAAAATAAATCAATACATTTGAAAATGGAAATTGAAATTGAATTGAAGCAATAGTTAACAAATTGAAAACAAATATCTTTTCAATCAATTTGCATGCAATCAGAGATTAGAACTTGGAGTTCTGGCACTTTGGCTAGAGATCAAAACATGAATAGTGGATCTAGCTTTATGGTTAACTTCACCATTCGCATGAATGGAAAGGTGAGCAAGAAGAGAAAAATCCATTTTTTTTAGGGGGAGATAAAAGTCAAAAGGAATTAATTTACTCCTCATGCGCGGCTAGGAGAGAGCACAAGAGTTTAGTTTTTATTTTAATTAGAGGCTGCTCAAACTCCATGGCACACATGGTAAGGGAGAGGACAAGTATTTTTTTTAATTTAAATAATTTTGATTCTCCTTAACACCACCATGCGCGCAAGGAGAAGGGAAGGAACATGTGTGGGTGGAAGGAGGGAGAACACAACCTGAAGGAGATAAAGAGAACAAAGACTGTTCTCCATTCCCACACAAGCAACAGGTGTAGAAAGGAGGTGCGTATGGAGAGAGGGAAGAGAGGTGCACAGGGAGAGGTGAAGAAGAGTCAAGGCGCAGCCAGTGAAGAGAATGGAGGATCTAATATAGCTCATCTCCCATGTGCATATGAAGGAAGGGAGTTAAGAAGGAGAAGGCGCGGGTAGAAGAAAGAATTAAAAAGAAGATAACAGAAATTGGGAGTAAATAAAATACAAATAGAAATTGGGAGTTTAGAAAATACAAACAACAAACTCCACATACGCATGAGAGAAGGAAGGAAGGAGGACGTGTAGCCAGAGGAAAGAATAGAGGAGACACAAACACAAACAAAAAATGAAGATCATAGGAACAACAAGGTAAAATAGACAGAGGTCTCCATTGCAGAGAGCTTGGAAAAAAAATGCATTCACAAAAAGAATAGAAAAACAATTATTTGCCAGATTTAGGAAATTACCAGGTAGATTCAATGAAAATGAACTCACAGTCAATTAATATCTGATTTAACTCTTTTCTATTATTCTTCTATGTTAATACTGAAAACATATTACTATTTTGTCAAGTTTAGAAGAAAAGATTAAACACCAGATTGTATTTTCATGTAGAAAAACAACAAACTTAAACAAAAAATTATAGAACCAAATTGAACAGAAAACAAAAAGAGACATTATATTTCTTTTTTAAAGAATTTTGTTTTAGCATGTTTAAATATTTATTCCATTAAATATAGTGAAGATTTCTATGGAAAACAACATGTTTTAGATTCAAAAAACTCTGAAAAGAAAACCGTATGCATTAAACTGTACAAACACAAAGTTGGAAATTGTAGGAAAAGATAGTGTTTTTGGTTTAAATAAAATTGTAGAATATTTTCCAGAATGATAAGATTAAATACTTTTGTATATTTAAATATTCTTGAAAAGAGTAAAAGTGAAATTCAATTATTTTCTAGAAATGATATTAAATTGCTCCAAAGAAGAAGTAAATATGAGGTTTTATGATTTTGAAAAGATATTATTATTTAAAAGAAAATATGAAAAACAAAAAAGAAAGATAGTAAAGTTAAAAATATACTTGCTTTGAATGAAACGAATAGAAAAGGATTATTTTTAAGTATAGATGAATTTTATGAGTAAATGAACCAAAATAATGTGTGCTCATTTATTAGATTCTTGTTTTATATGTACTTAGTTACATACGTGTGTTACACCTTCTTTTATCTATTTTTGAATGAAATCATGTATGCTTGATATGGAATGTGCATGACATGTGTTGGGAAAGATAATTTAATTATGCTGAATGGAACCATGCATGCTTGATAATTGAATGTGCATGTCATGTGTTTGGAAAGTTACCTTCTGGGACGAATGTCGAATATGGGTTTATAGAGACTGTAGTTTTTCTTTTCCAAAACTACTATTATTTGTCATGCATGACATTTTACTTGGCCAAGTAACTTAAGGACCATTGAAACAAATGGATTATATAAATAACTCTCTACCATATCCTAGTATCAAACTTTCTTGTTTCTTAAATGAATTAGAAAAATGAAAATTCTTGTGGAATTACTAATTATAGTAGGCACACATCATATTCCATCCTTCTTGTCGACTTCTTTTTGGTAAGCGATTCGTGCAGGGTCAGATATTCTTTGATTGATTAAGGAATTCTGAGGAAGCGTAAGCTTCGAGGTTGGACGGAAAGAGCGCTTGAACCTTGTTCTCTTCTTCATGTTTGAAGATAAGCTAGTGGATTGAAGATCATATGAAGATTTTTTCATATATCTATTGTATTTTATTATTGAATGATTAATGTAGAACTTAAGGCGACAGAATGGCTAAGTCTTGAATTGTAAATTTATTTTACAATGTTTTGTATTATAAATGTCGTGAAAGATGAAACGTGTTTATAAATGTAATTGGATGTATTATGAATCTTATTGTAGACTTTAAGTCAATATTTTTGGAATCTTGTGGATTAAACAATGTTAATGGACGAAGTTACAATATTTTATGGAATGTAATGAACTTATTAAAGGAATTATAAGATTATTTGGAATTAAATACTTTCGCTCTTTACAGAGGGTTTAATTTATAGGGTAGAGGGTAGAGGGTTTAAGGGTTTAGGGTTTAAGGGTTGAGGGTTGAGGGTTGAGGGTTGAGGGTTGAGGGTTGAGGGTTTAAGGTTGAGGGTAGAGGATTTAGGGTATAGGGTATAGGGTCGAGGGATTAGGGATGAGGGTCCAATGTATAGGGTAGAGGGTATATTAGTTGAGGTATTATATTTTAAGGGTTGAGGGTAGAGGGTTGAGGGCTTAAGGGTTGAGGAATTAAGGGTTGAGAGTTTAGGGATTAGGGTAGAGAGTTTTCTTGGATTTAAAGGTTTAAGGGTTGAGGGATTAGGGTTTAGGGTGGAGGGTATTGGTTGAGGGTTGAGGGTTGAGTGTTTAAGGGTTTAAGGGTTTAGGGTTTAGGGTTGATGAATTAGGGTAGAGAGGGAGGGATGGATGGAAAGAGATATGGAGGGAGAATTGAGATAGAGATAAGGAGAGAAGAGGAGGGAGGTACATAGATATATGAGAGTTGAGGATCCAATGTATAGGGAAGAGGGTTAATAATAGAGGGTATAGGGTTGATTACCTGTAGGGTTGAGGGCATAGGATTGAGGGATTAGGGTTGAGGGTACATATGGTTGAATTATTGTGGTTGAGATTCCAATGTATAAGGTAGAGGGTATCAAGTTTGAGGGTTTAGGTTTTGAGGGTTGAGGATTGAGGGATTTAGGGTTGAGGGTTGAGGGTTGAGGGTTTAATGTATAGGGTAGAGGGTTGAGGGTTTAAGGTTGAGGGTAGAGGGTTGAGGGTATAGGGTTGAGGGTCCAATGTATAGGTTAGATGGTATAGGGGTTGAGGGATTAGGGTTTAAGGGTTGAGGGATTAAGGGTCAAGAGGGTTGATGGATTAGGGTAGAGATTTTACTAAGTGGGTTTGAAGGTTTAAGGGTTCAGGGATTACGTTTGAGGGTAGAGGGTAGAGGATTGAGAGTAGAGGGTAAAGGGTAGAGGGTTTAAGGGTTTAGGGTTTAAGGGTTGAGGGTATAGAGTATAGGGTTTAGGGTTGAGTGTTTAAGGGTTTATAGGGTAGAGGGTAGAGGGTTTAAGGGTTGAGGGTTTAAGGTTGAGGGTAGAGGATTGAGAGTATAGATTTGGGGGATTAGGGTTGAGGTTCCAATGTATAGGGTAGAGTGTATAGGGGTTGAGGTATTAGGGTTTAAGGGTTGAGGGATTAAGGGTCAAGAGGGTTGAGGGATTAGGGTAGATATTTCACTAAGTGAGGTTAAGGGTTTAAGGGATGAGAAATTAGGGTCAAGGGTAGAGGGTAGAGGATTGAGGGTAGAGGGTAGAGGGTTTAATGGTTTATGGTTTAAGGTTGAGGGTAGAGGATTGAGGGTATAAGGTTGGGGGATTAGGGTTAATGGTCTAATGTATATAGTAGAGGGTATAGGGGTTGAGAGATTAGGGTTTAAGTCTTGAGGGTTGAGGGTTGAGGGATTAAGGGTCAAGAGAGTTGAGGGATTAGGGTAGAGAGTTTTCTAAGTGGATTTGAGGGTTTAAGGGTTGAGGGATTAGCGTTGAGAGTAGAGGGTATTGGGTTGAGGGTAGAGGGTAGATGGTTTAAGGGATGAGGGTTGGGGGTTTAAGGTTGAGGGTAGAGGGTTGAGGGTATAGGGTTGGGGGATTAGGGTTGAGGGTTCAATGTATAGGGTAGAGGGTATAGAGGTTGAGGGATTAGGGTTTAAGAGTTGAGGGATTAAGGGTCAAGAGGGTTGAGGGATTAGGGAAGAGATTTTACTAAGTGGGGTTGAGGGTTTAAGGGTTGAGGAATTAGGGTAGAGGGTAGAGGGTAGAGGGTAGAGGGTAGAGGGTAGAGGATTGAGGGTAGAGGTTAGAGGGTTTAAGGGTTTAGGGTTTAAGGTTGAGAGTAGAGGATTGAGGGTATAGGGTTGGTGGATTAGGGTCGAGGTTCCAATGTATAGGATACAAGGTATAGGGGTTGAGGGATTAGGGTAGAGAGTTTAATAAGTGGGTTTAAGGGTTTAATGGTTGAGGGATTAGGGTTGAGGGTAGAGGGTAGAGGATTGAGGGTAGAGGTTAGAGGGTTTAAGGGTTTAGGGTTTAAGGGTTGAGGGTATAGGGTTTAGGGTTGAGTGTTTAAGGGTTTATAGGGTAGAAGATAGAGGTTAGAGGGTTTAAGGGTTGAGGATTTAAGGTCCAGGGTAGAGGATTAAGAGTATAGAGTTGGGGGATTAGGGTTGAGGGTCCAATGTATAGGGTAGAGTGTATAGGGGTTGAGGAATTAGGGTTTAAGGGTTGAGGAATTACGATTGAGGGTAGAGAGTAGAAGATTCAAGGTAGAGGGTAGAGGGTTTAAGGGTTTAGGGTTTAGGGTTTAAGGGTTGAGGGTTTAAGGTTGAGGGTAGAGGATTGAGGGTATAGGGTTGGTGGATTAGGGTTGAGGGTCAAATGTATAGCGTAGAGATTATAGGATTCAATGGATTAGGATTTAAGGGTTGAGGGTTGAGGGTTGAGGGATTAAGGGTCAAGAGAGTTGAGGGATTAGTGTAGAGAGTTTAAGGGTTGAGGGTAGAGGGTATTGGGTTGAGGGTAGATGGTTTAAGGGTTGAGGGTTGGGGGTTTAAGGTTGAGTGTAGAGGGTTGAGGGTCCAATGTATAAGGTATAGGGTATAGGGGTTGAGAGATTAGGGTTTAAGGGTTGAGGGATTAAGGGTCAAGAGGGAAGACAGATTAGGGTAGATATTTTACTAAGTGGGGTTAAGGGTTTAAGGGTTGAGGAATTAGGGTTGAGAGTAAAGGGTAGAGGGTAGAGGGTTTAAGGGTTGAGGGTTTAAGGTCGAGGGTAGAGGATTGATGGTATAGGGTTGGGGGATTAGGGTTGAGGGTCAAATGTATAGGGTAGAGGGTATAGGGGTTGAGGGATTAGGGTTTAAGGGTTGAGGGTCCAATGCATAGAGTAGAGGGTATAGGGGTTGAGGGATTAGGGTTCAAGGGTTGAGGGATTAAGGGTCCAGAGGGTTGATGCATTAGGGTAGAGAGTTTACTAAGTGTTTTTAAGGGTTGAAAGGTTGAGGGGTTAGGGTTGATGGTAGAGGGTAGAGGTTATAGGGTTTAGGGTTGAGTTCTTAAGGGTTTATAGGGTAAAGAGTAGAGGGTAGAGGGCTTAAGGGTTGAGGTTTTAAGATTGAGGGTAGAGGATTGAGAAATTATAAGTTAGAGGGATTTGGGTTTGAGGGTCTAATGTATAGGGTTTTACTAGGTATTAGGGTTTGATTTGAGATTAAAGAGTAGAATATTTTCTTGTGAGTAAGTTAAAGGAATAAGGGTTGAGAGTAGGAGTTGAGGAGGTAGAGGCAGAGATTGAGGTAGAGGTAGAGGAGTTTAAGGGTTGAGGGTTTAGGATTGAAGGTTTAAGAGTTGAGGTATAGGATTGAGGGTATAGGGTTGGGGGATTAGAGGGTTGAGGGTCTAATTGCAGAAATTGAGAGGTAGAGGGTTTAGGGTTGGTTGATGGTTAGGAGGTATTAAGAAGTGTGAGATTTGGGGATTAGGGTAG